>JACGDI010005835.1:1289885-1322975 GCA_014898725.1 Jacaranda copaia
CCGGACTTCCGGATCGTTCTGCTCTTTGTAGCATCACATATATCATACTTAGTAGTTCACAATCAGTAGTAGAGTCCACTAATAATATATTCGAAATAAGGGGTAAGGATCTTTAGGATAAATTTTATTCAAATCAGTGAAATCGTTACACATGCGTCGTTTTCCCTCATTCTTGGGGAGGAGTACAACATTACAAAGCTAAGATGGGTGCTAAATTTCTACAATATAGCCTACATCTAAGAGTTTTTTAACTTCCTCAATGATTTGGCACCTCTTGGCATTGAAAGTTTTTGTCTTCTGCTTAATAGGCTTGTATGAGGGGTTAACGTTGAGGCAGTGGATGATGACACTGGGGTTGGTTCCTAGAGGTCGGATGCCTTCCAGGCAAAAACATTGATGTTTCTCCACAAGAAATTGACCATGAGGCACTCCATGTGGTGGCCCATATATGTTCCAATCCTAGTGGTCTTGTCGGGGTTCTCAAGCTCTAATTTGATTATTTTGAACTTTCTAATGGGCTCCACTTTGATCTCTTCCAATTTTCTTTTATTGCTAGCTTGGTCCTCCTCGGATTCTGCTACAAGGGCATCCCCTGAGGTCTTCAATTGTAGTTAAGTCTTCTATTTGTTCAACTCGACTAAAACAGTATAACATTGCCATGTCTCTTAAATATTGCACAACAGCCTGCCTATGCCTGCTGGGGTCGAGAATTTGATTTTTATGTGGTACATCAAAATAATAGCCCGAAAGTCATTCAGAGTTGGCCATCTAATTATAACATTATAGGTGGATGTGTATTGATGACCAGGTAATTGATCATGAGTGTTCTCCTATAGGGAGCTTCCCCGAATGATGTGGATAAGCTGATGGAGCCTTTCGGTATGATCTATAACCCCCCAAAATCCAATTAAAGGTGTGCGCAAAAGCTCAAACTTCAACTAGCCCAGATTCATCCTTTTCAGAGTTAACAGGAAAATAATGTTGGTAGAACTCCCATTATCAACCAAAATCTTTTTCACTTCAAAGTTGGCAATCTCAACGAAGACCACCATAAGATAGTCAGCTTCATAGTCAATACTTTTACCCTTGAGGTGGGCAAGATCGACTTCGATAAAGAGATAAGCTTTTTGCTGGTAGACAAGTGGAACATTATTTCGACTGAAGAGGCCCTAGTTAATTCCAACTTCCTCTATGTCTACCTTCTTGCTGATTTTGAGTCCCTCCTAATGGGACCTCCCTCAATCATGCCAATCACTCCTCAAATAGGTGGGTGATTATCCTAGGTGGGTTTTTTTTCCTTGGGTTGTCAATTTTCAACACCTCTGTGTTAAACTTGGTGAAGAAATCACAAAGAGACACCCATTCATTCTGCTTCATAGTATAGAGATGGGTATAGGGGTGCTTCACCTTTCATCGATTGGCAAACGGGTGAAGGAATTTATCACACAGCTAGTCATAGAAATATATCAATGCTAGCTCAAGTTTGACGAACCAATCAAGTTTAATGCTCTGAAATATGGAAACCAGCATCTTCGCGTATATATATTCATTGTCTATACAGTTGTATCATGTGCTCAAACAACATCAGATGCTCATTCAGGTCTGTTAAGCTATCATATCGCGAAAGTTTGATCAAAACTTTGGCATTGATGGGGATACGCTCATCGATTATCTCTTGGATGAATGGTTGACGCTCTTTCCCAGCAAAACCTCTAGGGACCATTAGGGTTGGGGATCCATTCTATGTTTTGCCTCGATATCTCCTCAAGGTATCTATTCAGCTATTAGACTTAATGAGATACTGCTTCCCACTCTTTTTGGTCTGCTTGGGTCATATTCCTGTCAAATTGGGGACTCGTGCTCTCGATCCTATCGTGCTATGGGGTTTGAAGGGGCCGAGCAACATTATCTACTGACTCACCAATCTTCTCCCACTAGTTCAGTCTTGAACATTCAACCCTATCGCACTGCTAAGCTTGAATAGGCCAAACGTAATGATTAATAGAATCAGCAATTTTTTCCTATGGATCAAGTCGATCCCTCTCTCCTGAGAGGTGCCCGGGGCTAATCTTTTGCCTTGTCAACGGCTGTCTAGATTCTAGTCAACTGTGACTATCTCTTGGGGATCTTTCCTAAAATAGTGGTGGCTGGGGCAAAAATGATTGTATGCCGATTCAAGACAATAAAGAGTTGAGCAGAAATCTAGGTAGAAATTTGTTCACTAATTAGTTGCATAAGTTGGGGCATGGTTAGAGTAACAACTTGCTTCGGCAGGGCACTGGGTCCCGAGGTATTCAATTCTTGTGAGGCTGAAAGGTAGGAAGAGATGCTGTCCTTTTATTTTTCTCCTTTTCTAATGTAGCTCACTTGGTGTTCATCATTTTTTTTATTACAGTCTCAAGTTCCCACAAATGGCGCTAAAATGATAAGATTGAAAGTTTTTTTTACTAGATTGGATTAGTATTTGGGTTAATTCATCCTGGTTGGTCAGGTGATCTAGTTGAGAAATAGCTTTAGGCTGAGATTTGCAATCATGAGCAAACATAAAACTAGCTGAGGTGCCCTCAACTAAAGCACTCCAACACTCAAGTCAGTACTAGTTGAGTAGATAAATTGAGCAGCAAAGTGATGGCGTATACCAAAGAATGGCATACCTTAAGAATAGCTAGCAACGGGGTATTTGTAATCTTCTCCAGGTGGATGATATGTCTAAAAAGCCCCTAACATATGTAGGGGGCTCTTGTCCTGACATGGAGAGCTTTAGGTCATCTCCCATCTCTGTACTATTTTAGGTGGCGTCCTTTCCTGCTTTCTAGGATATAATAGTACATGGGTGGTGCGCCTCTTAATAGGAACAGTGGCAGAGGTGATACTAGGTCGGTATGCACTATTAATGCGAAAGCATGTTGCCTATCAAGGTATTAAATGTGGCAGAGATACGATTCAATGCTAGAACAACCTTACTGGTTGACAATAGGGTCAACCATAGAATTAGTTTAGTTTCTAGAAGCATGTAACCTTTAGGGCCGTGGCACTCGAGACCTCTCATCGAATACGATTGAGGACAAGCACTCAACCTAAGTTTTGTGGTTGAGTGATGCGGTCCTACTTATTGCTTAGGAAACAAGGCTATGATTGATGGCCCAACTGGGTCTCAATGCCGAGATGGACCTAAAAGTGCATTCTAGGGTCAATAATTGTTAAGCTATGCCTATGAGGCCATGGTGGATAATTATTGGGCTAGGCCTATTAGGTAGCACCTACTGGGCTTACTCAAGTGTTAGACACCTCAGAAGAAGTCCTACAGCTGATCTTTTGTATAACTAGCCAAATTTTTCTAAAGCAAATTTTGACGCCCATACCCTTAACTTTTAGGCTTCTGCTTTTTCTGATAGCACTCTACCCTCTTTGAGGTAAACTTTGATTTCATCAATCCAAGTTTCGCCAAGAGTGTCTACCACAAATATGTTTCCCCACTCAGGGTTGGTAATTGCAAACCTACTTGAAACTAAAAAAGTGATAGTCTAGTCCCTGTACCTCTAGATGAGCTTGGTAAACTTTGAAAGTGCGCCTGCTTTCTCATTTTCCAACATGGGCACTAGGCTAAGTGTGAATTTTTCAAATTATTGTTCCAACCTCTTGGCTTTATTGAGATAAGAGTTCATGGTCGTGTCTTTTGCCACAAAATTGCTCTTAAACTATTTGGCAACAAGTTGAGAATCAGTGACAGCGGCCAAGTATTTCACTCCCATATCTAGGGCCATCTTCATTCCAGTAATGAGAGCTTTATATTCTACTTCATTGTTGATGACAAGATAATTTAGCATGATGGCGAAATCATATTTTTCTACTTGAGAGGAGCACAAATACACCTAATCTACCTCTTGAACTCATCGCTGATCCATCAATGTGTAACGACCACACCAAGGGCTGTTGGTGGCAATAGATCGACACATTCCACAACAATATCTGCTAGCACTTGGGCCTTTATAACAACACGAGGTTGGAACCTAAGATCGAATTCTCCTAATTTGATGGCCCACTTAGTCAACCTCTGTAGTGTATCTAGCTTAGAGAGTACTTATTTCAAGGGTTGATTTGTCAGAATAGTGATAGTGTGGGATAGGAAATAAGGTCTTAATTTCCTTGTTGCTATGATGAGCACCAATGCAAACTTCTTGATCTCCAAGTAGTTATGTTTAGGACCATGTAAAACTTTACTGCTATAACACACTAGCATGTTTGCTCCACGTTGATCCAATACTAACACTAAGCTTACTACGACTGTTAACACACCTAAATACTAGTATAATACTTTGCCAACCATGGGTTTAGCCAACAATGGGGATCGGGTGACATAATCCTTGAGTTCGACCAAAGCACGATCACATTTGTCTGTCTGTTGAAACTTTTTAGCATTTCTCAAGACTTGAAAGAACGACATACTTTTATCCGCCAAACGCGCAATAAACTATCCCAAGGTGATAATTTGCCTAACCAGCTTCTACATATCCTTAATCATCCTAGGTGGCACGATATCCTGTATGACTTGAATTTTTTGATGATTGGCTTCAATGCCTCACTAGTTGACCGTGTACCTAAGAAATTTACCCCCTCTGACTCCAAAATTACACTTGCTTGGGTTCAATTTCATGCTAAAAACTTAAAGAATGAAAAAGGTATGGGGCCAAATGGTCTTCTTCTTTCTTTATTTTAATGATCATGTCATCTATATAGACCACCATGGTTCGACCTATCTCGTCCTTAAACATGAAATTAATTAATCTCCAGTAAGTTGCACCAGCATTTTCTAACCCGAATGGCGTGACCAAAAAGCAATGCACACTATTTGGAACAACAAAAGAAATTTTATCCCAATCCTCCGAGGCCATAAATATTTGATAGTACCTTTGGAAGGCATCCATCATGCTCAAGAGATCACAATAAGTAGTAGAATCAACTAACAAGTTTATAAAAGGCAAAAGATATAGGTCTTTGGGGCATGCTTTATTAAAATCAGTAAAATCATTACACACTCTCCATTTCCCCTCTTGTTTAGGGACCAAACTACATTACATAGCCAACTAGGGTATTGAATCTCAACTATATAACCTACTTCTAGAAGTTTGTTGACCTCTTCTTGTATGATCCGGGTCCTTTCCACATTAAAAGTTCTCGTCTTTTGCTAGATCGGTTTGAATGTGGGGTTAACATTGAGGTTGTGTACAATGATTTCAGGACCGACACCCTGTAGGTCTTTCCATGCAAAAATATCAATGTTACATCTGAGAAAGTCGATGAGCATGCACTCTGTATTGCCTCCCAAACTCGTCCTAATACAGGTTATCTTGTTAGGGTTTCTTGGCTTTAGCTTAACAAACTTGGACTCTTCTGCCAGTTTGACCCAAGTATCTTCGATCTTTATTTTTTTGTTGACCTGTCCCTTCTCAAGTTTCATTACTGAGATATCCCCTAAGGGTTTTAGCTGGTGTCGGACTTTTTGAGCACTGGACTTAATCGAAATATGGTAGCATCACCATGTTTCTTTTATATTACACAACATTTCATTAGCTCCAACTGGTATAGGAAATTTAACTTTCATATGATAAGTGGATATGATTGCTTGAAAATCATTTAAGGTTGGTCTGCCGATGATGGTGTTATAGGCACAGGGGCGAGTCCACTACCAGGAAATTGATCATCAAGGTACGTCTCCTAGGAACTTCCTCGAGCGAAGTAGTTAAATTAATAGAACCCACAGGGATAATTTTTATCCCCAAATTTGACCACGGGAATTTTAATAGGGTGGAACTTCAGCTTGTCTAGTTGCATCCTGTCGAGCATGGATAAGAAGATGATATTTTTTGAGTTGCTATCATCGATGAACACCTTTCAAACCTCATAGTAGGCAATTTCCACGGCAACCACCAAAGGACAATCTAGGCTACCTCCCAGATCTTTAGGTCAAAATTCAAGAAAAAAATAGGCTCGGCGCTGGTAGAAAGGTGATGGACTGGCTTAGCATTTACCTATATGTTGGACTCGAGACACCTTAACATATGCTTTCTTACCAATCTCGAATCTCCTCCTAATGGTCCTCCCGTAATCATGTCAATCACACATTTCAAAAAGGGGCAATCATCTTCCATTTTTTGTTTTCCCTTGTCTTTGCGCCTTGGGCTCACCGACTATTCTCTACGAGGGTTCTGGGCGACTTAAGCCATGGCTTGTAGAGCTTTTTGATCCATATACTTTTTGAGGTGACCTTGTCTAATGAGGCTCTCAATCTCATCTCGGAGGTTGAAATAGTCCTCCGTGTCATGCCATTTCTGTCAATGGAAATCGCAGTACTTCTTTGACTTTTTCATGGCTTTCGTCTTTGTGATTTTTCTAGGTCCTTTCAAGAGGTTGTCATGTTGGATCACCAAGAGGACCTCCTTCTGGGGGGTGTTTAAGGGTGCCTAATTATGAAAACGCTTTATAGGAGATCAGTGACCCTATTTCTAATGTTGGTCATCTTTCTTCTTCCCCTTTTTCTTATCGAACTCTCCTTCTCCAAACTTCATCTTGTTTATCTCCTCTTGAGTCATATATCTTTTTGCCAAGTCAAGAGTTCTTCCATCATACGCTAGCACTCTCTAACCATGGCAATAACATACTCCTTATGCCTCAACCCCAAAAACAACACATTAATTAATAACACAATGTAAAGATTGTCAATTTTTAAGACCTCGGTATTGAACCTAGAGAAAAAATCCCTCAAAGATTCACTTTCATTCTACTTTACCATGTGTAGATGAGTATAGGGCAACTTTGTTTTTCTCTTGCTAGCAAATTTTTGCAAAAATTTATCACAAAACTAATCATAAGAATATATAGATGCCAGCTCTAGCTTAACAAACTATTCCAACATTGCCCCCTGAAAAGTGGTAACCAGCATTTTTGCATGTATATGATCATTGTGGCCATACAATTACATCATATTCGGGTCTAACAATCCATCATATTGGGGCAAACCTATAGGGATCTTCGCTTCAAGTGCTACACACTCTTCGATGATTTCTTGAACAAAAAAAGACTCCATTTTTACGTTAGATCCAGTGAGCCATATCATCTTGAATTTGGTCTAAATTTCTTTTTGAAATCTTCTCTAATATCCTATTAAGTTCTTGGACCTGGTGTGATACTTTTTTCCATTCTTCTCTATCGGCCCTGGACATGTCTCGACCAAGATTCGATTGTGGGCATTCAACCTTCCCATGTTGCTGGGCTCAATTGGGTCGAATCTATTAATCTACTGAATTGGCCACCTCTTTATGAGGGAAATGATGAGGCCTCCTGTGAGGAAAATAGCCTAGGCTTAACTCACACCTACTATGGAAAAAGTGGGCCTCATTCCTGATTCGGCCCTCTATTGGGAATTACTCCTCTGGATGTGAGGGATAAGGGGTAGAGCTCACTAGTAGTGCTGGTTGGTTATTATGCCTCTGCAAAGTAGCAGATAACTGAGCTAAAATTTAGGTGAAAATTTGATCGTTAATCATCTACATAAGTTATGGAATGTACAAAGTGACCACTTCCTCCGGTTGAGAGCCAGGGTTGCCCACCTCCTGTGTAGGTTGCTCCTGCAATGGCAATGATAGGGACAGAGGTGAGCGTCGGTCATTCTATCTTTCAAAGGTGACTCACCTAGTTTCTACCATTTTCAACTGAGAATTCCACTTCCCATAAACGGCGTCAAAATGTTGAGGATATTTTTGTCTCACTAGGTATCTTGACCTGAGAGATTGTCTTTGAAGGAGTGTGGGGTGGAACCCATAACCAAGGAACAAACGTTAGGCTAGTCAAGAGGGTCCTTGGCTAAAGTCCTTTAATGATTAAGTTAGTCACTTGACCTTGAACGAAATTGAGCAGAGTAATAAATATATGAGAGTATTTTTACCAAGAGGCTTTAAGCATTTATAGTGTCTACTTGTGAGTAGAAAGATAAATTTAACCTTGTGAGGCTTCTTACGTAGTTTCCATGAATAGGAACAGTTTAGGTCATTTCAACCTGAGACCATGCGTTGCAACTGTTAACCAGTTTAGTGTTGTTCAGGTGATTTCACTGAATGGAGAAGGAGACCATGCTGCCATTAATGCGAAGGTGATAGTATTGATGGCAGAGATGACACACTGTCATAACAATAAATACAGATAGACAGATGGTTGAGGCGTATTTTATATGGCAACAGGGGCAATGAAGCCCGCTACTAATAGTCATTAAACACTCTGTTTTGTAGGTATAGGGGATCAGGTTGACAAGCTTGAAAAGTGGTTGACTGAAAAAACCATCCTCCAACCTCACGGTCGAACTTAGGCTTAATTCTATCTAGGCCCAACAAGCTTATTGGGCCTAAAAGGCCGTAATAGGTTGGTCCCATACCAATTATATTACTATTTTTTAAATTTCGAGTATAAGCTCAAACTTGAGATTAAACTCGAGCTTGCAATTATTTACAACTCATTTGACAATTCAAGTCTTTTTGAGCCAAGCTGAGCTAAACTTGATCTTAAAATTTTAGGTCATCGAGTTTGAGCACGAAAATTTTCACCAAGCTCGACTCTATTTTGCTCAACTATACCTCTTAATTCCAACACAACCTTATTATTCTAGTTAGAGTATGAATTACTAATTATAATTTTAAAATGTTATCTATATTATGTAAAAAGAAAGAGCATTTATGCTAAAAAAATGACGATTTTTACACTACTGTACTAAACTTTTATTTTGTCAAAAACACCCATACAAGCAATCTGCAAATCTTATTAATAAGAGATTATTCCAACTATCCATAATAAATGTGTTATAAATTCTTCCTACTATATTCAAAACTCCTTTCTTGCTCATGCTCCCTCTCCCTACTATCTGTAACTCCTTTCCCTACAACTAAACTTTTGCCTTTAACCAGATTGGAAAGCTTTTTGAGATTGATCTCTCTATTCCATTGTCATTTCGAGGCAATTAAAACCAGTCATGAAATTTGCAAGGATTACAACTCATGTTTTTTTCAAATTCTATTTCTTATATTTCTTAGAATATGCAGTATTTTAGATTGTATTCATTCCTACTTCTTTGGAGAGATGTTGAACTTTAAGTTATTTATTTATTTTTTTTCTTAGTTTTTACTAAACATCATTTTTATCCTTTAACTTTGTGCAAGTAATATAAATTTATACATGGAAGAACAGTGTATCACGAAAGCTAATAAAATACAATACTAGCTCAAGAATCTCCTTGCTTCTTTGGCTCGGTCCCAACTAAGACCAATTTAGTTAGTCATGTTTTTGTTCCCATTGAACACTATTCATGTTTTTTTTATTTTATTATTTATACACACGCAGGTTGGGTGCTCATTAGGTTCGAACTTGAATCTCACATTTTATACGTAAGACTTATGTTATTAGACCAAAGCCTGCTCAAAAAACAAATTCAGTTTTCCTCGATTTTGTATTTATTTATGTCTTTTACATACGTCATATTCGACCTAGTTAACACTTGGACATGACAATTTCACTGTCTATCCAATTCATGTGACTTGATAAATAAAGAGATTAAGGCACAATGTGATAGGCCTACATCATCGTTAAGCTACAATAAATTATACTCACTACATGATAACAAAAGTAACCACTATATTTCTCAAACTTATACGATAAGGCTTTGCACTTTCCTTAGGAAATGTAATAGCAAGCTAGGATCACAACGATCTTGACCATTCATTTAATATCATATTAAATTTTGTCATTTAACATGAATTGTGAACCTTTGACCAGTTAAGAATAACTTGTCGGCTAAACCCAAAATACATTGAAACATGCAAGTGCATGCTTAAAATGTGGTTATAATGCTTTTAAAATGAACTGATTATAGGAATCGAAATATGCCTGAACTTTATTAGACGACACTAGTCTATATGCCAACTTGAAAGTCTCTGTCTGCTAACTTTCCACATAACTAGACATTTTTCTGGCAAGTTCAAAGTATACAACACACTTTCTCATGTATGTTGTAATTTAAAAAGATCAAACAATAATAACTAGGAAATACCAATAAAGTAATTCGATGAGAAAACACAAGATTCAACATGGTTCGGACGTGCCTACTCCATCCAATAAAGAGATGAATTTTATTGATCTCAAATCAAGTGACAAGTACAAATTCAAGTCCCATAAATCTCATGAGAATACCTAACATCCTTGTCCTAACCTCTATTATATATAAAAAAAATCTCAAAAAAAGTCAAGAACTACTTTGAATAGGGGTCAACCTATGAAAACCTTGAAAAAACGATGCCCTAAAATTCACAAAATGGGTTGTGGGCCTTGCACGCCAAATTGGGGTGAACAAAATTTGCGCCCCAGCATACAAGTACCCCAAGAGGGCAGAATATGTTGCGCTAATGCATACAAAGTTTTGCATCCTAGCGCAAAAGTATCCTTGGTGAATAAAAGCACTTTCGCCAGGGCGTAGCCTTCTTTTGCCCCCCTAGCGCAAGTCACAAAAGGTTTCACCCATACTTGTGCCTAGTATGTTTTTCCTTGTACTTTGGCACACAATATTCTGTCTCTATGCACTAGGGCACCTCGTCATGCTGCATTGACATCAACTTGCCTGTTTCTACACCATTACGTACCATTTCTTTATCATTTTCACCGTTCTCGCCATTTTTAACTAGAATTTTAAGGCACACTCAATAATGTCTTTAGCTTGAATTTTTTGGCTTGATGCAGCACTTTTGGTTCAATTTGTGGCCTAATCTATCCTCTCTTTTGTGTATCAACAACACTTGTACAATTGGAAGTATGATTAGAAAGAATATTATAAAAATAATGATTCAATCTTATTCGTTAGAGTTTTTGATTTGTCCTGAGGATGGAAAAATGCCATTTTGGTCCCTCAACTATGGCCTATTACGATTTTAGTTCATTTTGATACGGGATTAGCATATTTAATCTATTTTTTATTATTTTTTTCACACACTTGATCCATTGGGCTAAAAAATTTGCAATTGAGCCAGTAATTTGTCCAATCAACTATAATTGGGTTATAAATTTGGGGTTTTTTTTGCCATTTGTCATCTAAGTCCAAGTAACCCTCCATGTCAATTGCCACATTACTAGAACGAGAGAGAGAGAGAGAGAGAGAGAGAGAGAGAGAGAGAGAGAGAGAGAGAGAGAGAGAGAGAGAGAGAAATGCCTAAATCCCATCAATAAAATAATGTTAAAAAATATTGGATATACATACATATATACATGAACATATATAATATCATATATATAGATACATATAAACACAATACATATACATATATATAGAAATTTCCCGCATGCAAATCTAACCTCAACCAGATTCTTGAATAATAAAAAAATAGCCATAAACATGGAATTGAACCCATCGGTGGCTACTCCTTACTGCAAGGAACATTTTCATATAAGAAACCACTTCAACCCGATTGAATTTCACCAAAAAATTAAGTATGTCAGCGGGCAAGTGAAGATGGTGGTGGTTTCTCCACTTCAAATAGCGGAAATGACATGGGCTTGATGGTTTTCAGTCAGAATTATATGGGTAGGCTTCTGGTATCGTCAATTTGTTATAATCAACAACAGAGGAGAAATTTCAATGGTGGCATGGAAATGGTGTGTAGGGTTTTGTGGTGGTTTAGTGTCAAATTAGTCGAGCTAACAACAACGAGTTCTAAAATTGATTGGGAGGTTTGGTTCACCTTGTCAATGACGCACTTTTAGTGGTAAAATTCCATCTCTAGCATTAGTTGACGGCAGCTCACCATGGCTAGTGGCATTGCAGTGGCCATGGGGGAAGGAGGGTGTGGGATAGGGAAAGGGGGAAGGAGTGAGAGGTGAGGTAAGAGGCCATAGGCAACCACTGCCACAGCTACGGGCGAGGGTGGGGATGTGAGGTTGGGCGAAGAGAGATCTTAGACAAAATGAGCAAGACGATAACTTTTGCCGTATTATTTTATAATATTATCATATACATTATTTTTTTAAATTTAATTGTTTAAACAAATTACTTATATATAATATTATTAAATTATGATAAATAATGTTATCAAATACATTAATTTTATAAATTTAATTGTTTAAACAAATTACTTATACATATATAATATTATTAAATTATTCTAAATAATGTTTTATTTCATATTATTGAATATGCATTTTAATTTTGTTAATTTTAAATTGTTTATTTATTTTATTTTTAATTAATAAATAATTTGGTTAAAAGTTAATTAAAATATTTTAGATATTTATTAATTTAAAATTGTTAAATATGTGCTCATTTTAATAAGTATATTTAGTATTTAATAATTATTAAATGATAATTATTTATATGAATTATCTTAAATATGTAATATTTTTAAATAAATTATTCTAGAGATGTTTATTATTTAACAGTATTGATTAGGTTAAAAGTATTTTCAATTTTTATTATATTCTACTATTTTATTTTTATTTAATAATTCAATTAACGATGGGTAAATTATTTTAGACATATTTATTATTCACATTATTAAATATATAATTTAAAAATTATTAAATTATATTATTTAATGTGATGAAGTTATATTTTCAAAAGAATTAATGCTACTGTCTTACCATTGTTTTTTCCATTATACAATTGTTTTTTCAAATTTAATTTTGTTGATTTTTGTATTCTTTTCCCTGCATTTTTTGTCTTTTATTTTGGTAGCATTTTTTAGTTTTTGTTTTGTTTTTTTTTGAGTGATGTAGCCGCTAACAATTGACATGGAGGGTGACTTGGACTTAGATGACAAACGGCCAAAAACTCCCAAATTCAGACCTCGATTAGAGTTGATTGGACAAATTGCAAGCTTAAATGCAATTTTTTCAGCCCATGGACCAAATGTGCAAAAAATTAATGAAAAATGGATCAAATATGCTAACCACATATCAAAATGGACTAAAATCGAAACAGGCCATAGTCGTGGGCTGAAATCGAAACGGACCATAATTGAGGGACCAAAATTACATTTTTCTGGTCCTAAAGATATGATTCCGTTCACATCCTTATTATTCTAATTAGACTACGAATTATTGATTATACATTTAAAAATGTTATCAATATCTATCTATGTTATATAAGAAGAAAGAGCACTTACACTCAAAAATTGACGATTTTAACACTAATATACTTAATTTTTATTTTATCAAAAATACCATCCATAATCTTAGCAACCCACTATGTTTGTAAGTCTGATGCAATCATAATTATTATTTAAATATGAATCTTTTAAGATTTGCAAGGATTACATCTCATATTTTTCTCAACTTCTGTTTTTTATATTTCTTAGAATCTACAGTGTTTTATATACATGTTAAACCTTAAGTTGTTTATTACTTTTTCTAGTGTTACCAAACACCATTCTTATACTTCAATTTGGTGTAAATAATATAAATTTATGCATGTAAGGACAACATGCCACGACATCAGCTAATAAAATAAAATATTGGCTCGAGAATCTCCTTACTTCTCTTGCTTGGTCCAAACTAGAACCAATTGAATATTAGTCATGTTTTCATTCCAATTGAATGCTATTCATTTTTAATTACTAGTCACCATGGCACATGATTCTTGCGCACATAAATCCCTTTGAAAATTTAGTGTCGATATTTAAAATTTTTTATCAAATATTTAAAAAATTTAGCAAAAGAAATTTACAAAGCATACCTCAATTTGGTAGCATGAACCAAAAATTCTTAATCCAATATAAGGAATCTAATTTAGAAAGGTATTTAAAAATAGGAATAAAGTTTACCTGATTTTGCAACCATAAAAAGAATATGAGAAGTATGGAGGTTGGAAGATGCAAATTTTATAGGGATGAATTGGGAAGAATTTTTCTTTATCCAAAAAAAATTGAGAAGAATTTTTAATACATCTTGCAATGATAGGATAAAATATTTAAGATATATAATAGTTGATATCAGTTGAAACCTAGTAGGATGCATATAATTTCAAGTTAATTTGTTTATGAAATCATAGAAATAGATATATTTTTTTGAGAACATTTTTAGTAAAAGAATATTTTAGTGTATTTAGTGCAAGAACCACCATTTGTGAGTGCAAAATGACTTTTTTATAAATTATTTTGAAAAGGAAAAATTATTGATTATTTGTGACCTATACCGACAAAGTTTTCAGACTTGAATTATTAGTTTGATCAATACTGTTACTTACATCTAAATTAAGCTTTCAAGATCTTGACAGGAACAATGCAAACCATTTTATGACATTCTAAGCATCAAAAGTTAGAAATTATTTATTTTTTCCAGATATTCAAAAACCTAAATTCATTATGGTGAATCCTCCGTAAGATTGTGTCCTCTAACATAGTTACATTCATCGATTGCCAAGAACAGGGCAGCCTTGGCCCAGTACAAGTTAGAACTAACAGAAAAACTCAAAAGCAAGGTAAGGACTGAATATGCAAGAATTTTTGGATCATTAGCTCTTCCTTGCAAGACTTATTTTGATTTCAAGACAAGACATCTTTAAACCATAATACAAGAAACAAGGAGTGGGTGTTCTGTGTCTGTGTGCTGTGTTGTGTGTTTTTAACGAACATTTGGAACTCTTAACTTTATTGCTCAAACATGCAGAGACCTGTATTCATAATGGTGAAGCCTCCATCAACAATGAGATTATGCCCACTAACATACTTCGACTCATCACTTGCCAAATACAAAGCAGCCTCAGCCACATCTTTTGGCCCGAGAACTGGTCCTTTCATGTTAGAATTAGGCCTTACGCGTCCATTATCATCGACTGTGAAGAAATCCCTAGTCATAGGTGTGGCAACAACGTATGGCGAAATGCAGTTAACACGAATACCATGTCGGCCAAGTTCCACTGCAGTGTTTCTCGTGAACCCCAAAACTGCATGCTTTGAACTAGTATAGGCATGTGAAGCAACACCGCCAATGACAGAGCAAACACTTGCTGTCGATATTATGCTGCCACCGCAATTAGGAATCATCCCTCGGGCAGCATGTTTGGTGCCCAGAAAGGTGCCAACAAGGTTAACTCTGACAACATCTTCAAATTCGGATTTTTCTATGTCAAGAATGTTTCGTTTGGCTACTCCAGCAATCCCAGCATTGTTGCGCATGATGTCTAGTTTCCCATATCTAGAAACTGCAGTGTTAACTGCATTTTCTACATCAGATTCTTTGGTTACATCACAGTGGATAAAAGTAGTTGAAGATGTGCCCAAATTCTTGCATACATCGTCTGCTAAGTCATCTCGGACATCAGCTATAAGTACTTTAGCTCCATTTTTGGAAAATAATTTGGCAGTGGCCTCACCAATGCCACTAGCAGCACCAGTTATTAAGGCCACTTTACCTTCCAACCTACTCCACATAACATATTAGTACGCATTTTTGGTATATGCTAAGAAATTTAAGATTAGAATCGTTAATTTGAAGGACACAAACTGACTTGGCATTTACAGAGGAAATTCTCAAACAATTTAAACACAGACTGTATGAAACAACATTAACATATTGAACTTACCTTCTCACAAAAGTTATGGCCATTGATGCACTTCCCACAGTTGATTTTATAGTGTCTGCTTTGGCTCTTGATATTCACCAAGTACTCGTATCTTTGTTCCACTTTATAATATGGGCTTGATAATGGAAAATGGGAAAAAATATTAGCACTACCCCTAACTAGGGATGGCACCCAAGTAGGGCGGGGGCAAGGGGTCCCCATCCCTGAGCCCCCCTTGTTCCCCTGTCTCCATCCCTGATTCCTATCGTGGGGAATTTTTTGCCCCTTCCCCTTCCTCGAACTGTTGTGGGGATCCCCAAAATTAGTTTTTTTTTTTTTATTGTGTATATACCATGGACTAAAAAATAAAGAATAACCTCTATGCATATGATTAAAGCAGCTTTAAGTCATAATTTCAAGCACAATCAATTTTCAATAATAACATATTTCTAGCAATAAATTCAAAAATTGTGTATATTTCCAGCAACAAATAACAAATTAAGGCCAACAAGTTATCATCTCCTAAAATAAAAATAAGTGAATTTTAGTCCCAATTAAAGCAAAAAGTCACACTTAATTTATTTATATTTTATGACTAATAAATTTTTATAAATTATATGAAATTACTAAAAAGTATAAAAAATAATATATATTTATATATATATATATATTAAGGTATTTTAGTTATTTAACAGGGACGGAGACTCTGCGGGGCAGGGGGTATAATCCCCGTCCCCATCCCCGAAGTAGCCTCAAGGAGGATTTTTCCCCCATCCCCATTCCTGTGGAGAAAAATTTCCCGAATTTGGGAATTCCTATAGGGACCTTGAAATTGGAGATTATTTTGCCATCCTTACCCCTAACCCTAAAATTTATCAAAAAACTACTCTAGGATCTAAATTTTTTTCTTTTTTTTCCCCACAAGGTCTAGCCCAATCTATTAAGATTTGGATACCACTCGAAATCTTTTTTTTTTCTATTTTAAAGTCTAAGCCCAACCTAGTTAAAATTTTGGTTCGATCTATCATATCTTTCACGTGTATTCAGCAACAATTGTTCAAGAAAAAGTATGAATAGCGGAACTAGTACGAAAATATTGATTCAATTTTATTGATCGTGAGCTTTTTGTGTCGAAGATGTAATTATTGTTGTGCTTACAATAGTTTTTGGCTGCTAATTATTTCTCTTATATTAAAGTTTGTGAATAAAATGAAAGTTATTATTCTATAGACAGCCAATGTAAGTTTTCTAATATTTATGTTTGGATGAGTAACACTCATGAAAATTTTTTGTTTTAATATCTAGCTAGTTAAGATAGAAGTGGCGATCTTAATACTTGGAGAAAGGTACAGAGAGGCTTGTGGATGGAAAAAAAAATAGAATTAGTTTGTGCTAGCTATTATTCTTCTTACAAAGTCTACAGAGTTGTTTTATGCGTCTATGTTCTCACCAAAGAATAAATTACAAGAAAAAGGTTACCAGTGCCCCAAGAGAACTTAAATCCTAAAAGTGAAATTATCTAGTTCAGGATATAGGATCTATGACTTTGAGTTCCCTCACTAAAATACAATCACCCTTGCGGACTAATGGAATTTCCTGGAAAAATATGATTCGTAGCATGTTATCAAGTATAAACGTTCGAATCAAAAGAACGAGAGGAATAATATTATAGAGGAGAAAACGAGACTCCTGCATCTTCTTAAGAATTGTTAAGAGCCCTAATATTTATGTTATAATTGAATCAAAGAATACAAGGTATGAAATAAATTTAATTCCTAGATTATATCAAACATCATAATCGAATTTAGGCTTTGTCTTGCCTGACTTTCATGTGTTTAAATTAACTATTATGCCATAAAATATAGAGCTTGATGACAAGTTAAGCAAATACTTGTGAAAATATGGTGTAGTTAAATAATTTTATGCTATCTATTTAGGTATTATTTAAGTGAAATTGACTTTCACGTGTACAAGTCAATAATATAATAAATGCGAGCTTTAATTTACACAAATTAAACAAAGATTTATGATGATATATATTTCCGCTTTAATAATTTTATTTATAGTACTACCTATTTAGGCATTATTTAAGTAAGATTAACTTTATTGCGCTTAAGTCTGTAAAGTATAAAACATAGGCTTTAATGATACGTTAAACAAAGACTTATTAGAGTATGACCACTTAAATAATTTCATCCAACCTATTTACGTATTACTTGAGTTGGATTAAATTATAAGTGTTTAAGTCAATAATAGTATAAACTGTAGATTGTCACATTGAACTAGGACTTGTTAAGATATGCCCGCTCAAATAAATTCATGCAACTTATTATTTAGTTATCATTTAAGTTAGGTTGACAATGTGTTTAAGTCAATAATACTATAAAATAGGATTAAATTACACTCGAAACTCAAATTTATGAAAATATGCACTATTTTATTTTTTTAGAGGAAAAATGGCTATGAATACTAATTAGAAAAAAATAATGAGATTACAACAAACTCACTTTGCACATCCGATGAGATTTGAATTACAGGTGCGAAACTTCATCAATACTATTACTATACTATTTGTGTTATTAATTATTTCTTTTAATTAAACTAAAGATCGTGAATAAAAGGATTTTTTTTATTAGGTATATATACTTTTAGATGATTAAGAGGATGTTTGATTAAGCTTATTTAAAAAATATCTTATAAGTAAGGTCCTACATTTTATAAAATATTTTTGGAGCTTATAAGGATTAAGTTTTATTTTTAGAATAAGTTATTAAAGTATTTGGATAAAATAAAATATTAAAGTTTATAAGATGTTAGTAACATTAAGTTTGTGATTAAAACAATTAAAATTATAGAAGTTTGTTGAGATTTTGAAAATAAGTTAGGATCTTCTTAATTTTCTTAAAATAGCTTGTAAGATCCTAAGATCATAATTTGCAATCTTATAATCTCCTTTTGAAAAAATTTACTAACTTTCTAACATCTTATAAGCTCTTAAAAAATTTATAAGATGTTTTGAGCAGTTTATAAGCTCACCAAATACCCTCTACTACTCATGACAATTATTTCATTTTAATGGAGCAAAAAAAAAAACGACTATTGCATCTCATCAATGTAATTAAAATGAGCAATAAAAAGTACTTCCTTAAATTAAGTTTTCAAGAGCTTGATAGGAACAATCTAAAGACATATGCACTATCAAAAAACTAGGTATCCACTATGAAAGTAGTACTTCAAAATGAATTTTGGAGCTATAACTATAGATTATAGCTATGAATTTTCCATAGCAAATGTAACTTTTTAAAATGACAAGCAACAAAAATCATTACCTATCAACTCTTAGACATGTTTTTTGTAAGCGCAACAAATTAATTTTGCATTATCTATAGAAAAAAAAAAAATATATATATATATATATAATTATTAATTACGAATTAGTCATGATTGATACCTTAATTTTTTGTAATGATGTTAGTTTACGGGCATATGGGGGGAATAATAAGACATATACAATGTTAGGTAAACTGGAGGAAAGAACCATTATTATATCATTGTAGAAAAGCTAAAAACAAAAAGGGTCTTGCTAGGATGTTTTATTAAATTGATTGTGCTGAATCATAAAGTGACACAACCATTTTGATTAAGGTTTTTCTGACTTGTCTTGTGTATGGTTTTTGATAAATCTGGAGATGGATGCATTGTATGTATTACAGTGCTGCCAATCCAGTTAATGGCGCAAGAGGTCATGAAACCAGCTGGAATTCTACACAGAAAAACTAAGATTGCAAACAAAGCTCAGCAGGCCCCGGTACGTTCAAAAGACTTCTCTGCTTCATTTATTTAATGATAAATGACACTTCACCCCCTCAATTTAAAGGTACTAGAACACTTTGCCTCCCAAATATAATTTCTGACAAATCATATAGTCAAAGAGAGCGCTATTCTTGACATTTTCACTTTTTCCCTCCTTTTTCCACTCAGAAAAAAGGAACCCAACTACTTTTGTTATTTCTACATTTTTCAGTTCAAAAATAAAGAAATTTATCTACCAAAAATAATAGGATATTGGAGTTCTTTTTTTTTTTTTTTCCTTATATTCAATCAGCTCATTTGCCTTCTCCTATTGTTTAGGGAATTAGTTGTTGAATTAAATATAACTGACTGAGTTTTAGTACATGAATTTTAGTTAAAAGTATTTTTAGTTTTTCGTTCATATGGTTGTGCTATAATTCATTTTCAAATGATTAATTCATTTTGTTATCTAATAAAACTATTCTACCAAACAAATTTTTCTTACTTTAGAAAAGACATTTTCCGAAAATAATAAAGTTCATGCTTCATTTTAGTAATGATAAGATTATCTAATCCAACTTTAAAGAATCAGAATCATTAATTTCTTCATTCATCTAAACCATGGCCGTGCTAAATAGGAAGGAAAGAGGAAGAAGTGCTCACATACTTCATATAAATTTTTTTAGGTTAACAACTAATTCAACCTTTTGATTACGAGCATAATTAATTAGTTTAGCAAGAAACGTACTTTACAAACTAATAGACATCGTAAGGGAATATATATATATATATATATATATATAAACAATACATTGCATAAAGTGTCACAAAATACGTTGAGAAAGGTGTAGAAAAGTGAAAATGATAAAAATATCCTTTTTTCTCCAATCACATAATCTGTCGGAAATTGTATTTGGGAGGTAAAATATTCCACTAACTCTAAATTGAGGAGAAGTGCCTTTTAATTATTTTTGGAGGTAATATGTCAAAATAATTAAATTTGGAGGGGTGAAGTGCCATTTACCCTTTATTTAATCCTATATAGTATGTTCTTTTGGCCTTCATATTTATGTAAATGACCTTCAATCTCGAGAGACACGAAATAATTCATAAATTATTTTAAAAATTTTTGACTCTTCTATGTACAAGATTTGATATTATTACACGCCTTTAGTCGAAGGGGCCTAGAACTAGCACATGACTGTTATTCTAATCGATGACGGTAATGATGCCAAATTTTGCATCATTTTTTATAATTTTCTGCAAACAAAATCTGTCTCCAGAAAATGTATTTTTCATCCCTTGTGTTTTTAATTGTTGCAAATGAATCCCACATCCTAAACGCATTTGAAAATGTTGTCCCCTACTAAAAAATAGGGTTTTAGTGACTGTCAAACATTAACTACAATGTGCAGTCACTAATCAGTAATTGCTCTGTGATTGATATTTTTACCGACTTTATTCAAAAAAAAATTATAAAAAAATAGTAATATATTAGTAACTAATTTTGTTACGAAATTAGTGACCACTTGTTATCACCAACCAATCACTAAATCCATGACTGATTTTGCAGTCATTAAATCCATACATGGAAAGCTTGGCATAATAATGTTCAGGTGCATGCTCATTTGGAGTTTCTGCCTTATTGGCATAAAATAAAGTTGACATATTTTTGTGGTATGTCTATGTGCATTTTTTTATCTTTTTTCAAAATGAGTTGTCAATTTGGTGGAAAATTTTCTTCCATTTCAGTCATTCTCCATGTCTACTTTTGAATTATATATACTTATATGTATACATAAATATAAACACATATCTATATAAATTAAGAGATATAGACACACACACATATAATTTATAATCATTTTGTTATTAAAAGATAAAAAAATTTAATCTACCATATTATATATCTTACACAAATAAAATAATTTAATTAAATATATATAAATTAAGAAATAAATAAACTAAAAGCAAAAAAAAAAAAAAGAAAGAGGGAAAAAATAAATAAATTCCCCACCATCACCCCATGGCCAGTGGCCAGCACCTAGAAGCTCACCAGGTGACTGTCATGGCTTCTCAGCTCCCAGGCGGCCGTCATGAAGCTCGCCTAGCTAGAGGCGGCAACCATGGCAACTTGGGTGCTTTGGGGCATGGTTTGAAGGAACAGTTGTGGGGATCGGATGTGAGGTTTCAGTTTCAATGCAATGTCTCGGAACGGTCGCAGGGATTCCACGTATTTTTGTTATTAAATTTTTTTAAAAAATTGAAATAAATTATGAAAAATATGAAAATATTTAAAACTCTATTTTTTGCTTACATAAATGAGAAAGTAATTAATATAATTTTAGATATCACAAATTAATGTTATAAACTACATTAGCTTAACGAAACTCATAAATATTAAAAAAATTATTGTACAACAAATAAAGATAAAAATAATTATAATAAAATTAGTTTATTATTAGTACGAAGTGGAGTGACAATGGGATACAAAATTATAATTATCTATCTCAAAAAACTCAAAAATTTTCAAGACAATATCAATAAGCATTACCTAATTTGACAATTAAATACGTTCAAATTGCGTTTTAAGTTTAAGACAACGTTGCATCCTTTCATGCTTCAATAGTATTTATTAAAAGCTACCGAAGGATAAGAAAGAAATGACATTCATTTCTATAGCATTGACGGACAAATACAATCATAAATGAGACTATTCTTCTTAAAAAAGAAAAAGAAAGAAAGAAGGGCATGTCTACGGCGTATGATTATATTCACCTCATATGAGGTATTATTAAATTAAATGATATATGTCTTTTTACAATAAATTATCGTTAATTTTACAATAAGTTGTTGGTTTGTATCTTTAGTTCATTAAATACTTGGTAAATATTTAAAAATAATAATCAAAAGATATTTTAAAAAAAAAATTATTGTACTAGATAACATAGCTTCATAATTGTGAATTATATATTTTATAATATTAAAAAAATAAATATATTTAAAATAATATAGTTGAATATAATTATCTTTATTTATTAACTAAAATAAAAAAAATAAAGAACAAATATAAAATATAAAACTATCATCCTAACAATATAATTTAATTTTAAATGAGCAATTTAATAATTTTAATCATTTTAATATAATTTGATTATTCTAAATCAATACAATAAGTTAAAACAATAATTATTTTGGATTAATACTAGCAGTATATAAAAACATAAATATATTTAAAATAATTTGATTAAATAAATTTAAATATTAAAAAAAAACACCATTCTTCTTCCCAACACCCCCTCCCCCCCCAACAAACCGCAAACCGCCCCAACTAGGCTAGCCCCCAATCCCATGATTCCGCCCTGCTAGCCAGCCCCCAACCTTTCCCCACCAACCACCAGCGATGGAAACTCATTTCTACACCAATGTTATGTTTCCATTCCGTTCCACCTTGTTAGACCGATTTATCGGTCCGGAACAACATTCTGGCGATAAATTGGCCACTTTTCACCATTCCAATCACAATCATGTTCCAAGCCTGTTCGACGGAACGCCCATGGTAGATCTAGTTCCGATCCCCCTATTCCAGTTGATAAACTGCCGATCCAACGAAACATGCTTGGGGGAGCAGGGGGGCGGCGGTTTGACAGTAGAGGGTTGGGTGCAGGGCGTTGGGGCTGGGGAGTTGATATATGTATGTATGGATGGATGGATATATAATATATAAACTAATATATATGTGCATATATGTATGTATAAAATATTATATATTAATAAAAATATCTATTTATATAAATATGTATATTTATATGCGTACATAATATATGTATATATATTAAAAAATACATATCAGCTAGGTTTTGTCAACATAGCAAAAAATTCAAAATGGCACATGCTCAGCAAATCACATCAACTTTTCTGGTGAATCATATAGTTTTCAACGAAAAAAGGATAAAAAATAATAATTTTTTAATACATATAAAACTAAAATTATAATTTGGCAATTGATAAAATAAAAGGACACATAGGACAAAGGTGCTAGATGAAAATTATAATTTTGCCTAATGCATTCAGTGATGCAGGAACGATAGACCCCATGATGAGTGAGAAATGGCAACCCTTCTAGGTGCCAATCAAAAAACAATCAAACGTATAAACAAACTGACCAAAGGAAAACCTTAATCAGTCAAAATGTGTTTGCCACTTGAAGATATTCGACCCAGGATAACCAAAATTAAACACCCTTACAAGATCCTTTTTGTTTTTAGCTTTTGTACCATATATGATACAATAATATGATTCTTTCCTCCAGTTTAAGTATTATACCTAAATTAAATATTTTCTACCTAACACTATTACACCTTCCATAATAATTGATATGTTGTGTTCGATTAATTTAGTATTTTTATTATTTAGAATATTTTGTCGACTTGCAATTTTTTTTAAAAAAGTGATTAATTGATAGGTTGTGTTCGATTAAATTTAGGATAAAGCTAAGATCTTGAATTCTGTTCTTGTGGGGATCCGCTTCCAATATTAATTTAACAGAATTGCGGGGCTGTCTTATTAGTTTAATTTTTATTGTTTTAAATGTGAAAGTATTGTTACCAATATTTTATGAGTCTTAACATTTAGCTATGTGAATGTGTATCCGTATATTTTAAGAGTTCAAAATATTGGTGTACTATTGACCCAAAATTTTAATTTCTACAGAAAAAGTTTAGCTTTTATAGCTACATTTACAAAATTAATTTCACAATAATTTTTCTATAATTGATACATAGTTTGTTTTTATAGCAAAAAGTTAATAAGGAAATATTTATTTAATTTTATTGATAGAGAAATTTTGTACTGAATATGTAATTATTAGTATATATACTTGCATTATTTTTTTTTTGGCAACGAATTATTTCTCATATATTGACGATTGTGAATAAATTAAACCAAAGTTCTTTTTATGTGGATAACGAGTGTCACTAATTTTCAAGTACTTACATTTTTGGATGATTAACACTCACAACATTTTTCGTTTTAATTGGAGGAGAACAAGAGACTAGTACATCTTCTTAAGAATTGTTAAGAACCCTAATATTTATGTTTTAATTCAATCAAAGAAGACTAGCTAGCTAGGAATTCAATCTAATTCTTAGATTACATCAAACATCATAATCGAATTTAGGTTGTGGAAGTGCTACGTAAATAATAATAGTGGGAAATAGTGTTGCGTTGCCTTGTTTGATTTTCATGTGTTTAAGTCAAAAATATCATAAAATATAGGCTTTAATAAAATGTTAAACAAAGACTTATTAAAGTATATATCTCCCGCTTAAATAATTTCATGCAACCTATTCTGGAATTATTTAATTAAGTTAGGTTGATTTTCATGTGTTTAAGTCAACAATGCTATATATATAACTTAATGACACGTTAAACCAAGACTAGTCTTCTCATAATAGGTCGCATTAGAACTTAATGACATGTTAAACCACTATTTTCGTAAGGACCTATGAAAATGTGTCTACTTAAATAATGCGATCTATTTTAGCTATTATTTAAGTGAATTTGTGATCATTGGTTATATAATTAAATATGTTATAAAATAAAAATACTAACTTGAGAATCCCTTCCTTTTTCCACTCGAATATGAGAAGTAACTAAAATCAATTTAGTCACGTTTTCATATTCTAATTTAATACTTTTTATTATTAAAAATGAAAATTATTCTCTTTGCGGAGTTTATCTGATAAGAAAGATTTTTCTCAATCAATCCCCTTATCCCTTATTCTTCAAAAATTAGAGGTTTTTTTTTCAGAAGTTCGAACATCATGTATTGGGAAAATCGCAAAATAGGACCGTAGTTATGGGCATTTTGTGTTTTAGGACTGAAATTTGTAATGTTATCAAAGTAAAACCAAAACTCATTAAAAATTAAAAAAAAAAAAAAAGGACAGCAGTCATCGAAAAACATAATCGATGATTACTTGCATGGCTCATGCGTGGAACATTGGCACCAAACAACACACAATAAATTATCGATATTGACTGTGTTTTTCGAGGCTAACGTCCTTTAATTATTTTAGATATTTTATGAGTTTTGGTCCTATTTTAATACCACCCAAATTCCAACTAGCGTCTCAATATACTTAAATGGACAATTGCATCTTATGAAAGTGATTAAAACGAACAATAAAAATTACTTAAATTAAGTTTTCAAGAGCTTGACAGGAACAATGTAAACAAACCCGTTTTCGACATTCTAAGTTACAAGAGTTTGAAATTATTTCATGCAGATTTTCCAAACATACAGAAACCTGGATTCATTATAGTGAATCCTCCATCAACCATAAGATTATGTCCACTAACATACTTAGATTCATCGCTCGCCAAGAAAAGGGCAGCCTCAGCCACATCTTCAGCTGTAAGAACACCTTTGAGATTACGATAAACATTGCTGACTCCCTCATCGTTCATCTTGAAGAAATCCATTGACAGAGGCGTAGCAACAAGATAGGGTGACAGGCAGTTCACGCGAATTCCATACTTCCCAAGCTCCACCGCGGCATTTTTGGTGAGCCCCACAACGGCGTGCTTTGAACTCGTGTAGCCATGACTGGCGACCCCACCTGTCGTAGTACAAACACTTCCATTGGTAATTATGCTGCCGCGGTTATTTGGGATCATTGCCCTGGCAGCGTGTTTAGTGCCCAGAAAGGCGCCTATCAGATTCACATTGACAATCTGTTCAAATTCGGACAGATCATTGTCAAGAATGTTTGGTTTGGCAGTTCCTATGATGGCAGCGTTGTTGAACATGATGTCCAGTTTGCCGTACAGGGTGACGGCTGTGTTGATGGCGTTTTCTACATCGGCCTCCTTAGTTACATCACAGTGAATGAAAGAGGCTGATTCTCCCAAATCTTGGCTTACTTTCTGTCCTAGTTCATCTTGAATATCTGCAATAACTACTTTGGCTCCATGCTTGCGGAATAGTCTGGCAGTGGACTCCCCAATGCCACTGGCAGCACCTGTGATCAGTGCTACCTTACCTTCCAACCTACATGCAACATAGCACAATTGTTATATGTGAGGCTTTCTTCGTTTAAAATTTGGGTAAATTGTGAAAAATATTTGGGGAGAGGGTGTTTTTGGGAAATAAAATTTGGGGAAAGTCAATTATTTGTTTTTGCTTTGAGGGAAGATGAAAAATTTTGAGAATGAAATTGTCTGTTTGATAGTATGTTGTGACGGAACAAATTCTATTGTATAGTAAAACATAGCTATTTTTTTGTTGGATTTATAGGGTGAAATTGCTTTTTAAATAATTTTTATTAAGTGTATTTGTTGTTGGATGGTTGGTATATGTATATATATTTGTAATGATTGGTATATTTATATGTTTAGGCTTTAGGAGTGTTTTGGCTATGTTTGGTTGCAAATTATAAATTCATTTTCCAACTCCCAAAATATAAATAAATAAATCATACATATTCTTCAATTTCACTAACTAAACACACCCAAAAGGCCCAAAATGCCCTCCTAATCATTTCCTACCCATCCCCTAATGTCTGACCGTCTCATTTTTTGTCTCCACTATCCAATCTCATTTTTTGTCTCCACTACTCAATCTATATGTACACATACATAAATTATTTTATAATATCAATCTTACTCTACCAATCTAATAAAAAAATTATTGATGTAACATCTTATTCTCTTCCAAAACCCAACCAAACAATAATTTTTTCCCAAAATATTTTTCATCCACCACCCAAAATACAAAAAAACAACTATCACATAATCTAACTCCACTTCCCAACCTAGAGAGGAAGGTGCAACTTGGATTGAATCATTAAGTACGAAACGGTTGGAATGATGGAAAAAATCCGATTCATGCGGGTCCTTCCCTCAACTAACGAAGAGATCGAAAAAGTTATTTGATTGATGAGATTTGGTATAAGATCCAGTATTTTCTAAATCCTTATGCAAGAAATTATAAAAGAAGTTCTCAACGCATTTCTTTAGACAAAGAGTCCGCTTTTTCCTTTTTTCGGATGGCCATCGAAAAACTACTAAACATCATAAATATTTTTGTCATTTTTGCCAAAATTTTTTGGCAAAATGCTCCAAAATGTAAACAAACAAGCACTTTGAGTGTCTTATTAGAGGCATTTCGGATTAAAAAATGTACATTCTAAAAGTTAAAATTAGGGAATATATATGCTACGATGTTTGGTCTATTTTGAAAACTAGAACAACAATTTTAGAAAACTAAACAAAGAAAGCCTAAGCCTTTCTTTTCATTTATATTGAGGATAAAGAAAAATTGGTAGATCTCACATTTTCACATGATGTGTGCAGGCTGTAACTTTTCTTATACTAAAAATTGAGGAAGTAAGATATGATGTTGAAATTTCCAATAAACCTATGCATTTCTTTACGTTTATATGCTCTATTTCGTATCGTGTGTGGTTGAAATGAACAAATTCATCTAATCAATCAAACAGGATGGTTTTTGAGAGGATTTAGTTTTGTACAAAAATCAACCTCCAAAGAAACAAAAAATTAGAAATGCACCAGGTCCGTGAGCCTATTAGGTGGAAAAATTGCCTCCAAACCCATCGAATAGCACTTTAGATCTTCTATTCCATTTTGTGTTTGATCTTCTATTTCAATGTGATATATATATCAAGTGTATTTAGTTCTCGATCTATTATTTTTATAAGAAAATGTTCAATGCATGTGTCGTACATCTACACAATGAAATAGGAGATGAAATATATAGTGGAATAAAGGATTTAAATTGATCAACTAGAAGTTTTATAATTGAATTATGATCAATTTATCAGAAAGAAATATTCAATAAACGCATATAAATTCTTTAGCCAAATTTGCATATAAAGTAGTTACTCTTTTAATTCGTAATTCATGTAGGGTGCGACATCACATCAGTAATATATACTTGTCAAATCTACACATCAAGTTTTGTTTTTATCAATATATTTCTAGCTCCAAATCGGCTTATCTACGAAAGAACCCTCAGAAACAATTTCAAATACAATCCCATAAAATTACCTTCTAACAGAAGCTGACTCCATCTGTGCTCTTCCTATAGGTGACTGTATTGGCCCTGCCCCCTATCGAGTCTTTAATCTATAACTGCCTGATGATCTCTCAGCACCACAGTAGCCATACTGTTTATAATAGCACAACGACAGCCCACATGGAATCACAACCATATGGAGGATACAATACGACAAGCACAGAATTTGGTAGAAAATACTAATTAAGTAAACTGGACGATTTTAAAGAACCATTATTGGATCATTACACAAAAGCTAAAAACAAAAAGCATCTTGTTGGGGTGTGATGACTTCTGGCTTGTCTATAATGCAGTATAAAATGCTGCAAACGCCATTATTGGAAAAGCTCACATGGTGTGAACGAATTTGCTGAATTTTATAATGAATACACAAACATTACAAGCAGACATGGTATTTTTCAAAGACTTCTCGATCTGCATCATTTGTTTAATCCTAGTATGCTATTTTGATCTCTTTGTTTATGTAATTAATCTTTTATTGACAAAGACTTGCCATCTCTTAATTACTCACCTTTCCTGCATGAACTGCACATTTGCATGTGGCCTGTGGGGTTCATTTATAACCTGCAATTGAGTTCACGATGGATGAAAGATACATGACTTTTGGCGATAGATTTTCGTTTGCGGAAAATTATAAGAAACGATGCAAATTTTTGCATCATTATTGCTATTGATCGTAACAATGATCACGTGCCAGTTCTCAAACTGGCCTCTTTGATTCGAGGCTTATTATAATATGAGATTTTATTTAAACTTTGAACAGTCGAGCATTACAAAATATTAGACGATCAGTTATGACTAATTCATGGCTGATGTTAAAAATAAATATTCGTAGACATAAAATTGACCTAACCGAATTTGAAACAATGCTCTTGTAGTTAACCCTCGACATTACCAATTTGCCAAGTGGCTTGTAGCCCACTGGCATAAGTCTCCCACATAATGTGGGAGATCAGGAGTTCGAACCCAAACGGACTCTTGATGTGTGCGTGTGTATAAATAAAAAAAAAAAAACCCTCGACATTACCAATCCATAGTTGATTATTGTTCTTTTTTAATATACTAGCGACCTTGCATGCAGTCCCCACGTGCATCATTAACTTTTAAATGTAACGTACTTTTTTGTAGAAAATTTTCAATCGTGGTAATAAAATTTATTGATATTTTACATAGTAATAATTTTATTTTATGATCACAATTATAATCAATGAAAATCAACCGAATCTATGTCAAATCACAATTAAATCAATAGAAATTAGCGAAATGTTGATCAAGTCACAATACAATTAAATCAATAAAAATTAATCAAATCTCTATCAGTAAATTTCTATCAATCATATTGTATTTCTGTGCTATTATATATAGCACAATAGTGTGAGATCTATAATTATGCAATTTTGGCTCCAATTGTGCAATTTTGACCAAATGACAAATTTTTAGATTGTAAGTATTTTAATTCAATTAAAAAAATTTCAGTAGTTGTTGATTGTTATCTATAACTTTCTTTCATTCAAAATTCACAATATATCTATCTATACTATTATTAGCATTATCCCCGTGTTATGCATGGATTCTTTAAAATTATTACTATATATTAATATAATTATTGAATTATAAATATAACTAAAATAATAATATAAAAATAAAAATATTGCAAAAATATCAAGTAATTAGTATAATTAAATTTAAAATTTTAAAATTTAGTATTTGAAAGTTTGCAAAATGTAACACCCCAATTTTGGGATGATAAATTAAAATTGATTAAAATTAAATTGCGTAAGTTTAGGTAGGAATATTGGGAATTGAAGGATTTTATCGTAAATAAAAAAAGAGCTAGATTGATCAAAATTATAAACTTTAGTGGTCAATGTGAGGAAACCAAAAGCTTAAAGGCTTCAAAATAAACAAATTAGGACTTAATTGCCCACAATTAAAGATGTTGAGGGTCAATGTATGAAAAATAAAATTGTAAAGGGCTGAAATAAGATGTTGGGGTACAATTGTGAGGCAGTTTAAATATTTGGGGTACAATTGAAGTCAGCCAGAAACCTCAAGGACTTAATTGAAGGCGGCAAAAAATTTTGGATGTCAAACCTTTATATATATATATATATATATGATTAAAGGAATAATTTTTATCCAAGTTGCAAAACCTAACCTAAGCCCCACTCGATGAGCCAACAGTATGAAAATGGCCAAAATAGCTTAAACTAACTTTGTAGGAAGTTCCCTCTCACAGAGGTGAGCAAAACCATGCCAAAAACACTAAAACCACCAAGGAAATCATCGGCAACGATGAACCCGATGGCAAGGCGGTGGGGGTTTGGTGGTTCTATCGCTTCTAGTGGCAGAAAATGATTGGACCTGGGTAGGTTTTGGTCACGAGCCCATATGCAAGGTGATGGTGGTATCAATTTGGCATTCCGGTTGGAGGCGGCGGGACAATTGAATATGGTAGCGTATGGTGGCGGGTTAGGGATTTAAGGTGGTTTACGGCCAAATTAAGCAACAAAACAGCAGCCAATCAAAAAATTATTTAGGGCATTTTGTTTGTCTTGACGAGACGCACCTAGTGGTAGTGGTGGTGATCTCCACCTCTGACGATGGTGCATGGCGGCAGCTCTGGGACAATCAACTCAGTTTAAAATTTCAAACATGTTTGAGCTATTTTCGGCTTGAAATTAGATCTCAATTTGATCTAATTAGGTAAATTTCATATAGAATGTTAATTCAATTGATTTTTACGATTCTAATTAAATGTTTGTTAAATTAAAATTATTCAAATATAATTTGAATCAAGATCGACTTTAAAACTATATCTTTAAACTCGATAATGTTAAATGTTGTGAACAAAATCTTGTTAAGCTTAATCTGAAGAATGAGTCATATAAATATTACAATGCAAATGAATTACCCAACTTGGTTCTGATGGACTCATAAAACCCAATTGAATCTAGAACCTGGACCCCTCTGACGAAATCGTTAAATAAGTAAGGTTATGAATAGAGTTTGTTGAAGATAGCTAATCAAGAATTACATCTAATAACCAATAATTGAACTTGAGTGATGTGGAAACAAATACCTATAGAATATTGGAACCCTAAACAAGGCCACAATAATGTAAATCATATTGATAACCCCTTCATTAACTGACTAGTTAAAGATTACTACATTTAATTGTCTTAAGTATTTAAGTATGAAATAGAGACTAACAGAATCATATTAGAATAACTTTAAGTTTGATATTTAATATAGTTATACTTAAGATTTAGAAGATTAATAGGATGATAACTCAGGTATCTTACGATAGCTCCCAATTTGACTAAGGAGCCAAGACTTGAACATCCATACAATTAAGAATTATTTTGTATTTTTTAGGTGAGTCTATGTTAACTTTCTTTGCTAAGGAAAGAGCATAAATACTTGTTATTATGCCTTGTCACTTGGTTCTGTTTGTATTAAGATTCGATGGTTTATGCTTGTCTGTTCTATGCCATTCTTTGGCTCTTATGTTGAATCTAACAACATGTCTGAACTGTTCTTATGGTCTGAAATCCTTGAGCTATTACCCAAACTGTCTCGATCTTGCTTGATATACTTTCTTTTCTTATATATATATTAGCAAATAAGCTACTCCTGCTTGACTAGTTCCTTATTAGAAACTACTGTTCATTTATGCCATGTTGAACTTCAATTTATACATTGTTCTTGACAGTCTAGTTGTACTTTTCTTCTTCCTTACATGTGATCCTTAAGTTGTACTAATTTGAATTCCTACCCATTTCGAGCTGTTAAATTCCTGAACTGAATACCCTTTTCATACAAGTTCTAAAAAGTAAAGTGTTTATTAAATTTATCACACATTGCTCTCATGGTTCCTGATTTACGTTATTTTATTTGAGATCTAACGATTGTATGTGAAAACTGAGAAATGAATTTTGAGATATATTTTTCGTCATAGCTATAACTGTTATCTAGAAATAAGTTTGATGTTAATTATTCGATTACTTCATGGAGAAATGACATGTTATGTGAAAAGGTATTGGGTGTTCATGTTATACTACTCAGTGAATAATACCCTTGGGGGTGGGCCTTGGGATCGACTTTAGGAAATGGACCAAGCAAAGTAGATCAACGATGACGGATCTTCAGCTGATACCCTATTATGTACATCTAACTCCATAGTCAAGCTAGAGGTAGCTGGCTATGGAGGGATGAGGTATGCAGCTAGCCATGTCTACTGGTTTGGATAACTATCTGAGCCGATCACTTCAAATTGAAGGGATAAGGAATTTTATATTTTTAAAAATGCAGGGATAAGGTAAGAGAATCACCAACATCAAGTTTTGTGAAAATACTATTGATGTACCATCTATTTATGATTCAATCTCATCCGTTGTATTCCCTTGCTTGGGTTACACTTCGTATATATACTATAGCTGCTATTGTTCGCGGTTGATTTAGTATTGCTATTTTGATATCATTCTATATTCTCAAGTTGCGAGTTCATCATAATATTACTAAACCATTATCAACTACGGCATGCTTATTCTCTATTGACTCAATACTTGTGAACTTGTTACCTTCTATGTATTTGTGTTAATCATTTGTTAAT
>JACGDI010005835.1:1357239-1384086 GCA_014898725.1 Jacaranda copaia
GTTTGAGTTACATGCATGTCTGAATTTTCTCTAGTTTGATGTTGAAATGGGAAGTTTGAAGGTTAAATTGGGTTTCTTAAGTTGGTTTTTATTCTGATGCTATTTGACATATATGCATGTCCGAATTTTTCTCTGGTGTAATGTTGAATTAAGATGTGAGAAAATTCAAATTGGTTTCTTGGATTGTGTTTTATCTGATGCTTTCTGAATTTGCATTTTGGAGGTAGTCTTTCACTAAAGTGCTGTATTTTTGGCTTTCGAGGAAGTCTTGTGTAAAAGAATTTATGGTTGAAGTTGCTACTGGAATAAAGTTAATATTTTGAAAATTAAGTTGAGATCAATCTTAGTTTACTGGATTTAGTCGTATTGCTCTGTAATAATTTGGTTGGTTGGGTGGGAGGGTGGGTGTTGCGGCTATGAGCAGACTACAAGGTGGGATAGGGAAAGGGGGGACATAGTGTTGTATCAATCCATGAGCAACAGTATAACAAGAGTTTAGATTTGGTTGTATTTGGTGGTAAGAGAATGACCATTCATATCTATTTCAAGTAATCTTGATAAATGTTGTCCAAGAGGAGGAGGAGAGGATGCTCCAAATTACAAGTAAGATCCTGCTTATGACCTTCTTTAGTCAATTTACCAGCATTCATTTCCTGCTTTAAGAGTGCATACTGCCATACATCGCAAGCTTTCCTTATGAGCTCTTTACAATCTTTATTAGAACTCCAGCTGCATGGCTGCCATCATTAGTGGATTTGTTTTTCAGAAGTCGGACATGTTGAAAATATGTCTCCACTTGATTATGAATCTAGGATCCTTATCTCTGGTGACATCATGTCTGTAAGTTTGTTTTTATCCCAGAGTTTAGTGAACATTCTGCCAACAACATTATAAGAAGGGTTAGCTTTGGGGCCACCGTTGGTTGAACCATCCCGGTTATGGACCTTTGAATAAACTAAGTTTGGCCAAATTTGTTTTTATGATGGATAGTACAAAAGGCAATACTTATTTCCTCTATAAACTAAGGTTTGGCCAGTATTTGTTTAATAGAAAACAAACTATTTTCGAGAAGGATTAAAACATGGTCATCTATCTCATGTTTTCTGTTTATCCGAATATTTCAAAGAATTGTTGATGGTTCGTGCGAAGTGTTATATGCTTTAGCTTTTCTTATTTTAGAATGTGATCGACGATTATGGAGAGTGTGAATTAGGCCTTCTCCAAATCTTAGGCAGCGTAAGCATGATTACTCAAAAACTTTTGCTTTTAGATAAAACTTTGAGAATTGTGCAAAAAGTATTTTGAGTTGGTGACATTGGTAAAACTTGTAAAATCAGTTATACTTCCAGATAGAATATTTGTGATATGAACAGTAAAGGCAAGTATATAGATACTGGTATTTATAGTGGTTCAACAGGGCCTACGTCCACTACTTAAGCTTCCACTTAGAATTTGAAATGTGTCAAATTAATAAGAGATAATAACGTTTGTATAAGATTGGTACAATAATTTGATAGTAAAGAGAGTGAGGATTAAGATACCTAGGAGGGTGGGTGATAAACTAGTTCTCAACAGAGAGCAAAAATCGAATCCTACATAGTATGAGGCAAATTCCAGAATGTTGCAAAACTAGTTGCTTTGTGATTAAGATCAAGGGAAGTTTTGCCACTTTCACTTGCACAACTTATATGGGTTAATGCACGCATTGCTATCACTCCATATTGGCAAGCTTGGACTCTCCTTCCAAACCGAAAAGTAGAACACCATAGGAATCCAACAGCACCGCCTCCATTGGTTTCTTCTCTTAGAGGTCTATCAAGCAACCAAGCACTTGGTTTGTTTTCTTTGCGGCATCCCTCAAAGGTACGTCCTTTTCACCGTTAAGTCATTCAAGACACAAACAGTTGTTGTCCTCTTCTCCCTAAGTGCCGTTGACAGGGAACTAAACATTTAAGTTCAAAAGAATAGTAGACAAGCAAGGTATTAAACATTTAAGCTCAACGCATGTAAGATAGTAAGTACACTCTACTAGGACACTTAACAGAGATTTTTCCCCTTGTTTTTAAGATTACTTGAATGTTGTTGGTATCAATTCTTTTATAGCAATTTGAATCCTCTATTCCATTCCCTATTCCATCTCCCATTTCAACTTACTATATTTATGTGTCGTGTATCTGATTCTCAATCAATTATTTTTATAAAAAAATATTTAATACACATGTCATATATTCATGAAATGAAATAAGAGATGAAATAAGAAATAGAATAGAGGAATTAAACCACTTTTATAGGGAAATCACTAATGACTACAAAGTACCAATATGGTAAGTGTCCTCTAGCCTAAGTAAGGAAAAATAATTTCATAATCCTAGCACATTGATCTTGTAATTTAAATTCAATATAGACGCAATGTTATGGGATTTACTTTCCATAAATGAGAGATGAATATTTGGATGATCATAATTCTCTTTAAAAAGCAAAGATTGGTTCCAGCTATTTAAGGACAGATTCCAGCACATTTGTAGGACGAACATTTGATACTTATGCAGTAAAATAAATTCAGGCATTGAAATTACATAGATATATTCAGCAGGAAATACTAGATGTAGAACCAAATGAGATGCACTTTCTTAGTCTAAAAGATATGGGAATTGATCTAGATAATCTTCATGAAGAAGAAAAGACATATTCTATTTATTTATGGAAAGGCAGATTCCAAATGAGATTTGTACATTCTCTGCAAATTATTTGAAAATAGTGTAGTATGATCATGTAGAAAAATGCTCTTGCTTTAAATCATTAAGAAGGTTATCATTAACAATAAGAAGTTAATAGAAGGAAAAAAAGAGGTGGTTATCAATGAAAAAACAAATTCCAATTATTTATGGAGAGGCCGTCGAGATTTCTAAATTATATGAAAATAATTTAGTATGATCATGTAGAAAAATGCTATTGCTTTAACTCATTAGCATATTAAATCTAATCATGATAAGCACATGCTTAAATACAAGATATGATAATATTTTTATAAGTTAGATATGATGTACTAACCAAATATAAATTTTTTTTGTCAATTACCATATCTAAGATAATATTGATAAATAAGGAGAGATGAGTTTCAAACAACAGAAGACAAGTTCCAGGCAATTTCTGTGGATAATTAACATTAATCATGTGACAAATATTGTCGTAATCAAGAATCTTAAGCTTATACAAAATCATTTAACAGTTTTAAAAAGGATAAACCTAATAGAAGGGATAGCATGAAAGAACTGTTGTTTTGAGTCCTTGGGTGCTTAGTTGTTCTTTAAGTTCATGCATAAACACAGATAACCTTTCCAGTTGTTTTTTTATGTAGCTTTGTTTGCACATATAAGAATTGATTAATAATACTATGTTGAAGTAATGTTGAAGACTATGCCTTTCCACATTCTAGATACCTCTTTGATTAATTGAGTCTAGAGTCTGCCTTTTGTTTTATGTATACCAAATTCCTGCCTGTGGTTATTTGTATTTAAGGTAACCATAAATTTCTTTTCTGATGCTTTCAGATAAAGCTGAAAGGCTGCTGGCTGAAGCAGCCTCATATGGTGCTCAGTTAGTTGTGTTTCCCGAAGCATTTATCGGTGGCTATCCACGTGGATCAACTTTTGGTGTTACAATTGGCAACCGTACAGCCAAGGGTAAAGAGGAGTTCCGAAAATACCATGCTTCTGCTATTGATGTTCCCGGTAAGGACCTTTTCTACAGGTCCAATCAGCATGATGGTTGTTCAGATTTTTCTTGAAACTCATCGTATGAAGTTCACAAGAAAGTTGATTTGAGTAAAGCATCATATATCATTTGGTGACTTGATTCTTAATCATTTCTAGTCTGAAAGACCAACTTTCTCTAAATGTTACTAGAACATGGTTCGATTCCAATGAATCTTATTCTCCATAGATGGATGAACTAATCTAAATATGTAACATGGCATAGCCAATTTCGTGTAAGGGGATTGTGCTGTTTGAGTGAATGCCATTTTGTGGTGCTTAATCCCCTGTGATGTAAAAGACTAAAACCAGAGATCTCAGATTATGAATAGAGAATTGTAACTTGTAAATGGATTTGTTGTGTCATACCCATGCTTCTTGATTGGTACAGATGGTCATAGAGGTTTTTTGCTGCTGTTCCATTGCACTTAAAATGGCTACAAGAAAGAAGACTGCTAATTTCTAGGACAGCATGACTAACCACCCACCTAGTTATTGTTTTGCTGATTACTTTCTGTGTGTAAAGAGGTAGTATTCAACACCACTCTCATGAACCCATAGTAACCGCATGAAACAGCTGGATGGGAATTTGCAGAAGAAGAGAAAATATCAACTTGCTGCCACCAAGTAATGTGTAACATTTCTGAGGTGTAACTAGCTTAGGAGCACTATGAGCTCTTGACAAGTCATTGCTGCTAATGGTCTCTAACTTATGTATAATAAATTACCATACCAAATAGCCATTCTCACAGCCACACCTTTCCAGCTGATAAAAAGCATTGCAATGGATAGGTTAGTTCGACTAGTTAATGGAATTTCTATTCTCCTTATCAGCAAATGACATACCAAATTTGAAATGTAATGTTTTATCTTTCTTTAATGTACAATGATTATGATTTATGTGTAGATGAAGTCACTGGTCATGTTTACAGAAATTCATCATAAAATAGAACTAATTCCTGAACCCATTAGTAACACTTTGCTCTTTTGCATCAGTTTTCTCCAAAAATTTATTTGAAACAAACCTTTAAGCTCCTACAATATGTATATGAAGTGGAAATGTTGAAAGATGATGATTGGAAGCTTGAAGAACACCTGATTTCAAGTTATCCAAGCCTCAGGTTCTAATCAGGAAAACTTATAATCTCACTTATTTGAGAAAGCAAAAGCCGGAAATTGAGGTGCAGGACAAAAGTTCTATTTAGTCACAGGATTACCGCAAGTCAGAAACTGCTTATGGAACCCTTCGGAACTTCATCGTAATATATAGTCACCATAAAGAAGCTTAGTTACTCATTAATGGTGATTCTTTTGCAATGTTACCCAACATTATCTGATTTTATTTGCTTTACTTCAGGTCCGGAAGTTGATCGCTTGGCTGCTATGGCTGGAAAATATAAGGTGTATTTAGTGATGGGCGTTATAGAGAGAGATGGATATACCTTGTACTGCACTGTTCTGTTCTTTGATTCTCAAGGTCAATACCTAGGAAAGCATAGGAAAGTCATGCCAACAGCACTGGAGCGCATTATTTGGGGATTCGGAGATGGATCAACAATTCCTGTTTTTGAGACACCAATTGGCAAAATTGGTGCAGCAATTTGTTGGGAAAACAGAATGCCACTTTTAAGGACAGCAATGTATGCTAAAGGTCTGTTTTCTAACATCCTGTTATTATATTTTACTAAAATAAAACACAAAATACTTATCACTATGGTGGCTGCAATTTTTCTCCTTTCTTCACATGTTCTCTTTGAGAAATGGCATATGCTGGGATTTAATATTTCTTCTTTTGAAACTCTTATTTAATTCCGTAGAAGTTCATGTTTACAGGTGTTGAAATATACTGTGCACCTACGGCTGATTCCAGGGACGTGTGGCAAGCATCAATGACCCACATTGCTCTTGAAGGTGGATGTTTCGTACTATCAGCAAACCAGTTCTGCAGACGAAAAGATTATCCACCTCCACCTGAGTACGTTTTTGCTGGCACAGAAGAAGATCTTGTGCCGGACTCTGTTGTTTGTGCTGGTGGTAGCATTATCATTTCACCATCAGGAGCTGTGCTCGCAGGTCCAAACTATGAAGGGGAGGCACTCATATCGGCTGATTTAGGTGGGTTGATTTGTTCTCGCATATTCAGTTTGTGTCTAAAAATATTCAATTTCTCTTTATTTTTCTTCAAGTTTGTTTTTCTCCTCTGTTAGGAACTAGATTATTTTACTGTCCTTTCCACCTGGCTTTAGCATATGAAATGTTGTTCTTATATTCATTTTCTTCTTCATTGAGCAATCATGATCTTTTTATTGTTTGCTGATTGTAAATTTTACCAACCAAACCTCCCTATCAATGCCCTGCTAGGGTTTGAAATTCCATTCATCTCTCTTTAGCTTGGTTTCAATCACTACTAGTGCATATTTGGTCCCACTGATTTTTGGTGCATGAATCTGTAATGTGGATTATTGGTGAGGATAACCAAATCTGTCAGCCAAAGATAAAAACCCAGCTGCATCATGTTATTGTCTCACCAAAATGCATTTGATGGGAGTTTGGTTATCATCATTGGCATCACCTGTGGTTACAATGGTCATGTGCCTTTTCTCAACCCTCTTGACTCGATTAAGGGTTATAATGATACCTGGTCTTGTCCCACAGTGAAACTAAGCGTTTTAAAACAATCTATGAATCGTGCTCCCCCTCTCATCCTTCGAAGTGCTTTTTCAAAGCAAAATCCCCCACCAAATACGTAATGTTGGATACTATCTCGATGTTGCCAGGCTTTCATGTTTAGCGACAAATTTGCTTATCACGACATAATAATTTTATTGCATTTTTATCATTAGTTTTTGGACCTAACCGCTGTGGTTGAGTTTAAAATGTCTTCTTTCTTATCTTCATTGTCGTCTAGAGCTCTAAGAACTGATCTACTATAATATCTGATGCGCAGATCTTGGGGAGGTCGTTCGAGCAAAATTTGATTTTGACGTAGTTGGACATTATTCTCGACCTGAAATCCTCAGTTTGGTTGTAAAGGACCACCCGATGAGTCCGGTTTCCTTCACTTCATCCTCTGCAAAAGCTGATAGCTCTCAGAAGTGACCGTCCCTTCTCTAATAGCCAAATACCCTGCATTTGATCATGCAATTGTCGCGGCGCTTTGGCTGTCAGACTTGCTCCGCCGGTTCATTCATCCGTATCGCCTATGTCCAGTCAGTTGTCCAAATCTCATCTCCCATGTTGTCTGAATAATCCCCTGTTTATTACATATTCATCGATAAATCCAATGTTCTCGTCAGTGACTTGATGTGTGATCTTGATACAGTACTGACGCATAGTAACAGCTGCATAATGCAAGAATCTGTAAGTGGAACCACCAAATATGAGGTGGGGTTTTAACTAACTTCATAGTGTCCGTGGCCAACATGTGTTTGTTTCTATTCCGGTTTTCTTGTATCTGCTTTTGTGATTGGAATTCAATGTACCAAGTTGGCATAGTCAGATTATAAACAGTTAGGAGTCCTTGTCTCTATGAAATCTTTTATAACTTGGCAAAGAAAAGAAAACGAAGGGGAGACAGAGAGAGAGGGAGAGAGGAATTTGAGGTGGTGTTTGGAGTGAGAAATTTGAATTTGAGGTAATGATTTGGGAGTAGGGATTTCAAATGATTTGCAACGTATGAGAATCGAGAAATATAAGCAAGTGTAAATAATATTTAAATTGATAAATTTTTCAATCCAAACATAATTTGTGGGTATTTTGAAAAAAATAAATAAATGAAAAATTGTTCCTATTTGGTGTTTTCTTGGCAACGACACCAAAAGGAACAAAAATAGGAAAATAAAGAAATTGTTGTCGTGGTTGGATGGGATGTCATTTTTAATAAATAGTTTTATGAAAAAAAATTAAGAATAAATTAATTTTTTTCAAGAATAAAGTGAACTTATAAAAAATGAGAAATAATTTTCAATACAGATTTGGATGGGTTATTTTTCTTATATATATATATATATTCTGGAAAATTATATTTGGATGGATAATTAATTTAAGTATAAGTATCGAGGATATCTTATATTTTTATTCTTTCGACGACAGATGGATGAGAGATGAGTGAAAAATAAATTTTGAAGAATCTTTTTCAAGACTATCAAACAAGCATGTATTTTTAACAAAATAAAATTATCGAAAAACACGTTTTTGCAAGAATAGATAATTATCCAATCGCAATCCATGAGTATCTTTTTCACATTGTCAATTATGGAGAAATTATGTGGTTTTCTTTTTCACATTATCAATTATGTTGTGGCCCAACTCAATTTGTGGAGAACCAAAAGGGACTCTTATCATCTTATCAATTATGTTTACAAAAGAGTATCATATCCTCCTAGAAAAGGCCATGAGAGAATGGGGCTAAAAATTTAGGTGAAGTATGAAGCTACAAGTACAAGGGGGGATATAATTGAGAGCTAAAAAGTTTTTGGCCCTTTAAGACATATAAAAAGAGACAAGGATGGGAGGATGTTTAATTATATAAGATTAGGGATGTAAGATGAGTTGAGCTGCTGATGAGTCGAGCTGCTGAGGCTCGATTATAATTCAATTCAAGCTCGAAAAATTTGAGCTCGAGGTTGATTCAGTTGTTCAAAAGTTTGTGAGTCGGTTCGTGAGCTTTTTTTTTTTGTAAAATATTTTTATATATTAATTAGATGATTATTATATATTAAAATTTTGCTTATTTTTATTTTTAAAAAATTTCTATATATTAATTAACTAACTATTTATGTTAATAATTTATTTTATTTCTATTTTTAAATATTTATATATAATATTAAATAATTATTATATATTAATAATTAAATTCTATTGAGCCGAGCTCAAGCTTGAGCTCAATTGATACTAAGCTCAACTCATTTACACCTCTATATAAGATTTGGTGATGAAGGGGAAAAGAAAATAATAATAATAATAATAATAATAATAATAATGAAAATCAAATCTTCTCGTTTTATTTTAATTAAAATAGATAATAATTGTGAAACATCTAGGCAGACATGTATAATACTTCGTTGTAAAAAGAGGAAATAGTTAAAAGAAATACCAAAAAAAAAAATGATATTGAGGAAAATGAGCAAATTAGTCCCTCATGATTTTTCTTTTTGGAAAAAAATAATTAACTAGCATCCTTAGTGGGATAATGTTTAATTATTTGAGGTTCAGTGATGAAGGAAAGTGTAAAAGAAAAATAATAATAATGGGGATCAAGTTTTCTTGTTTTTCTTATTTTTCTTTTTATTAAAATAATATTAAGATTTTAAATTGTTCAATGGAATTAAAGAATGTTAATGAGATCGAATTCTTTACTTTTTTATAAAAAGATTTTGATTACAGATGAGTTACAAGTAATCATTATATCTGGGTAAATTTGTGGTGGAAATAGGCTAGGTTAGGTTAAACTAGGGTTTAAATAGGTCAAATATATTATATAAATGACAAATCTTAGCCTAGCATATTATTTATTATAGGCTTTTCTTTAGGTCTAAATCTAGCATTTTTAATAATTTTTAAAGCCTTAGCATGACCCGAAAATCAACTTAAAAGCTTATTTTTTTCTAAAATTTTAATTAAATAAATCTAAATTTTTAATATGTTCAAGCTTGTAAGTTTTAACTATGGAATAATTAAAATTTTAAATAACATATGCATAATTACGAAAGCTTAAATTTAAGTCTACAATAATCTTATTTCAACAAAAAATAATATTAAAAAACATAAAGAATTTTATAGAAGTTTTCACTATTAAAAATTAGCAATAAGATAATTATGTTTAATTACTATTATTAATTAATGATAAATTTATTATAATAATAATAATTGACAAATGATTTGAAACAATATTTATGTTGTTACCATATTAGTCAATGTATGTATGTGATAGTAATGACAAATTAGATACAATTAATTTATTGTAAGTATTAAACTATTATAATTATTATTATAAAATAAAAATTACTGTTACCTAACATATTTTGTTATTGAAAAATTTGACTTAACTATTTAATATTATATTATTAATATTATTTTTGTATATGAAGAAGGATAAAAGAGTCGGCCTATCAAGCTTAGCGAGCTTTTAAAAAAGTTCAAGCCTAGCATATTTAATTAAAAAGGTTAATTTTTAAGCATTGATCTGGCCTTTTTATTAAATAAGTTAAGCTTAGGTAGGCTGTAAGCCCCTGATGAGTAGTGGCCTATTCCCATCCTAAGGTAAACATGTAAAATAAATTACTTTTTTGGAAACGCAAAAACTTGTTAACATTTAAATTTTAAAAAAAATGATATAAGATAATTGAGCAAATTACTCCCTCATGAATCCAAAAGAACAACCAACCATCACCCTTAGTTGGGGGGAAATTTGCTCTTCTTTATGCCCATATGAGAAATTTTTTTATTCAAAAAAAAATCATTAATTTGCATTTTTCAACTTTCACCAACTGCAGTACAATAATTCCCTCAAATATCTCACTTAACTTTGAGAAAAAGATATTTTCCCATGTCATTTTCTTTATTTTGTACTTGACCAAAAGTTTTCAAACCCCCAATCAAGTATACAATTTTTTTTAAAAAAGAAAAAAGAAAAAAGAAAAGACACTTGAAAATGATGCTCCCACATGTGACAATCATTCTTGGATTGAGTACTCGCAAAATCCATTGTAAAAACTAATGAGATTATTGTAAGAAGCTCAGCAGAATGATGAGAGCCATAAACTCATTATCACAAATTTTCCCATAGAAATTTGATGGTTTTGTGTGTGTGGGTGGGGGTGGGTGTGTGAGTGTGAACATTTTGGAATCCCATTACAAGACTTAGCTTCCAGCTGTAGTTGGCAATGATATGAGTGCATGTGGTCTAAATAATCCAAGACAAGTTACTATAATTGCAAGAGAATTGTTCGAGACATGATCCATACAACATTTCTTGGGTGTCAGCCAGAAACACAGTCAAACCATCCCCTATTCTTTTATGTTTGTACACAAACCATGTGTAGGAACAAACTTTGATGGGATTGAGAATGTGGTTGTAAGGTGACAACTTTTATTTCCTTGTTTCTTTTTTTTCCCCCTCCTTTGTGTGGCCCTTGGAAAGTTCAATTTGTTTTTCCATGTTCTAATCTACATATATTATCCACAAATTCAGAAGGTATAAGTTATGGAAAATTCAATTTCGTAAGGTATTGTCCATCAATACTCATAATAGAGAGTTTTGTTTTGGTGTAAAAGTGTCTCGAATGATAGGTTAGGAATAGAATTCTCTATAAAAACCTAATGTGTTTCGACTACTCAATGTAGGACAAAATATAAAGAAATTCAAAAAAACAAATATTATTCAGATGACGAAACTTTGTTCTCGTGTGAAAACACTTCAAAAGATGTGTGAGGTAAAAGAATCTATGTGCAGTTTTACACCTCTTATCTTTCAGGCATGGGGCGAAATCAAATGTTATCAGTATATATACTTTTTATTTTTCTTGTAGTTAAGAAATTTTAAAAATGATTAAAAAAATAAATTGCAGTGTCATTTTTTCTTTGACTTTACCTGATTGACCTCTTGTGGTGGAGGCTTTTGTGACACTTCCAGAGTAAGACTTATGCTACTTGACAAGGGAGATATAAGAAAATGTTGAAAATATTCGCATTTCAATCTAAGAATTATGTTTTTGAAATTTATAATATGTTAGATTTTATTTAGAAATTTTGAATAAAATAAAATTTTAAAACTTATGTTAAAAATAACAATTTTATAATTAATATGATTAAATTAAAAACTTTATACTTTTTCACAAAAGCTTACTTTGAGAGCTTATAGACATTTTATATATATATATTACCAAATATTTTATAACTTCTTATAAATCCCAACCAAACATCCCCTTAATAAGAAAGTGCAGTTAGCAATTATATCCCGCAGCTAAAAAGCTCAGAAGTTCGAGAAGACCGTGAAAAAGCTTTTGGGGAGTTAGGAGCAATGCCTTTCACACCAGTAAAAGCTGACATAATTCGGGAGGTGAATTATGATGATTAAATGAAATGGGACCAGAAAAAAATTACTTCTTGTACCAGATTATCAGAACGCCACTTGGTTAGAATTTTACAATTATTGGAATGTTGTCCGAGAAGTGACTCAAGAAGAAAGCATCAGAGAAAGTTCTGTAAATAGTATAGAACATATAACACTTTGATTGCCTGCAGAAAGTAGCACAATTTATACAGTTAACTTTATGTAAACTATGGAAAAACAAAAATTTCTGTTTACACTCAGGGATTCTTGATATATATTATTATATGGTAGCCATCAGAAAAGAAAGATTTTCTCCTTACCTGAATAAGGAGAAAAATCAACGTAAAATTCTAGCCTTGGCAGATAACCCCATTAGGATCCTTTGAAGAAACATTCTGTTGGCTCAGGTCTTGAGAGGATGCCATTCTTGAACCAGAAACAATGTGGTCTCTGAGATCTTTGATCATATTGTACCTCTCGATTTCATCCTCAACATCCTTCTTCAAAGGCTTTGATGCAAATTCAAACAGTCCTCTCCTATCAAACACATCTAAATCTTGTTGTTTATTTGTGGTGAATTCCCACTGTATCCCATCATCAGCAAACTTTGTTTCAGAGGAAATAGTAGGTTTTCTTGTTTTTTCAGAAATGGACTTTCTCCCTTTGCTCTTATCAACTGAGTTCCTCTTTGATTCATTCTTGACTGCATCACTCCATTGAAAGCTTTTGCTGATATCGTCCATGTTTAGTTCGATGGAGTGGAGGTCACTATCAGCTGAATCATCATCTTCTTCTTCCTCTTCTTCCTCTTCTTCCTCGTCTTTCTTTACTGTTTTAATGTCTTCTTTCGCGTTGTCTTGGTATTGGCACGAGCCCGGCAAAGTTTCTCTCAGATATTTCTCCAGCTCCTTAATTTTGTCGTAGCTTGGAGAGGGATCCCCTTGCTCTTCGCCTGTCTTGGACTTCAAATATGCCTCAAGCTCATTCCTCAACTTGTCAACAAGTGCATTTTTCTCCTCAAATTGATACTTAGCTTCTGAGAGCTTCATCTGCACTCTCTCCTCGCGTAAGATATCAGCCAATTGAAGCATTTCCCTCTCTTTCTCCACCTCTTCGCGAACTTTTGCAGATTGTCTCTTTAGTTCCTCCACCTCGGCCCTGTCTTCCCCTATCCCACGAGCCAACTCATCACATACTTGTTCCAATATTTCTCGTGCCCTCTTTTCACTCTCAAGCTCTTTGGTTGTCTTAGATAGAGATGCCTTTGTTTCTGCTAATTCTCTCCCGAGTTTCTTGTTCAGCCTCTCAGTCTGTCGCCTTAGCTTCTTCTCCGTCTCAAGCTCTCCAGCAACAGATGTGATAGCATTGTGAATCCTGTCTTGTTCTTTCAATTTCCAGACAACCTTTTCCTCCTCAAACTGTTTCAACACATTATCAATCTCACTACGGTTCACCCTATGTTCTTGGATTAACTTACTGACATGGATGCATGCCCGATCAAGCTCAAACTTCAGAGCTGAATAAAGGGATAAGCTTGTAGAGTTTTGCTGATCAAAATGACAAACGCGACTCATTACTTTGAGAAGTTCTTTAGAAGTTATAAGGCCATTATAGACATCCTTGAGACGATTCTTTGATCCAATTATGTGTCTGCATGGGCTGCGGGCATGATTTTGTGTCTGATCAACCTGCATATTATACGTTAATGAACAGTATCATCTTCTTTCGGACATCATTTTCAAGCAAGAAGAAACAGCCCAACAGAAAAACGTCAAGTATTTGTTGATACATATAAGGAGACAAACACATGACATGTTGACTTTTGTCGTGCCCATAAGAAAACCAAACCATGTTCTATGTTCCATCCTACTAGCGCATAGGATTTTGTCCATTTCTGTAGCTCCAAAACCAATAAGAACACATTAAGATCACTAAAAACACATTTAATTTAGGACAAAAACTTTGGAACTGCTTTATAAGCTAGATACCAAAATGACAGAAAAGTAGCTTTCTCGCTCGTGTGAAAAAACAGAAGCTTGATTTCATCTAACTGTGAAATTGGGCTGCTTTTGAAATCTATCCATCTCACTGGTTATCTGCAAACCATCCTCCACTTTCCACCCTCAGAAAACACCAAAAATATGAGCCCTAATCAACTAACAGAAATTTTACTGCTAGACAACCATCCATAACAAAAGGTCACTTTTAGCAGAAAATCAGTATAGTATTTAACAGTTGATCATAAACAATACCTCCACCAAGCAATTACGGAGAGATTTGACACCTCCCAAATTACATTCGTCCTGCAGAAGTTTCTGAGAACCTGCTGATGCTCTTCTTCTGTGGCTGCCAACTTTAGGTGGATCCATTCTCTGCAAATTCAAAACGTTAGAAAAAACATTAACGCAATCTGCAGAATCAATTTTAGTATCTACATGTCTCATTTGAATAACTTTTGAAAAGCCAATTATGTCCAAGAAAAACACAATCCCACCTCAGAAACAGGACTATGAAACAGATCAGACAAACGAGGAGCCACTGAGCCCAATTTCGACGACTCCAAAATCCTTTCTTTTCTAACAATTTCTACTCCACTCTCTTTGTCCTCCAGACTTTCCCTTTTCACTCTTGGTGAAGACAACCCATTAACCTCCCACAATGTGGCAGCCAGTTTCCGGGCTGACACCGCCAATTCTTTGGCCTTCTCACCACCCTTTGCAGCCACATACTTGAATGCTTTATCATTATCCAGTGATGGTGATTTTGAACTCCTCATTTTCCACAATGGCACTGGAGTGCTTGATCCGACTCTTTTCCCCATTAAAAAAGCCCGCTTTAACCGATAATTCTGCACTAATGATGATGAAGATGAAGATGAGCAACCTCTCTTTCTAACTTTGCATTTCCTTCCTCCAATTTTCCCATCAACATTAATCAAGTTTTGCCTAGGCATTCTCCAACTACACCAATGTCCTTTCTTTCTCTCTTTTTTTTTTTTTTTTTCCCTTTTTTCCACTATACAAAGGTGTATTCTATAGTACAAAGGTATTCAATGCAAAAAAAGTACTAGGATACTATGTTCCAAGAATCAGTCATAAGCAAACATATATGACAGCCAAGATTCACTCCAAAACCAAATCCCAAGAATCACTCCAGTCAAAAACCTTCAAGTTCCAACAGATCTAAAGCCCAAAAATCATCTCATACTAACACACCTTTGATTGATCAAACTCTCTTTTGAGCACTTTGGAACTGATATTTTTCTCTTTTTAAACAATGGGATGGATAAAAACAAAAAGGAAAAAAAGAAAACCTGTCAAAGATTGTTCTAAAACGCTTTTAATCAGTCAAAAAGAAGAGGGTTTAAACACTGGCAAGATTTGAACGTACCCTTAATGTCTTTTTGGAGTAGGGAATGATATTGATGGCATGCAAATTTGAGCCCCCCACCCCTCTGTAAAGTTGGGCTCTGATTTTGATTTCAAACTTCCAGAGAGGGAAAAGCAAAGAGAAACATGTGAAGAGTAGTTTGCTAATGAGGCAACTGTCAAAGCTTCATCTTCAAGTATAGTTTGGCAAAAAAGCAATGCAAATATTTTTAGAGAAAGAAAGATAGAGAGAGATAAGGTATATAGGAGTTTTCAAGAAGTGAATCTGCTAACCTTTTTCATGGAAAAGGAAAAGTATTTGAGAGTGAGAGGAGCAGAAAGAGAGAGAATCAAAATTGGCAGTTGTGGTTCGTGATGATATTGATATATAATAGATATGAGGAATGAGAAGGACGTGGCATACACGTGAGCACTGAGAGCAGCTTATCAACGGTGCACCCTTTTTTGGCCACTTGCCATGATTTTCTTTTTATTTTTCAAAAAATATTTAAAAAAAGAAATTCGTAGCTGATCCCTCAACTATTCTTATAAAATTTGAATTTGTGATTAATTTATTCATGTGAACGAAATTTACCATCAAACTATTCATTTGCTTTCACTTTTGAATTGTATTGAGTTGTTTTTAAGATACTTTAGAGAATTATTTTTTCGTAAAGAAGGTGATTATTTTGGAGATATGATTAGAATGATATTAAATTTTGGATTCTTTGAATTTGGAATATTTTTTGTTGGTTATTTAATATTATCTGAAAATTTGACAAGTAATAAAATTTAATAATTTTTAAAATATTTTTTAAAGTCATTCACACGCATATATATATATATATATATATTATTACATGGGAAGAGAGGCTTTTGCCAATGATAATGCAATTTTGATCAATTTCGAGTTCTTCAAATTTATTATTTTTTTGAATTATATTAAAATAATTTACTGCTAATATTAATTGTGAGTTTTTTATTATCAAACTATGTCAACTAACCAAATTTAATGTATTTTAATATATTCTTTAGGGTCACTCATATACATATAAATTTATACTATTATAAATAGGAGAGAGGTCATTTTAGTTTTTTAATTTTGAATGAATTTTAAATTTTTAGAATTACTTAAAATAATTTTATTGGTTGTTTAATGTTACTTGTGATTCTTGAAGTTCTAATAATCATAATACATCGGTGGAACAAATTCAATGACCTTTTAATACATTCTTTAAATTTATTCGTGCACACATAAAATGTACTATTATATAGAAATTGGATCTTTTGGCAAAGATTATGTAATTTTGATTAAGATCTAAATTATTAGAATTTTTCACTTTTCAAATGTTGTCTAAATCATCAAAATATGCAAAATAATCAAATTAAACAACCTTTTTTTTTATCTATTTTTAAAATCATCATACACACATAAATTAGACAAAGAGAGAGAAATGAATCAAAACTGATATTACTAACACAAAATTTCAGGGTAGTTCAAACTTAATTTTCCTATAACATATGGGCTAGTTTGGTTGGATTTTTAAATTATTTCAAAATTATTTATTATGTAATAATTTATGTGCCTTTTTTATCATTGTGGTATAGTTTAATTAGCATGATAATAAACCCATAAAGGGTGATAAATTGATTTATCGAGAATTATACATATAAATATGAACTTTTAATATTTATATAAATTTGAGTATTTATTGTTATTTCAATTAAATAAATAATGTGGTGGGATAAAACATTGCAACTCATTTTATGATACAACCAAACTGGCCCAATGGGTGATTTGTTACTTGCTACGTATTATAACAAAATTATATATTAAGTATAAATTATTGGGCTCATTAATAACTTTTCCAACTTGGTTTTATTGCAAATGCCAAATGGTTAAATTGGCATGTTATTAATTATTTTGGAAATACATAATAAATTCTCCTTTGCTTGGAAATAGATAGTTACTTTAGACTACATATTACTTGCCTTAAATAATTTTTTCTGATTTGATTCTATCCAGATATCTTTATGCATTGGGGGCCACTAAAATTGATTCAGCACAAACCACTAAGGTCTAAATAAATTATTAGTGGATCTTACACAATTCATTATTTTAAATAAATCACTCAAAAATAATTCTGATTTGACTCGATCTACATTTTCTAGGAAATTTGGTCCACTAAAATAGATTAATCAATAATCACTGTATTTTGATTGAACAAGTTGTCGTGCCATACCATTTATATGTATATAAATTTAAATTATTATATGATTAATGTTATTATATTGATAAATAATAAAATATTTAATTTTTATATAATATTAATAAATAATAGCATGATTTTGATAGTAAACACATTGAATAACATGTAATATTAATTATTGATACAATTCTATATATGCAAATGATTCTCACTTCTAAAATTCAAAAATATGGAACATGCCCGCCAATCATTATATTTTTTTATTATATTTTGATCATATTACTTGTATTTTGTCATTTCATATCAAGTAAGAAAGGTATTTTTTTAAAAACTAAACATCAAAATAGTTTAAAATTTGTTATAATATGGTGTAACAGCCACTTTTAAATGTGGAAAAATTAATTGAGTGATTAATTGGTTCAATGACATAAATTTTACATTTGTATATGTAAATTTAGGATTAAAACTTTAATAAACCATTTTGTGTATGTGCATGAAAATTTAAAAAAAAAAAAGTGTAAAGAGCCTTAATAGACATCATAAGTAAATCTTACGTAATCTATTAATTTTAAGTAAATTAAGCACTCATTTGGTTTCAATTTCAATCTCTATTTTCATATTTTCTATTATTTAAAAAATAAAATATATTACTTTTTAAATATTTTCACCTGACGTTATTTTTATTTTTATTTTTAAAATATATTCTCCCAATAATCGATATTTATATTCTCTCGATAACATATATATTTTTTCTTTATTCCATTATTTCTATCTCTCTCCACCCATAACTTACTAAATTTAATATAATCATTATTTTTTAATAATTTATTCATATACAAATTCCTTTTCACTAACTACTTTTTTAAAATTTTTAAAATGGTGAAAATAAAAACTAAAAACAAAAATAAAACCAAACGGGCAGTAGCATTTGCAATAATTTTTCTAACGGAATTTGGATAAGAATCTCCAGCAAATCACCCCACATCTTACCCAATAAAAAAAAAAAACCCTATTTTATGAATTTGTAAAATACTACAGACTTATTAATTTGTAATTATGTTAAATTTATTTATAATTGACTAATTATGTAATTTTTTTAAAGAATAATTTAAAAATAAATAAGAATTAAAATTTTTTTAAATAAACTTTTTCAGTATTATTAATTTTTTTATTTTTTATTAATTTTAAAATATTAAATATAATTATTATACTATTATGACCTCGTATCGTTCAAATCAATGATTCAACTAATCTAATCGATCAAATCAATAACTAATAAGCTAACCGATTCTTTGCCCGTCCAACTTTGATAATATTGGTTTGTAGCATGCACGATGTCAAACTTTTCAAGGGTAAAATAGACATAAATTGGTATAGAATTAATTGTTATAAAGTTTCATGCATTATTACAAGTTACAAGAATATGAAAGAGAAAATAAAAATACATAAAAAAATATTGCACGGCTACATATGTAGTAAAAAATGATGAGATGTATAGTTGCAATCTTTGACTTGGTTCTTTGCATTTGCATTTGCTTCCCCATTATTTATGCCCATTGAATATTGATTGAAGAGAGAACCGACAAATTTTGCAAGATGGCCCCTCTATTATTTGGAATTATCAATTTAGTATGCTTCTTGTTTTATCAATGTAGAACATATATATAAGTTCTATTATCCAATCAAAAGTGGTGAAGCTTAATATATCTCCATTTTCCCATGATCTACATATTGTCAAAGAACATACATTAACAAGCTAACAAAAATTTTTGTTAAAAAGTTTGAATATTGAACTATTAAATAAAGAAGATTTGACTGAAAGTATGTTTTAATTTTTAATATAATGATTATTTACAATTAATTCAAACTTCTTTATTTATTTATTGATGCATCGATCTAAGCTTTACTTCCTAACAAATTTGAGAAGCATTTTATTGTATGTCTTGTTTTGTGAACTCTAAAAAGCAATTGTATTTGCTTCACTTTTGGACATTTCTTTTCATATTAGTTGAATTGATTGGTAATTAAGACTTCAAATTATGAAAATAAAGTAAAAAACAGAGTTTTCAATGACTTGTCGCTTCCATTGGAATGTTTTTATAATTTTGATTAAGACTGCAGGCAATATTTGTATCCTTAATACGCTAGGAAAAAAACATAAAATATACACGTCGTTATAACTGTCAATATCATTTATTTTTGAAGAAAAATTTACAGTATTTACACAAAATGAGTGAACCAAAGAAATGCGTACCCTTTACTTTACGAAGAACGCTGCTTAATATTTTTCATCTAGCTTCTTAGAGGTTGTTTGATTAAAATCTATTTAAAATATCTTATATACTTTTAAATTTTATAAAATATTTTTAAAGCTTATAAAATGCTAAATCTTATTTTAAAAGTAAAGCTTTTGAAGTGTTTGCATAAAAAGATATCAGAGTTTATAAAATATAAGCAATAACAATTTTAGAATTAATGTAGTTATATGATGTTGAAAACATATGAAGAACTATGTACTTTTTCTAAAAAAAATTATAAGACCCCAAATATTTTATTTTAAAAATTTATAAGATCTTGTTTTTTAAAAAAAAATTACCAAATATTTTATAAGTTCAGTCAAACACTTTCTCAGACAAAATGTACAAGACGAACATCTATAAACCCATTTCTTCATCAATTAAGTTTTTGTTTTTCAATAGAAAAATATCGAATTAAAGAGAAAAAAATTAAATATCACACACACACACACACACACAAAGGGGACAAGAAAATTGTTCAATGGTAAAACTTGAAAGAAGGGGGGGTCGTCAACAAATAGTAGACAAAGGTACACTGAGGCACAATTATTGCACACAACATTATTATTTGTAAAATGGGCACAGAGAAATGTGTGTTGCTGTACATTGTACAGTTCCATCAATCAAACAGGTTGAGGAAAACTGAGAGGGTTGGGTGCCCCACTAACGGCTCAAAAAAGAATTACCCAATGCCATGGATTTGCAGGCATTTTTATTTCTGGATTAGGGAATCAGAGATTTCCATAAAACACCCACATACTGATAATAATTGGGGCCCCAATCACATGGCCCCTACCCGCATGTCTACCCTATACCCACCCCCTCAAAATCTAACTCAAATTCCATTTTTTGTGCCTCAAAGTTTATATTGGGAAAAAATTGCACCCACTTCGCCTTATCAATTTAGAATCATATGTTTGGATTTTTGGAAAAAGGAAATCTTTCTTTCTTGACTTTTACAATTAAAAAGATTAGATAAAATTTTATTGATGATCACAACTTTCTCTAGAAAAACATGGAGGGACAAAAACAACCAACTTGAACAGCACAATTCCTTTACTATTCAAGATGAAGGGGTGGCCTCATAATTCTTGATGAACGAAAATTGTGTTCTTACGTATTTTATTTTCTTTTATATATTAGAATTGAATATAAGATTGTGCTTAAGGGATAATTGTTCTATACAAAAAAATGCATGCATTTTAGAGAGGAGAAGAGTCGTAGCTACTATCGATCACCCGCATCACATTAGTGAATCAAAAATTAGATTTATATTGAATCGCATTTGAATTGTTCGATTCAATACTAATAATTGTAACTTTCTTCAACAAATCATGAAAAAAGAAATGGCTTGAATGATATGATCTCTCTACTATTCCAACGAAGGGGTGCTCTTGCAATTTTTTATTAAAGAAAATACAGTATCAATCACTCAATTTTCTTTTACATTAATGCCAAACTTAATTCTATGTTTAAGAGATAATTGTCCTATATTGATAAAGAATGCATATGTTCTTGAGAAGAGAGGAGTCATGATGATATGCTCTAACCCCACAAAAACCATGAGTAAATCAAAAATTAATTTTACATTGAGTTTCATTTGAATTACCCTAATTTGAATGAAAGTGACACACCATACTGATATACTTTACATGATCCACATTTAAAATAAAGTATCAATAGAAAGATTAAATTATCCTAACAAAGAGTTGTTGCGAATTGTGTGCAACAACCTTTCTACTATTATAAATAGTTGGCAATAACAAACGTCCAAAAAATTAAATTTTGACAGCGATATGCAATTAGTATTACAGATTTGATTTTAACATGATAGCCACAACATAGGTTAACAAAATATTTAATCGAGCATCAACCTTGTATTCTAAGTAAGAATCTTTCTTTCCCTAATCACACATGGAATATTTTACCCCATTTATTCCTTGATTGATTGATTTGGTGCTCTTTTTATGTTGTAGCACATGATGCATGTAGCAAGGGCGAAGAAAATAATGAGATGAAAGTGCTGTTGTTGTTGACTAAGTGACATGTTATGAAAGTTTGTCTTCATATGTTTGTGGTCATAGATATGCCATTTAAATTAATTATTTTAAGCAAGAGGGAACTCATGATTCTATTGGCATAAGATCAAATGAACCATTTTATTAGATGAATAGGCCATAACTTGTAACATGGCTCAATTATTGAACATAATTGTTAAACTATTAAAAAAGGGCATTTGGTAGTTATTTAAGCAATCAATCGCTGTTTTCATTATATTATATTTTATAAAATATATGTTAAAGATATTAAATAAATCTATTCTAATTGTGTCAAATTCAAGTTGGACTTGACTCCATGCAAAAAATTAAGAAAAATTTTAATGTGTGGATGGTTATAAAACATAAATTATTCATATTAAAATTGAAATTTATAAGTTGAACTGGGTTTCAACCACGTAATAATTTAATTTTTTTTCTTAATTTATTTTTCTATGGTCGAGCATGACATATGCCTAAAAGCAAAATGCTAGAGAGTAGCTTAACTTTATATTCTTTTTTTAAAAAAAAAGATTAATTTTATAACCACTTACATATTCTTAAACTTTACTATTTTAGCACGATCCATATACCATCCGTTATTTTTTTGTTTTCAAGATTGAGATCTTTTCATTCAAGTTGAAAAATGATGTGTGTGGATAACTAGCCCAATCTCCAACTACATGGATTTACATTGAGATTGGGCTTAAAATCGTTAGACCACATTAGAGCCAGAAGAGCCTCACTGGGACCGAACCTTCAGGGAAGGGGCAGCCATAGCTGATAGTATTGCTATGAAGGATTTCCTTTGTGACTAAACTAATACAAAACCTGAGTTAAGAAAAAAGGAAACAAAATAGGGGAACGCTCTAACGCGTCTTTATTTAAAAACTAATTTGAATAGAAATAATAATCACAATCATACATATAAGAGTGTAAATAAATATTAAACGGATCGGATACATTGTTTCCATATTTGAATCAGTTTAACTTTTCGAATATTCGGATACGAATACGGATTTAATGGATATTAAAAAACAATATCCGAATTCGTATCCGTTGGATATTGGTTGAATTCAGATATATCCGTATCCGATTATAATTATTTAAATTTATTTATATTTTATTAAACTTATCCATATTCGAATTATCTTTTTTATATTTATATTCGATAATAATTATTTAAATATCTATTTACAAATATCCAAATACGTAAATCTATGAATTTATAACAAAAATGTATTTTAATTAATAGAAAAAACTATATAATTTCATTAAAAAGAAAGCAATAAAATAAATAATATAATTCTTAATTAATAATTGAATTTATAATTAATTATTAGTACTTATTCATAATAATAATACATTTAAGTATATTAATTATAAAGTTAACTAAAAATAATTGCGTTGATTAACTTTATTCTTAATTTTTTCCTCTATATTACAGTAATTTTTTAAATTTATTCTTTTTTTCCCAATTCTTAAATTATAATTTATATATATATATATACATATATGAATTATGAGATTTTTAATAAAAAATATATTATTTAATAAATATGCATTCGGATCGGATATTAAACAGATCAGATATGCATTTATCATATCCGTATCCATTTATAATCGGATATCTACTAATCGGATACGGATAATATCTGCTTTAAATGGATGCGGATAAATTTTGTATAAATGGATACGAATGCGAACGGTAAATGAATTTTCGAATATCCATTATGATTATCTCTGCATTGATTTTTCCGGTTTAGATCAATTTTTCCAATTTACGTTTCATCACCTATTCTATTTTATAAATATATGATATATATAATAAATATTTTTTTATAAAAATAATTGATTGAAAATTATGTACACTCGGCATATATATGTCATGTTGGATTAGAAGATGAAATACGAAATGAAATAACGAAATCCAATATGTAATTTCAATTAGTCACCATGGCACATCGTCTCTAATAGGGATGCAAAGCAAACGAGTCGAGTTGTGCTGAGCCAAGTTTTGACCATTTTTTTAGGCTCAAGCTCGAGCTCGGCCCAAGCAATTTTTTGGGCTTGGCTCAATTTATTAGGCTCAAACTCATAATCAAACTATAGACTAGAGTTTGACTCGGTCTCAAACTCGAAAAGTTAAATTATTTTATAAAAAAATTTAAAATTAATATATTTTATTTTATTATATTTAAAATTAGTTATAGACTCTAGTTTGATTTGGGCTCAAGCTCAAAAAATTAAATTATTTTACAAAAAATTTTAAAATTAATATATTTTATTTTATTTTATTTATATATAAATACTTTTTTAAATAAAAAATATAGGCTCATGAGCTTGTAAATAAGAATTATTTGACTTGAGCTCGAACACTTTTCAAGTTAGCTCGTCAGATTTGCGAGCTGGCTCGGTTCACTTGCAACCCCAGTCTCTGAAAAATAATCATCGTTTATTTTTGGTAAATAAGTAGGAAGAAGGAAGTTATGAACAACGGATTTTAGATGACTTAGTGAGAGAATGAAATTACAAAACAGTTATTTTTAATAAATCAGATTTTGGTTTATTAATATAAGATCAGTTATTATGCGAGTGTAAAATCTCTTTATATATATATATATATATATCTTAATTTTCAATGTTTTGATACCTCTTTAACACATTTATATCTTTTTTTAATTGTTTTGAGCCATTATGTGTCGCTAAGAAATAATAGACAACAAAGTTGTGATATAAATTACTAAGATGAGAAATTGATTTCAAGTTAATATCGTAAATACACTTCAAGAGAAAATTATCATAAAATCATTCATCTTAAAAGTAATCCTCAGTCCTTCCTTTGAAGCCAATCTGTCCAAAAGTAAGGGTCACGAACAGTCCGAAGTGCCAGGTTACCAGCCACAACCTGCAAATTGTGCACCTCAAACTCAAATAAGTCCACATGAAATATATATAAAATATCAGAAAGGAACGATCAACATAGGAAACATAGCAACCACCAAGCTCTCGACTACTATGTAACAGCCAATTTTGAAGCCGCAACTTCCACCCAAAAAAACAAAGGGGAAACTCATCATCATAGTCTTATCAAAAAGTTAATCAAACTGAAGCTCCTTTCCATTACTACAGTCCCTTTTAAGAGCCGAGCCAGTATATTCAAATTGAAGGTCCTCCACCAAAGTAGCTGACTTGTTCAAATATTAATAACCACAAATTAGTTGAAGCCCATGATTTTCTTGCAAGAAGTTATGGTCTAATCAATCGGGTTACTTTTTGTAATGTCGAGTTTTTATTATAACTATTGTTGAAAAAGCAAATCCCTCATCATAGTCCTTTCAAAAAATTGAAACCTCTCCATTACAAAAGTGATTGATTTAGGACTAATACCATAAGCATATTCAAATCAATGGCACTCATGTGGTGAGTTATAGGCCAGACCAATTATACTAATTACTAATGTTATTTAAGTAGTTGTAGTTATTTAAACTCAATGGTTGTTGAAATGCTTACCAGAATTGGGAACTGAGGGCAGGGCCAGTGGGGAAGTGGGCTAGCTCAGTCGCAATGCTTGAGAAGAAAAGGCCAGTCAAGCTGTTGCCATTGATGGCTGGAATGCTTGATGGCGCAAGCCACCCGATCAAACCAAAGCCAATCACATTCAGGTCTGTTCGCAGCCAATCTCTTTCAAAGCTTCAGCCATTAAAATTTGATCAAGAAATCTTGAGTTTCACAATAATAGATACAAAAATATTTGGCGAGAAACTATATATGTTACCATGTGAATTTCCCTCCTGAGGCTTTTGCTAGCCTTAGAGGGTTCCTGGCAGTCACCTGGGCTTTTAGGAATCCTGGAAACAAAAAAATTAAAAAAAAAAAGTAAGCAAAACAAAAATTATGAAAAATTTGGGGAGTTTTCATACTGATTGCATATTAAAAAATTTTGTTTCAAATTCTGCCGTCATTATAGTCTATATTCAAATATCTCCATTCTTTACCAAGATAAAAATTTTGTTCACACTTATAAGTCATGATCAATCAAGATTATTACATCTATAATTGATATTTTTAAGTACATGGTATGTGGATACGAAAATTAATTGTAGAAAAATATAACTTTCAATAGTTTCGATTCCGCAACATAATCTATATAAGTACTGTCCTGTAAATGACTGTGATTGCTGTGTAACCCAAAATTCAGAGACCTTCCTAGAATAACCGAGAGTGAATATATATACATATATGAAATTGAACCCCTAAACCTTAATTTGAGGAAGTTGATGAGCAAATTCTTGGAAGTGTGGCAACAAAGGATAAAAGAAGAAAACAAGAACAAATGCTCTTAGAAATCAATTACCTGAGGAGAGGTTTACTTTCTTGGGAGAAGACAAGGTGGAAGTGCCCAATCCCACAACAGTTGAAGCGGCAGCCATTGTTGCAGCCATTTTTCTTGTTTTTGCCTCTGTGTGTAGTTTGGGCCAATCTCAGAGTATCTTAGTTTAAGCAAGAAAAAAGTTGGTGGGGTTGATATTTGGGGAAATTTGTGGTGATTGGGAGGATTGTGTGAGTGTTGAGATTGCATGGATTGGCTAAGGAAGAATGATATTTTGCCATGTGGATTTCAGTGGATAAAATAGGTTTTGGCTTTGGATATATTGAATGACTCAGCATGTGAGGAACATTTTGTTTGCATTAGTAGGGAAAAGATTTCTTATTATTTATTTTAATATGATTTTTTTTATATATTTGTATTTATGGGTGTATGTTTAGTGTATATTTAAAAATAAATTAATAAAAATATGTGTGTTTAATGTAAATTAATTGTAATGTGTAGATGAAATTGAAATAAGATTTGAATAAGATTAGGATCAGTGGAAATTTGTTTTAAATAAATTGAGATAATAAGAGAAGTAGCAAATGCTATAAAAATTTAAAAAGTAAAAAATAAACGATTGATGATATATGAAGTGATAGTATAAAGTTATCATAAGATGTATATAATGAAAAAATATACATTTATCATAATAATAATTTTCACAAATTTAAGAGTAATAAAAGGCCCTTCATGTTCAATTAGTGACAATAAAAAAATTAGCACAAAATTCAAAATGATAATTTTTTATCACTACAC
>JACGDI010005835.1:1390074-1401366 GCA_014898725.1 Jacaranda copaia
GGGCCGTCGAGCCTGTTCAGGATATGGGATTGAATAATGTCGGAGTGGATGGCGTTGATGGGAGTGCCTCCGCCCTTGTCGGCCGCGGTGGCGGTGGCGGTGGAGGTGGAGATTGTAGAAGAAGATGAAGTAGACGACATGGATATTGGTCTTGTTTCGGTAATTTGGAGTGTGGCGGCAACGCTGTGGATTGGGTTTTTGGATGGAGATATTATGGTGAAAGAAGAAACCCGTTTTAAAGCAGGGGATTGGGTCATCGATTGAGATCACTCATCTCAAGCACGTTTCTTTAATTTGGATTGTATGGATGGATAAAATGGATTATTTGAAGTATTATTCAAAAATAGTGCGTAAAATTTGGGAGTAAAGAAAAAAAAATATTATCATATAAATAATAAGAGAAAGTCTATACATCATAAGCATTAAAAAAAAAAATTCTCGTCAAGAGAAAATCGAAGAATTTTATTGCTCAAATTGTGTTTGACAAGTTACATATATGAGCCTATCAAAACTCTATACCTGATAGGAATATGACAAATTTATGCTTATTTTTATAACTCCTAACTTCCTAAAAAATAATGTAAAATAATACTCAATTTTCTAAAAGATAATGTAAAATAATATCTAACTCTTAAAAAATAATCAAAATTTAAAATCTAAAAGATAAAACTTATTATCCAAATGATAAGAATGAAATATTTTTCACATGTGTTATATCTTCCAAAGGATAATTCTAAACAAAATTCTTTCTATCTCCCATACCATAATTCTTTCTAAACAAAAAATATGTGTTTTTTGTTGAAACTCGAAAGGCCAAATAATAATAATTAGGAAATGCTCGTAAAAAAATTTAATGAAAGAACACGAGATTTTGACATGATTTGACGATATGCCTACTCCACTTGACAAAGTGATGAATTTTATTAATTTCAAATCAAATTTCGAGTACATATTTTACGAGAATAAGCTCGTAGAACAATTAATTTTTAATACATAATGTTTTGGAAGAATTAACTACATCAAATTGTACTTAATCAAAAGCTTCAAGATTTTATTATACCTATCAAAACCCTGAACAACATAAAGAATTATATCTAGGAATTAGAAACAGAAGAAACACCACTTTATTATTTTACAAACATTAATGAAAATTATATGATATTTTTGTTTCTCTGCAATTCTTTTATTTATTTCATTAAATATTCCTACACTTGTACGAAATGCATAAATGTGCATTGGTAGGTGCAAATGTATTGTGTATCGATCATTAATGCTAAAACGTCAAATTTTTCTGGTGTATTACCCAGTCATATGTCAAAAACACCAAAATTTTCTGGTGTATTTTCAATTCATATGTCAAAAATGCTTTCGTTTACTATCTACTAATTCTATATCTCACTATTATCATTTTATCATAATTTTTTATTATTTTTATCAATTTACTAAAAATATTTAGTATAATATATATAAATATTATGTTTATCTGTCTTATAATATAAATATTTACATAGATTATATCAAAATCGTTAGTTGCTATTAAACTCATTTATGATAATATAGACTTTTCTAGTGTCCCAAATTTCAGTATTTTCGCTCTTATATATATATATATATATATATATTTCGTAATTGTCCATGATAAGGTCGCATTATATAAAATAAACTTTTTCTCCAAAATGTTCTCTCACCATGCGACATCAATAATTCTCATTCATTACGTTTTTGAAAGCGAAAGCACAAATACATGCAAGATTTTTAGAGCTAGATTGTTTGTGTTCTAAAATAATTTTTTTTTTAAGTTTTCAATATTTTAAAAATAAAAAATACGATTATTTGTACTGTTTTCAATGAAAATATTATCTATTTTTATTTTCATGCCTATAAACCATCATTTTCAAACCTATAATATTTATTAATTTAAAAATAATTAAAATTTACTAACTAATTAAATATTAATTTTTTTCTACTATTCTAAGATAATAGGACCCACACAATATTTAATATTAATTTTTCATCACATCATCATCCACTAATTTATTAAATAATTATTTTTTCTATCTTCTCAAGACAATAGGGCCCACAATCAATTAAATAATAATAATTAATATTACATTAAAATTTTAATACTATTACATTAAAATATTAACTTCAATCTACTTTTTTTTCAAAATTTTCACAATACTTATCCAATTATATTTTTATTTTCACACGCAAAATAATGATAAAATAAAAATATATTTAAAAATAATAAAAATAGAGAATGAAAATAAAAATACAACCAATCCAACCCTTACTTTTTCTACTCTCATTTAACATTTTGTGTAGAATAAATAAGAACAAAATACATAAAACTTATTGCCTATGAGTTATTTCTTGTTTTTTTGGTTTTAGAGACATGAGACAAGATCAATGTAATGCTTGGATGTGGGATTTTAAAACAAATTTTTGGGGCATTACTCAAAAGTAGATTTTGAGACTTATTATTCATCTTATCTCATCTGTTCTCTCACACCACACTCTATATAAATCTTAAACAAATTCAAAAACATCAAAAATTAATTTATTAATACACGATAAGTCTTTTGATATTTTAAAAAAAATATTTTTAGTTTAACATATTAATAAATTTTTTTGGAGCAAATCCCACTAATTTTTATTAGTTAAAAAAGAAAAAGCATGGAGAGATTTTTTGAGTTCAAAAAAATTCTTTTACGCTCCGAGTGTAAAAATATTAAATAGAAAGAACCACGTTACGCTAATATATTGAATGTCCCGCTATTAATGTAGACTGACCCACACCATATATTAACGTTTACACAGCCAATAATTTTTTGTAAAATAGTTAGGTTAGTCGGGGAGTTGGAATATAGTGCAGCAAAATATTTTTCATAGAATACAAAATAATCAGCGAATAATTCATGAAGGTAGATAATATTATTCAGCCACCTAAGACGTTAATTTAATTTACAATTATATAAAATTAATTGTGCAGACGAGAGATTAATATACTACGCAACAATTCAATGAATCTATCTAATCATGAATGATAACGCACATTGTGAGGCTGTTAACAACGATAGCTCAAATTTGTCCTATGCCTTCTCATTCCTCTGACCTGCACAGGCTGGTGGTAATATATATATATATATCAAATAATTATTCACAATTCACATGGTATATGTACAGCAGGACCACATCATGGCAATTATTTCTGGAATTGGAATGGTAAGTCTTTGTAATTGTATGTACTAGCGATGTAAATGAATCGAGTCAGCTTTCGAACTTAATGAGTTGATTTGAAAATTATTCAAATTCAAGTCAAGTTCGTATAGATTTCGTATCGAGCTTAAGCCAAATATTTTTCGTTCGCAAGCAGGCTCGCATGTCTATATTTTTTTAAAAAATATATTAATTTTTATAAAATAATTTAACTTTTCGAACTCGAGTCGGTTCGAGCCTAAACCTAGACTCAAGCTTATAGTTTGTTGATGAGTTCGAGTCGAGTCAAGCTTGAAGGTTTGAATCTCAATTTTTTTAGCTCGTCAACCTCAAGTTCGATTCATTTAATTCAAGCTCAAATTCAAATTTAAAAAAATAGTCAAAACTCAACTCGAATTAACTATTCTATATTCCTAATACGGACAGAAGAGATATCAGACAACTTTCTAGTGGTGATAAATGCACGTCGAAACCATTAAACAGTGGCACGTTTTTCATTTTCGGTATATTTCATAGTTTTCCAAACAAGTAAAACTCAAGGTATGTTTTAACTGTAGCACATTTATCGTTTTCAATAAGTTCTATAATTTTTTTGAGTAAGAAAAACTCGTTTGTATTCTGACTTTTCTTTTTTAATCTTAAAAAATGATTTATTCTTTACCTATCTCTTATGAAATTTGAATATTTGTTCGATTCGCTTGCAGGATTGACACCACCTATATCTAACTATTCATTTGATCCTAACTCGTATTGAGAGATTTTTATTTGAAAAAATCAAAATGCTTTTAACGTAGTTTTACAAGAATTTGAGGAAAAAGAAAATTTTATTAATCTTAAAATTTAATACTCATCTATAGATATATGAAAGTGGCACTGGCCTCACAAAGGTCATGCGATCGACTTCCAAAGTTCTATTAAGAGTGGCTCTGCAAATATCTATACTATTAGTAAAACACCCGTCTCTTTTTTGATATGTTTTCATATACTATACCTAAAATGCCTTCATTTTTCCATTTTCAATCCTTATTACTGCAATTTATATAGTAACTACTGATTACAACCTATGCATCCTATATTCATAATTATCATTTTATTATTTTTTTGTCATTATTTACATAAAAATTTAAATAAATATCAAATATGTTTTAAAAACCTAATGTTATACTAAAGCAGCTGTTCATTTTATTTACTTTATATTATAAAAATTTTAACACATGTATCGAACGTGTCAAAAACATGAGGCATGTCCTGACCTGGTGGAGACCAACACCAAATCCATCCAATTTTTTTTGTAAAAAAGAAAAAAATATAAGTCAGGAATATAACTTAATCCTACATATCTAACGTTTCATATTAACTCACATATAGGTTATTTGAATTTGGAAAATTGTATACAAAAACAAGATCGAAAATTTAAACACTAATTATAATGGTGCATACAGTCGTGCATCTATGGCCAAAAGAGTGACCAGTAGGGCGACCAATCATTAATTTATCTTTGATTAAGGTCGTACGTTTCGTTTCAGATCATTTAAAATTTAGGCCCATAACTTGGATGCCACGTATGTAGTTTGATCTTTGATTAACACACATACCAATAATTTTTTTGTTTTTAAGGAAAAAAAGACATAACTAATGCTATCAGTTGGAATTGTGATGTGCAATATGTGATGGTCCTTTTTGCCTAACCTAATTGGGATATAAAGCATCTAAATAATAGGTTGTTTTGGGTCCAAACTCCAAAAAGTCCATTAATTTTGATGTTAACACTTAAAATATGATTATGAGGTGTTTGGTGAGTTTATCGATTGTTAAAAATATTTTATAAGATATTTGAGAGTTTTGAATTTTTTTTAAAAAAATATTTATAAATTTTCAAAATAAAGTTATAAGTTCTTATGAAAAAGTTAAAAGAAGTTTTTGATTTATTTTTAAAATTTTAATAAGTTTTTTTAATTTTTAATTATATTAATTACAAAATTATCATTACTTGTTAGTTCTAAATTTTTATTTTAACTAAATAGTTTAAAAACTTATTTTTAAAATAAAATTTAATATTTTATGAATTTTAAAAATAATTTATAAGATGTAGAATTTTATAAAAAAAATTAAATTAATTTAGCCAAACATCCCATTAATTGAATGCCAAGGAGTCCCATTTATTACTTTGACTTCAACCTCCATATGTCGCCCTATGCAATAGTATTTTATTGGACTTGAACTGAACTACTATTTGGCACATTTATTTAGTTTAAATAAAATAAATAAACTTGCATGGCGAAGATTATAATGAATTATTAATTCATGAATTGAGGTAATCAAGTAAGGTATCCAATGTAAGATAATTGTTAATTGTTCAAAGCCTTTTTTTTTTTAAAAAAAAATGTGATAATAATTATATTGGAAATAATCCAACAAAAAAATATTTTTTTATGTTTTAGTTATGAATTTTAATGAGCAAAATATTCTTTTCTCTTCAAGATAATATTCACAGTATTATCTAATTCCAATTTGAATGCTCCTCATGTTCATAATTAAGAAAACAATCTACTTTGATCCAACACAAAATTTTAAAAATAGTTGCAAAAATAAAAATTTTATATAATGGTTAAAATATTATTCGAAGAAGGAATCTTCTTTTAAGTGGTAATTCGAAGAAGGAATCTCCTTTTAAGAATGAAATATTGTATTCTATATTGAAGAAAAAAAGAATAGGAGTAGAGATTTCAAGTAAATGTATGTTTTCAAATTCAATAAATAAATAAAAGTATTTTTTTAAGAGGATATAATAAATGATAAAGATTATCCTTATAATAAGTCAATAGAATTCAAGTATCAAATTAAGAAAATTATTTTTACATCAAATTAAATAGAATCCAATTATCAAATTAAGTAAATAAAAGTACAAACTCCATAACCAAATATACACATAAGGTGTACAAAGGAACTCATTTAGGTTCAAAGTCGAAACCTTTTACATAATAGGGGAGACTGATGCCACAAGTTGAACTACATGTAAGCCCTATTTTAAAAGTTAATACAAGTTATTTTTTTTCTCTTTCTCTTAGGGGTGTAAATGAGATGAGACAATTCGCAAATGGTTTGGGTTCGACTCGATGAAAGCTTGTATTGAGCTCGAATCTTTTTGAGCCTGAGTTGAGCTGAGCCGAGCCGAGCTCGAGCTTGTCACTAGAGCAAACCGAGTCAAGTTTAATAATATTCAACTTGAAAAACTCGTGAGTCTAAACAAGCTTTTTTTATTATACATATATACATACATACATACATACATATATAATTATAATATAGGTCCATATAATAAAATTTATAAAGATAAGTAAATAATAATAATAGTGATGATTCAATTTTTTATTTTTAGAAAAATATATAAAAAAATTATTTAAAAAATTTATAATTATAGATTTTGTTTTGAGTCTAAATGGGCTCAAGTTAATCCAAATCTATATGAGCTAGAGCTCAAGCTCATCCAAACTTATATGAATCAAGTTTTTCTACTTATCTATGATGAGTTTTATTAAGTCAAGCTTGATTAGGCGCTCACTGTGGCTTCGTCTATTCCAACGAGCCGAACTTAAGTTTGATTGTTTTGGCTCAATTAAGCTTGAGCTTGCGAATTAGTAGATGAGTCAAGCTTGAGCTTACTAGATTCTGACTCAGCTCGGCTCAGCTCGACTTGTTTACACCCTACTCTCTCTCTAACTTTTTCCCTCTTCAATTATATATATTTATATTTATTTATTTATTTATTAATTTTTTAATTATTGAACTTCATTTTAACTTTTTTCTTTGGTTCATCCTAAAATTCAAATTAATTTTTATATATTTCACACAAAAAATATTTAGCACTTACATTAAATGTGCCAAAATTATTAATTTTTAAATAAAAGAAAATTGCCTGCAAAATGAAAAAATTTGTTGTTTTAAAATATATATAGAGATTTTGTTTCGCAGAAAGTCTAAGAAGAAGCAAAATAAATCGAAAACACAACATCAAATTAACAATAGTAATTAGTATTTGATTTTCAGTAAGATATAAATCGTTGGTTTATATTATTATATATGAGAATTTTTTTTATATTCCATAGTAATATAATATTTTTATTTAATAGTTATTATATTTAAATAAATAATTAAGTGAATCACATAAAACTTTTTGTTTGACGTATTCAATTTGAATTGAATCCCTTGTTACACTTTGTTGAAATACATATGTTCGTCACATTATACTTGAAAACTATGTTCATTTTGTCGATTCAAATGCAACGTACACGTGTGAAGTTTCAATACCACAAAGGCTTATGATTCATGAACTACGGCTGGCACATATGTCGTTATGTGTATTGACAGTATTGTGCTTATTCGTGTGAAAGTCCGTGTTGCCTTAGAACTTGAGCATTTCTACCGTTTGGATAGTGTTGTACCTACCCGACGGTTCAAAATTGTTGAATCAATTTAATAAATTTCGTACCATTGAACAGACGTGTCAATTTGAGTGAATTTGGTGGGTTCAAGTCGGGTTGAAATAGAGATATAACATAAAAATATCAAATTCAACCTAATCAGATGTTAAGTCCAAAAAGCTCAATTCTAATCTGACCCATAAAAGATTATATTAAGTTCAAGTTGACTTGATTTTTAGTTAGATTGCCTAACAACCTGATAAATCCAATCCAACCCAACCCAATTCGATAAAACTAATCTAACCTGATCTATTTATTTTATTTTTTATATTTATAAATTCCAACATTATAATTGATTAGAAGTTTGAATATATAATAAAATCTAAAATTCAGCATAATCATTGAGGTTTAAGAAACATGAAAACTTTAAAACTTGTCATGTACATGAGTACTACGAATACGAAAAAATAACAAACCATTGTTCAGAAATTAAATTTTTTAAATTTTAATTTTTGGATATATATTATTTAAATTTTATTTTAATTAGTCAATTTTTTTTCAAGTGGGTCGAGTTGAGTTGGGTTAGGTTTATTAGATTTTTAGGTCACCCGCTTGTTTTTTTCAAGTTAGGCAGGTTGACCATGTTCACACAAATTTCGTAGTCTGCAAAATTAAATCACAAGACAAATAAAAATAATAGACAATTTAAATTTATATTAAAGAATATATGAGAATTATAATTTATCAAAGCAAAAAATAAATTTTCCAACAAAACTAATCCCTTGATCTTTCTCCCAATATATGATCTAAGGGCTTGGAGCTTGTTCTTGTATATATGGTATAGCATCCTTTGATTTGGTAAAAAACACTACGAAATTTCTTTGAAACTCCAACTTTGACTCCGAGATCAAATGACTTGATGATTTAAAGCTTTGAAAAAGTATAAGACCTTTGTAGTAGCAATATGTTGTTGCAGCAGAAACTTGAAGTTCGAAAACTTGAGTCTTAGAGTTTGAGAATATATGAATATGTATATGTGAATATGTGAATATATGAGTCTATAGTTACTCCTTTATATAGGTGTTTAGCATGAGACTCCGAAATAATTTAAACACATTTGATTATTATCTTTTTGATGTACATATTAAAAGATAATATCAAATATTCTTGACTTGATTGGTCCACGTACAAGGATGTGCCACGTATCCCAACTTGATTAGCTTGAGATTGTTAGGTCATCGGACTTAATTTGATTGACATGATACATTCTCATCTTTACAAAAACAAGCTTTTCAATTTTATCTTGCATTCCATAAACACAACCGCCTGCTGCGGCCTTAAGAAAGCCTTAAAAAAGTGGCTAATAACAAAAGTGAGGTATGGAAAATTAATTAGAAAAGTAATGAAAGGGAAAAAAAATTGAATATTTAGTAAAAAAACACTCATATATTAGTTTTTTTTTTTTTATTTCTTTTGATTTACAAAACCACACGCACTACAAGGTTCAAAACGTATAAGTATGAAGTCAATGTTATTAAATCAATTGACTACCTAGTAAGTCTACATAAACTTGTCCGAACAAATAATAAATTACTCTTCAAATAGAGTTCAAAAAAAATTGAAATGATAAAATTATCAAATACAATTTATAAATATTCATTAAAAAACCAGAAGCGGTAGAAAACACCTCAATGGGCACTTTCAACTTGTAATTCTGACCGTGCTTAAAAAATATATATATTTACACACCACTATCACCAAAAAAAAAAAAATCTTCGTTATGTTTGATTACATTCTCCCAAAATAATTTTGTTCTAGGGGAATGCAACCAAACATTTGTCTTCATTTTCTTCCAAAATAGGTTCCTAAAATGTCCAAATTGTCCTTACAATTTAACTTGCAAATGACCAAAAACTCTATGTTTTTTACATCACAATGATTACCAATCACACATATATATTTACATATCACAATATTTTATTATTATGTCATAATAAAAAATACTAATAAATCCATTTACACTCTCAAAAATATGTAACATTTTATATTGCTTCTACTTTTTATAACCAAAAATGCAAAAATTGGAGCAAATGTTCATGCAAATATATTCACAACTTTGAACCTTTATAGTACCAAAACATGGTCACCCCAACAAATCAATTCTAACAGAACCTCTCCTGCTACCTTTGTACATATACTTGATTTAAAAAAAAAATAATTCCATTGACATAAAATTCCAGTCCATTTTAGTTGAGTTTAGGGCCTGTTTGTTTTCATTTTCTAAGGCCATTTTTATTTTATTTTTTTCAAAATAAAAAAAAAAATTATCAACTTTTACACTATTTTCTCATATATTTTCAATTTTAAAACATTTCTTTTTACATTCTCTCTCCATTTTTCATACATATTTCCCCCCTATTATTACCTATATTTACTTTTTTATATTCCCAATACTTTTCAACTATCATTTACCACAAAAATATTATTTTATATTATTTTTTCAAGTAAATACACATCATATTATCAATTCAAATTTAAAAACTTTCTTCCTTTTAATATAAAAACATCCAACATCCAAAGGCATATCATTTTCACACCTACATAAACCCATACGTTTCTACAACACATCCAAATACTACTTCATTTTCTATAATAACTATTCTAACTAATTTTTCACTATGTATTTTCACTAGAAAATAAAAATGACTTCAAAAAATGAAAACAAACCAGCCCTGTTTAAAATTTATTGCTCTATTTAATTTTTATCTTTATAATTTATTGCTGGATTTAAATTGAAGTTAGACTTGATATAAAAAGAAAAATATATACTCATTCGTCATATAGTCAACACAAATTCAATCATGCTGTCTGAATTCAAATTTTATGTTATAATTTATTATTTTATTTCAAATGTAATTAAATATTTTTTAAAAACTAATTTGCATTCATTTATCATATAATTGAATCAATTTTGAAAATACATCACAATATTCACTCCTCTTCGAGAATTATTGGTGAAAAAATAGTAGACATCAACTAGATCATACAATTATTGGCAAGAAAAGTAAGGTATGTTTGAAAATTAATCTAAAAAATAATAAGTAGGTGAAATGAGAATTATCTAATAAAAAATAATTCATATATGAGCTCTTTTTTCTTTTTCTTTTTTTTCATTCGCACATAAATGCACATTAAAAGTTTGATAACATTCGAACTTTGAACCTTATGTATATAAGTGGGAGGGCAATGTCATTAAGATAATTCAGCACTCAATGAAATTATCCTTCGATAATAAATTTTTAAAAAAAATTAAAAAAACAAAATTACCAAATACAATTTGTAAATATTCACCAAAAAAACAGAAGTGGTAAGAAACACCTCAACCGCCACTTTCCACTCCCAATTCTCCTACAGTACTGCGGCTTTTTAGAGCTATTATCTAGGAAAAACGTGTGATGTTTTCAATTGTTTTTAGCTGGGTGGTGGTCCAGTGCAATAATGTTGAATATTAGGAGTTTGAACATAACTCTTAATGTATGTATGTATGTATGTATAAATAAAATAAAAAAAATTTCAACTGTTTCTACTCTTTTTCAACCAAAAATATGAAAAGTTGGAGCAGAAATTAATCTTCCAAATATATTTTCACTCT
>JACGDI010005835.1:1415869-1428215 GCA_014898725.1 Jacaranda copaia
TGCCCAAGTTTCTAGTTGACCCCATAGTCGGCAACTAAGTAGCCCCTTGCTGTCACCTAAATGGCTCCTAGCCATCCAAGTCCTAGTCGACCCTGCAGTCGACGATTACGCAGCCCCTCATTGCTCCTACTCGACCATTTGCCTTTTATCAACCCCATACTTTGCAAATAATGCTAAGGGTCGAGCACAGTCGTCCAACACCATTACTACGCAATAGGTAATCAAATGTTTTTTTACATTACCACAACATAAGTTAAACACTATGCATGCTGCCACAGGATGAGAATGAAAGAACAAATGTGTTCTTCATTGATAATGCTTCGACAGAGTACATAGATACAAAAAAAAAGAAGAGAAAAAGCTGGTCTGATTTAACTTCAAGGTTGGCTTGGCTCCTCTTGATCACCTTCAGCCCAATGTGCGTTTGGCTCAGGCGCCGCACAGGCAAGCAGAGAAACTGTTTGAGGAGGTTTCAACGATCCTAAAAGATCACCTATAAAATTAGTCGATCACAGCATGTACTATGCCAGGTTGACCTGTTCATCCCTTAGTTCGGCAATAAGATCCTCCGCAAACCCAAACTCTGAACATATCTGCTCTAGTTGGGCATCGACCTCGGCCTTCTTTTTTTCCTCCTCAGATAGTGGCGCATTGGGTGTGATAGTAGTAGATCCTCCCTCGACAGCCTACACAGTGCCGCCTTCCTCTGGCTCGGGGAAAGGCTCTAGCTTATCATTGAGCAGGAGGCTTATTCGGTCTTTATCCTCAGTACTGAAGCAATAGCCCATATGCTCCAGTTAATAGCTCATTGATATGCTTCGCAGGCATCATCTAAGGCTGCAATCGAGTTGGCATCCTGGAAAGTGATGCTAACCACAAATTGCTCGACAGCCTCACGCCGCACCGCGGGCAGGTTCCAGAGAAAAGCCTCTTTGGCTTGGCTGGTCGCTTCTACATGACCTTTGGCCCGACCAGAGTTGAAGCTCACCTGAAGGTCAAGATGGGCTTTCTTGATGACATTGTCCATGCAGCTCTGTTCCTCGATGGCCTGGACCAACTGTTGATCCTTGGCATCAAGCTATTTTTGCAGGTTGGCCACCCTTTTATTCAGCTGCTCAACCTAAAGCTAGGAGGACTCGAGCTGCACCTTGAGAGTCTCCATCTCTCCCCCAATCTCCAACTTTTCCTTAGTAGCTACTGCCATATCCGACTGCCAGAACATATTGTAACCTAACTGCCTTATCTAAAATGCAACAATGTTATTCTCAAACCAACATGAACATAACAAAAAAGATACGGTTGAAACTAATCGATCTCATACTTACCACGTTGCAGTAATAGGACATTACTTTCATTGTCTCGAGCTGACTTAAGTTCATGAGTTTTCGCTAGTTGTTTACAAAGAGCCCTGAGTCATCTATTTCAGAGTATCAGCGATAGTCAGCCCCTCATCAAGGATTGAGGTTGAGTCGATTATATCCTAATCTTGGTCTGTGGTAAATCTTGGAGGAGATAATCGAGGAAGCCGGAACATCAGGCCATCATCGGGCTTTCTAAACAGGTCCTAGCCTGTCACCACCTTCTGTTTTCCTTTCCCCCCAACAGCTTTCTTCAGAGCGACCCCCCTTGGTTGACCAACTGCTTCTTGCCCCGACCCGCGGGGCTGCTTTGCTTAAGCTCATCTCGATGAGCAGACTATATCTCAGGAGCCACCTCGATTTGTGGTAGTGACGGTGTAGATGTCGACCTCGCTAAGCCTGCCTGCTCAACAGCACCTCCATGTCGAGCAGCTGCAACACCCTGTTAATGTGCCTCGGCCCTTAGAGCCCTGACTTGGGATTCATTTCAACTGCAGACCATGATGTCGTTTCGATCTACATAGGCAAACAGTTTAAAAATAAATATCAAATTCGAGTAGAAATATAACATGCAATGGAAACAGTTAACGAAAAGTTTCTATCTAGTCGATCGCCCGTAGACAGGTCGAGCAGGGTAGGGGATAGACCAACCAGCACTAAACACCTCTCCTCGATCAGTATGGAGGCCTCCATTTGCCTAAACCCGACCAGATCCCGAATGAAGGTGTTGGACCAACTGGGTGTTTGGTTATTGGGCGTCTCCATTGGTCTTCTCCACCAACCCCTCGAAATTGGAAGCACCCCTGGCCCCCGGATATAGAAATAATATTTTTTCCACTCTTGCCCGTAAGAAGAGGCAGGGGATACCAAGAATTTTTGTCGGGGTCAAGCAGTGAGGTAATAGAAGTCCGACTCTTCACTATTACCTAACTTTCGGGACATAGAAAAGTGGAATAGGTTGGAGAAATTAGCAAAAGTGGTGGGTTGGTCGAAGAGGTGCATCAACACAGCAAAACTAAACAATGTGGCAAAATAGTTGGGGAGGAGTTGAGTGATGCAGACCCCTAACCTTACGAGGAGGTCAACTATGGACTGGGCCAACGGGAACCTTAGACCACACTTCAACCCCTCCTCAAATACAGTGATAAATCCCCGAGGAGGTTGATGCATTCTAACTCGGGTCCCTGGTGCTACCAGCTCATACTCGTCAAGGATATGAGACACTGCTCTAATTCGCACTAGGTCTGTAGCGGTTATTTTCAAGATTATTTCTATGTAATGGTTGGGGGTAAATAATTGACCCCAACTTGCAGCCATAGCAACAGGGCCAGCCTCACCCTCTGACGCTACCCTAACATCACTGGAACTACTGCTACTTGAGTTAGAGCTTTCACTCGCAGAAGAACTGGACTCAGACATGTTCAAGGCCCCAGTCCTCCCCCACGGGCCATATTTTCAAACCTAGTGCTATCAGAATCCAAACTAGCAGACATGTTTCTACAGCAGAAAGATAGAAAAGCACAAGAATAACAATGACACTTACAATAGAAATTTCATAGATGCAAAGCGCGGAGCTTGAAGGGCTTCAAAGATGGCGATTTGATCGAAAGTTCAGAAAGCAAAAGTGTAAATAAAGCCACTTATCCCCCTATTTATTGGCAGTCGTGCGTGGGAATTTGTGTAACTGCTATCATGATAGCCTGCCCTAGTACGCTTGGTATCTTGCACACTAATAGCCACATTAAATGCAAAAAAACTGCCTCAAACCCTGATCGGTAGTTCAAAAATCCGAGTCGGCAATTTAAAAACTCGGGTCAAGAATTCAAAAATCTTGGTCGAGTATAGTAATCGCTATGGTTGAATGTGAACTCCCTGCTCCTTCTCGTCGGCAAGCTCGAACAGGACCATAAATTGGGGAGATTTATGATGTGGGATAACCTAGTAGGCCCAACAAGCCCAACATCAATTGAGACAGCCCAAGAGGCCTAACGGTAATCTATTCAGTCGATCGGTATCGACCTCACTTGGCAAGGTCTATGGTCGACCTGTATCGACCTCAAGACTACTCCAGAAGTTTGAATATTCAAGTCTAGTCTATATGTATCGACCTCAAGACCCACTTCGGCGTTGACTCAGATCCCTGCCATGTTTATTAATCTGACAAGTTGCATGCCCCTGCATTAATGACACGTGACGGCCTGTACAATCGCTGCCACCAACTCTGATAACCCTGCCAACAACTTTAGTAGAGACGCGCCTCCACTGGCATTGTTTATCCGAAAAAATAAGAAATTTAGCCACCTGACACAGTATCAGGATTTGGACATGGAATGACCCCCAACCCCCTGGCAAAGACAAAGGCCAGTACACCTAATAAGGGTATTTGAGTCAAATCACGCCTACAGAAAGTTATGAATACTCCAGGTCCAACCACGTTCAAGGTAATGCCACATACATTACAAACTTTACATTATCTATATTCTATTCGATCTCTCCATTTCAATCAGAACTAATTTGAGCGTCGGAGTGCCTTAGCCAGGGGCACTTCGACTAGTTTAACGTGTGTTGTGACTGCAGATCTCAAGTCCAAAGCTATATACAATCCTGAGTACTCGACCTCCCTGGTCGAATCACCAGTAGTACAATCCTTATTTCCTCTATACGCAGCTTTCAGTAGCATCAATTATTATATTTAAATAAATATTCAAATGAATAACATAAAATTTTTATTTGACGAATTCAATTTGAATTGAATCCCTTCACACACTTTTTTGAAATGCATATGTTTGTCACATTGTAATTGAAAATTATGTTCAATTTATCGAATCAAATCCAACGTACACGCGTGGAGTTTCAATACCACCAAGGCTTAAGATTCATGAACCATGGCTGACACAAGTGTCGTTATGTGTATTGCACTTCTTTCGTGTGAAAGTCCGTGTTTGGCTGAGAACTAGGGACTTTCGGGCAGATGTTGTGCCTATATGACAATTCTGAATTATTCAAATAATTTAATAAGTACTATTGAAGGGGATTGAGTGTGAGATAATGTAAAAGACAAATATATCCCGATAGTAAATAAGAAATCGTTAATCAAATTAATAATTAATTATTTTGTTCGAAAGAAATCGCCAGTTAAACTAACAATTACTTAATCTTCTTCAAAATTTTAGCACTGCATTTTAATAATATATGCCTTTATTAATTATATTATTTCATAATATTATGAAATATAATTAAAAATTAAATGTAATTAATATAATCATAGTTAGATGATAAAAACCAAGTAATCGCTTCATTATATGGCAACTACGAGTAGTATTGGTGCATTCATTTAATATATAATTCGTTATTATTACATTAATAAATAAAATTTAATGAATATGATAATATTTAAAGAAAAAAGCAAGTACTCGCTTTCTAAAATGGCAATTAGTTGTAGTAGGAAATGCACATATATATATATATAATAATAATAATAATAATAATAATAATAATAATAATAATATTAATTTTTATTATTATGAACACATAAATAAATAAAATGTAATGAATATAATAATATTTAAATAAAAGAAATAAAACCAAGTAATGTTAATCCAATATATTATTAATAAATTTATTTTGACAAAATGTAACCAAATATATGGGTCAACTTTTTTGCCAAAACAATAATTATTAATTCTCAAAATATTCCTTTAAATCAATTGACTATTACCAAAAATTCCATATACATACATATACATATCGTGATATTTTATCATTATTTTTACAATTAATAAATTACATCCAATCATCACATATGCATGTTATATATTTTATTATTATTTTTATAATAAAAAATATTATTCAATTTTATTTTTACTTTAAAAACTCAATAATAAAGCATTGATTTAACTGCTAAAGTAGAAATTGTCTCTTCCTAAAACATACCAGAATTTTCCAAATGATTTTCTAACTATTTCCAAAATATAAACAAACATACATAACATTTTTTAATACAAATTTCATATTTCCCAACCCCACTCCCAAAACTCATTCTTCCGGTACATATAAACAGACAATTTATATTCAAACATTACCATAAATATTTAAATATGTATATACACATACCCTTTTTATTCCTTTTTAAATTAAGTCACTTTTCAATCTACCAATTTTTTGTTTGACCAATATACATATTTTAATATATGTGGAGTTTTTTTTAATTTTTTTTCCAAATTTATCACAGTTCAACTACCAAAATTGTGTTTGAATAATTCAATATTTTAATATTTTATTCAATCAAATCAGTATTCAATTAGCGATTTTATATTTCAATAATATATATAAAATTTCAAATGGTAGAAATATAGCATTTTTATTTTTTTTTGTAGATATTCCTACTAAAACTAGTAATATCATGTCTGAACAATTAAATATTTTATCAAATTTATTCTCTTTCCTCATAGAAATCGCTACTCAAAATGGCTATATTATGTAGAAGATCAAATTTGGTATTGCAATTTTTTATGTGTTGTCAATGTCATTTGTCAGTCGTACCGAATCATGTGTGGCGAATTCTAATTTGTTTACTTTGGTCAAGTAGGTACGAACCTACCTAACGGTAGAAAGCATGTGAGAACTACAATTGTTACATTGTATTGTGACGATGAATTAATTTTGGATGGTTCCTTTCTATTTTTTCTAGAGCTTATTTGTCTGATGTATTTGAATTAAGTTTGACATATATGATCAGGATAAATAGTGAATTATTGTGTATCATATTCTAACTTTGATAGTTTACTTGGTATGATTATTTCATTTAACAAACTACAATTTATTTTCAACTTAGATTGGAAAATATATCACATCCTAAGGTTTTGATATACAAGTCAAGTTTGGCCTTAAATACATGTTTGGCTTCAGAAAATGAACTGAACTTTGAAGTTGAATTGGATTATGCATCTTTCATGCAATATCAAAATAAGCAAATGAGCTCCTAGTGTTCTCTGAAGAAACGGTATGAATGTATTGAGTTTATTATTACTAGTAATTTGGTACATACAATGTATGTGTTAAAATTTTTGTAATATTTTTGTTATAATAATTTTATTTATTTATTTTTTAGAATGCAATTTTATTTTAATAATTATAATAATATATTTATTTATTTTTCTCATAAAAAGTAAAGAATTATGACAAAATGATCTTGTCTAAAGAAGTGAGTTTTAAGTGGTAGTTATTGTATGCAGGGAAGGCATTTTATAGATAGAAATTAAAGAAAAAAAAAAGAAGTAAGAATATTTTAAGTAAATTATCCAAAAACCCACCAAAAAGAGCTAGATGCTTTATTAATGATATAAATGTAGCAATCAATTGTTTGGTAGTATTTTCTATCATGCATATTAATATAGAATGTGTTTTGAGTGATTAATTGATTGTATAATGTCATATTTGTAATTATATATGTGGGTTCGTAATTCAAATCTTGACAAACTCTAAATATTTGTGAGTGCATATATAAATAAAAAAATAATCAATATAAAAATACGTATTAAAAACAATAGTCTATATATGCGTAAACATAATTGTAGTATATAAAAATGAAGCAGGCGTAAATTTTGAATTTGGTATGTGATGTGGAAAAATAAGAACACAATGATTAAAAGGTAAAAAGTTAAAAAAAAAGCTCAACTATATAAACAAATAAATAAGAAAATGACCATCAACTTGAACACATTAATTTCGCTGAAATGGGCATCCAAATTTAAGTGGGCCAAATCTCACTAATAGCTCAATCAATATGAACATCAACTCTCAAGCAAAAATGGACATCTCATATATATATATATATATATATATAGATATATTTACATATAAACCTCAAACTATAAATCTATACAAGGGTGTTCTAAGAGTTAAAAGCTCATTTCACTTTATTGATTTTTGAAAAGGATCCCAACTCTATTTTTGTGCAGATCAGTATGCAAAAATTAATATTGAATCAGCTTTAAATGGCCAATTGCCAATAGTTCTCCCTAAAGAGGGTCAAACTATGAAGATGAAATGAGTTGAGCAGATGGATTTAGAGAATATTCGATGTGTATGTGTATAAATGAATGAAAAGAAAAATGAAAAAGAAGATCGACGAAGTTAAAATGTTTATGTTGAATTGGGCCGCTCTAATTTTTAACCAACATAGGTTGGGAAAGTTAACAAGAGCTGTGCTAAGAGTCCAATTGTAGGAGGCCCAATAGATGGAACCTAAACATTGATAAAGGATAATTTGAGTGGGCTGAGCAAAGGATGCGAAGGATTTGGAGGTTGCCTCATCTATATCTATATCTATCTATACTATAAAAAGAAAGACAATTTTGTCTTAGAAATGAAAGTTACGATACCAAATTTGTCTTTTTACTTATTCAATATTCACTAAAAATTTATATGTACAAATTACCACAATTTATTCAAAACTTCCACTATTTACTATTTTAATTAGTTTTAGATTTTTTCTTTAATTTAGTAATGAATTATAGAAATTTTTCTTTAAGTAAGTGTTGTCTTCATAATTATGCAAATTAAAAATATGTTTTTGTGATGTGTGTCAATTTTTAATATAATGAATGTGAGAATATTTTTACTCAAAAATATTTTATGCATGCAGGAACTGCATGCAAATGACTTCTAGTTATTATAAAATGAAAGGCTTTTTACACTCATAAATGAAAATTATTTTATTATTTTATTATTTTATTATTTTTATCACTTTTTTTAATATTTATTTTTTAAGAAGTATTTAAATAATAAAAAAATTAGTGTAATAATCAAATATTGTTAAGGGTAGAAATAACAATAAGTTCAAATTGGATAGTTCTTATACCAATTTTTGGATATCTAAATTTGCACTCAAAATTGTAATATTAACATCCAACAATGTAATTGAATTGAAAAGCTAGACAAGTAACATTCAAAATTTTCAACATTGAGGGTGGATTCTTCACTTCTTCATGTAAATGACATTTCAATACCATGTTCTTTAAAATATAAATATCCCATTATTCAAGATTTTTTTTTATTCAATAGATTGAAGGATTTAAATAATATTAATTTTTGAGTTTAAATAATTCTTATTTATTTAATTTCTAGGTTTAAATAATTTTCATTTATTTATCATTGAAATTACTATATCTTCTATGTTGCTTCTTTTTCTTTTTATAATTTTTTTACTGTCAATTTCATAAATCATTGTTATATTGAAAATTAATATTGTATGTTATTATTTGGTGAGATTTGTATTATTGTATATTCCACTGCACTATTTGAAAAATTAAATTAATTTTTTTATTTTTACAATTGCTAAAAGATATTTAAGCATGTAGGAATAGCATGCCCACTGTTGGTAAATTCCAAATGCGATGATCTATAAATACTTTATTAAAATCTTAAATTCAGAGCATTTATTTTTTCTTCATAATATTGGTTTTGGTTTAAGTATTGGAAATTTTTGCTGTGAAAATTTCCAACATATCTAATATTGTTTTGTAGAAAATCCTAATGGAGAAGATGAGTATTTTATTAGTGTTAAAGTTTAGGTTTGGTAAGAAAAGAATTTCTAAAAAATTTATATACCCCTACTCGTAATCAAAATCTCAAGAATACTCAAGGGTCCTCATCCCTTCTGAATAGATTGACCCGTTCACTCGATCTATACCTAAGAAGGGGATAATCTTCACCCTCCATTTCCTGACAAGTGTAAGCTCGGGATGATGTCCACATAAACCAAATAGTGATTAGCCAACTTAATCGTCAACTATAAATATCTCCGTATTTATTATTCAAAGGATCATTTAATAACATCTACAACCTACCTTACCTCTCAAAATTCTATCTATTGATTTTCAAAACTCACGATCAACTTTATTTGATTGTCCAGTAAACACTCACTAAAGCTCCTATCACTGATCGACCTTTCGACTAGCAATAAATATACTGACGTCATTTTTGCAACACCAAGATTAGTACCGGAAGGAAAGTTACCATTAGAATGTAACATGAAGATAGGTAGCATAAGCTTAATTAAATTATTATTTATTAATAACTAATAATGCTAATAATTTATATTATTACTTTTAGCAATTAATGATATATATATATATATATATATATATATCAAGAAGCCACTTTTGATAAAATATCACCATTACTTATGGTCACAAAACTTTTGTTATCTCATGAGTCATCGTCACAATTTTTTTTTGGCTAAATTATCATTGCATTTGTGTTATTAATCATTAATAATAATAGTTTAAACACATTTATTACTTATAAAAAGTTGTATTTTAACAAGATAAAATTTAAATTTTAATATATATATATATATATATTTATTTAGGGATAATATATTGATGTAGTGGCATGCATTGTGTGGTGTTATGTTTTTGTTGGATGAAACTAACTCAAATGTCAACATGACTCAATTTTGCAAACAAATTGCAATATAATTTTGGTCAATTGGCAGCAGCTCTAGAGTGGCCACTCCCACCACCCAAAAAAGGAAAAAAGAATATAGGAATTGAACACTCATGAAGCCTACAACCAATTGGAAGGCAAACAATGAATAATATAAAAAATAAACTACTCTACGTTTTATTTATTTATTTTTTATTGGTCAAAGTATGTTAACTAGCTATGTTATATAAATATATGTAGACTTTGTTATATATTGTCAAAACTCAAAATATTCCTTGCGAAATTTGAAAAGCTCCACTCCTATGGCGGCTCCTATTGTAGGTTGAATGTGATTATGAAGTCCAATTGAAATAAACAATAGAATGGGATTTTGAAAGTTACTAAAAAATCCACATAAGATAACGATATCATAAATCATGTAACTGCAATAATACTGTCATAAACAGCTAAGTGGTCCAACGACACAAGTCTTTTGCATAATATGGGAGGCCAAAAGTTCGAGCCCTAATAGATTCCTAATGTGCGTGTGTATAAATAAAACTAATAATAATAATACTGCCGCAAATTTAATAAACAATGCAATAGTAAGGATAAAATCTTATGTTATCCATGCAAGATTACTTTATTCTATAAACTATAAAGAGCCTAACCCATGCTGGATTAATTGTATTTAAAGTTGGAGCAATATATCTATTCAAAGTGGTTCATTCAACTAAAAAGTTTGTCATTATATATATATATATATATCATATCTTGTATAAGTAGAATTTCTTCCATACATGTGAATATGTACAAGTGGTTTCCTTTGACTTTCAGCCACTTCTTGAGAGTCATAGTCATAGGCTCCTATACATTTTTCACGTATTCAAGAATTAGCAATTATGACCAAAATAGGAAGAAAAAGAAGAAGAATTGCTCTCTATAAATTGGCCACAATGGAGCACTTTCAATTTGCACAACCCCTTCTTAGATTAAGCACAGAATCAAAAGCACCAATTTCCAAATCTCTCTTCAAACTATACCCATCCAACTATCCAAGTCATGGCCCTAAAAGCTCTCTTCATTTTTCTCTTTGTTTCTACAATGGCAATTTCTTTTGCAGATGCCCAAAGTCTAGTTGGAATTGTACATGTCAATGGAACCTTATACTGCACTACAAATGGCAGTCCTGGTGCCAATGGCAATGCAACTCCCGTTTTCCCTAGTAAGTTCCTCATATTTAAACATGACTGTTATTTAAAAATACACTCGTAAAATCTAACAGTCATAACTATGATTTCAAATGAACTTGGAAAAACTGCTACAAACTCTAAATGATTACCTATCGGTATGTATCCAAACAAAGTAAATCTTTCCCTTTTTTCAACTTTTGTAAATGCTATCATTTATTCATTTGACCACGTTGAAATTTATCAGAAACAAAAATTAGGAAATTAGCCCCCACCTCTTTTCAACCAAATCAACTAATTTGCTCGTGTTGACACTGATATTCCATCCAATTATCTAGTATTGACAAAAACAACCCGCTTGAAATTTCCTCCATTAATCCTTGAACTAGTTCGAAAACACACTTTTCTTTTTTTCTTTTTCTTTTGCCTTGCATCCCTCAAGTCATTCTAAAATATTAAAATAACATATATACCATCACGCTGAAACTTTAAAGACAACATTTTTGTGTGCAGATGCTACTCTGCAGGTTGCTTGCTCAGCAGATGTGGTGGCTAATGCACCAACCAACGCAACCTCTAATGCTGACGGTACCTACAGGCTGGTGTTGATCCCTCGACCCAATGCAACAGTCGATTCAATAATATCCAGCTGCCGCGTGCTCGTTCTAACACCTTTATCCACTTGCAGCTCTAGCTTGCCATCAACTGGCCTTGTGTCGGACCTGCGGTTCGTTAAGACTGTGTTTATTTCGTTTTTAAGGATCACCTACATGATTCCAGCAGGTTTCACACTGCAATCGTAGGTTGAATATTGTTACATTGCAAGGTCTGTGTAAGAATAAAAGGATGTAGTTTGTGTTGACTAAGTTTCGTGGTAAAGAAAGACTTCTATCTCAAGAGTCAAGAGTGGTGTTGAGACACTTGATCCATGAATAAATAAGGATGACTTATATCTTTATATACTTCTTTTATTATGTACTTAGTGTTTTCATTCATATTCTATTTTATTTAGCATCTATGACACGACAAGAATTATTATTCAGTTAAAAATTTCGTTTTGATTTGATTGTTATGAGAATTCAATTTAAATGAGTTTTACTCGTAATAACACAAATTCATGTTGAATAATTTAATATGAATAGGGCTTAACAGTTTTTTAATTTTTTTTAAATTAATAGTATGTATTATAAAATTTATAATATCGAAGTATTTTATAAGTTTCATGGTTTATTCTACTTGAAATTTTTAAGATTAGCATATTGTAAATTTGAAAAACTAAATCATAAAAGTTTAGGTTGTGCTTGCTTATCAATGAAACTCCAAATTTTTGGTTTATGAGATTGGAAAAATGGAGAAAGTGTGCTTGGT
>JACGDI010005835.1:1428315-1499202 GCA_014898725.1 Jacaranda copaia
CAATCATTTCCAACCTCAAATCACATCATTATAATTGTCATATTTTATTTTATAATCATTCACAATATCATATCTCAAAAACATCAAAATAATTTCAAAATCTTTAAAATACCTAACATTAGATAAAATTTCACAAGCAATTACAACCTTAGCCAAACACGCCCTAGCCTCTACGTTGTCTGCCTACGTGGGCAGATCCGTCATTCAACACACGTCCTGCTCTGTCTGGACAAGTATTTGCTGTGGCATTATCATCAGCCAATCTTATAACACTATTGACGGCAGAAGTGTGTCTTCCAGTTGCAGAATTCGAGAAAATGAATTCCCTTTCAGCAACTGGATTTTCCTCAAAATATCAGGTCCTTCACTGCAGAAATCGTCGTCGTTCTTGCTCAAGAATAGCTGTATTCTCCACCCTCAAAGCTTCACCACCTCCAGGTAAGTGCCCATTTGAAATTATTTCCATTTTTTCAGTGTTTTTTTTTTATTTTCTTCTCTTTTTTTTTTGGGCAACTGTTTTCTGTGAATACACATTTGTTATTATGTTTTGTTGTCATGATGCAAGCGAATGAATTTGCTGGAGATGATGTTTTGAGAGATTTCTTGAAAGAAAGGGAGTTGAGTGGGGATTTTATAGCAAAATTCTCTGATCAACTTTGGTTTAAGGGAGTGATTACAAATTCAAAAAACTTGGGAGATTTTGAGGAAGTTGATAATGATAAGAATTTTATTGCCCCACAGTTATTGGAGCAGGTAAAGTTAGTACTTCCTTTTTTCTCTTCAATGATTTGATAATTTTCTGCATTTCTTATAATAGTGTGTAAATATATGAGTGTTTTCATTTTCCAATAATTTAGATTGTTAGCCAGGAAAATGAAGGTGGGTTTTTGAAGTTGAAAAGAACTAGTGAATGGCTGTTGGGCGACGACAATTCGGCGCCAATGAATAGGAAGATGGCTTCCAAGGTCGTAAATTGCATCAACTCTTTCATTATTTGGTTCCTATTATAATAATAGGAGAATGTAGTTGAACTATTTACACGAAGAAATTCTAAAACTAGCAAGTTTTTTTTTCCCTTAAGACAATTCTGCTAATATATTGATTCTGCTGCTGCTGTTCATGATGATAGGAAGTACAGGACAACAGTAAGAGAAGGAAAAGACTGAATTTTCTCAGATATGAAGCTGTATGAATTCTGCTTCTGGCTTCAGCATTTAACCCTATTGAATTTGCTTTGATCAGTCTAAATTGTTTTTTGCGAATGATGACTTGCATCATAGATTAAGTGAATCTATTGCAATTATAGCATGAATGTATCTGTTTCCAAAGAAACTAAGTTGTTTCTATAATTCTTAGTTGTGTTGGGATACGGTAAATGAGGCAGGAAAAGGGAGTACGAGATACATCCATTTACATATTTCGACGAGCTAATATGCAGTCTAAGTAGGTGAATCCATTTTAGGATGAGGAGAATCAATACCATGCTATGCGTTAATTGGATTTTGCTATATATCTGCAGAATTAAGTAGTGTGACGAAACAATCTTAAAGGAAAACTTGGAGTTCCTTTTTTTGATTGAAGTTGCTAGACTTAAATATAATATTCCTAATAACTGTTTATTTGGTACATTGGAGTGTCATAGGATTTCTCGGATGTAGTAATATGCGCATGTTTGTCTTTTTAAATGCAGCTGAAGAGGGAGCTGCTTCTTTTGACTGTGAGCATTGGAACTGCATGTAGTGGATACTGTCTCATAGCTTTGTCATTCCAGGTAATTTGGCGTAAGTGGATATGCAGCCCTGCAGCCAGATCTGTTTTTTCAGGAAAATAAGAAAAAAAGCTTAGCCTGCATTGAAGATGAAAATACTCGATATTGCCTCTGTAATTCCTATTGTGTTTGTGATGCTTCATCGTTGCCGGGTGGACCAAATATCTAACACTGTAAAGCTAAAAAAAAAAGATTCTTCATGGATGCATAATTTTTTTGAGCATAATTGCTTGGATGAAAGATGAAACATCCTTGCGAAAAGCAAAAGCTTATTGGAAGTACCAGAGTATCATATGGAACATTTAGAGTACCCTGACTTACCACCAGTTATAAACTTTCCTTTTATTTTGTCATTTATTTGTACAAAGAAAGAAAGTTATTTTATTTTGAATGTATCAATGTATTGGATAAGTCGGTGTCTCACAATGAGGGAATTTAGAACTTTACATTCGCTTACTTCTTTCTATATTGGTCAGGCTGCCGTTAGCTATGCAACAGGAGTTCTTTTCAGGTAAGATTCTAAACCTTTTTAGTCCAAACAATCCTGGTTATTCCATTATTGTGCTCGGAATATAATCTGTGGTGGACAATCTTGCATGCTTTAGGTGCTATTCTATATAATGTACCCTCTCCGTCGTTTGTCAACAAGAAGATTATGTATGGTAGCATAATGTTTGGTCCCTTTACCATTCAAGATAGTTACAGAGGAAACATATCACATTTAGACTTGCACATATTATGTTTTCATCCCTTTTTCATGTTCTAGTGATGTTTACTTCTGGTAATTTTATTTCTACAGTTGCTTATACTTTCACCTACTATGCAAACATGCTGACAATATTTCAAGAGAAACAGTTCCAGAAATTTTCACCAAAAAGAAGGCAAAAAAGTAGTGAAGCCTTTTCCTCTGAGATCTTAATTCTATTTTATCAGATTCTTCCCCTCCTTTATGCCAATTAATGTTTATGTTCTATCAGAATTGGAATAAGAAGTGAGGATCTGCAAGATCTACTTGAGAAATCACTGAAAGGTAGCAGTATTGCTCTTTCATCTCCACGGCTGGTAATTCCTGCTGCAATATATGGTTTGTGGGAACTGTCCCAGCATTTTGGCCACAACATTTTTGACTTTCAGGTAATGCTTAAGAGTGGTATGTTCTCTAAATCTATCCCAATGAGCTGCAATCTAATTTCCACCTATGAGAAAGAAATTTTGAGCATTTTTTGTTGATGATTATTCTTGTTGTTTCACAGCTGGTACCTGCTATGGTTGGACTGTTTGCATATAAAGCGGCAGCGCTAGTGCAAGTCTACAGAGACAACGAAGACCTTCAATTTATCTTCCCCGATGCAGATGGCTCAAGTGACTAAATTCTTGGAATTTCTTGTAACGAGACGACAGCTTCATTTTTGTTCATTCAAGGAAGGAGTTGGATTCTTCCAAGACATCCTCAGCTAGCAGGTGAAACGATTATCTTGTTTTCTCTTGTACGTATTTACGCTAACTCCATTGTTTCCCACACGATACGGTGAGAAAATGAGGACATTTGTTCCTCCGGTCCAGAAAACACTTCCATCATCTGACTTCTCAATCTGTTCTTTACTTCTCTAACTTCTCTCGTTTGGGATTTGGTATTATAATGACTCAACTCTCTTAACTTTGCAATGTTCCTCTATCTTTCTTATCGTCAGGTTTAGATGTAAACAACTGAGGAACGTCTAGCTTTGTCAAATGTTGAAAGAACTATTGACAAATCTTTCAAAGACAATGGAATCTTGAAGAGTTCAGTCAAGCCATTTCAATCTAGGACCTTGTTGGAACCGGTTTACCTAAGAGTCATGTCTTATAACAACTTTCTGAATTGAGGTTTTGCTTTCTTGCAAACCTTTATCTTCTTTTCTGGCTTCAAACTGCGGAAGTGCCCATCGATAACCCTTTTGACATGGTTGAAATGGGCTATTGGGATGGATGAAGGCACTGGTGAGCTTGATTGAATTTCATCTTTCTTTGCCCTAAACTCTTTTGTCGCGAACTGGATATGGTCTTGTAAGTGATTACTCTATGCAAAGAACCGCTTGTTAAGTTTATTACCATAGTTGGATTTATACGACGATGGGTTGTCTGTTTTATAGGGTTTCTTGAGGGGTAAGAGCATTCAACCATACAAAAAAATGTACTTTCCTTCACATTAATTCAAGTTTTCATCATCAATTATGCTATATATCTTAGGTTGATTTTTTCTCGCAATCAAATGCTTTGTTACACTTACTTCTAGAAGGAAAGTTACTTCCCTTTTGGGTCAATTTCGGTAAAAAGGAATTCGAACTCTTGATAATGCGGTTCGTGGCCGCGTGTTCAATCCTTTGAGCTACAGCTTTGCATCTACGTCGATGATGAATTTTGAAATGATTTCCTCGTTAACAAATTTTAAGGTGGTTTCGTGGTGACCAAATTCTGATCAAGTATGGACGCATAAATCCAAAAAAAAAAAACAAAATGTCTCAAATAAATTCTCAAGCCCTAATAATTATTCAAAAACAAACACCCAAACAGGGCATGGGTGTGTTTTTTTTCACTTTGGCGTGACCATAAATTTGCTATCATCGTTAAAAACTTTAGATTAGTTAAATATTTTAAAATAAAAAAAAGAATCATTTTAAAAATACTACTATTTTTGTTCTCAAAGAATAAAAATATTTTGAGAGAATTGTTGTGAAGAAAGCCTTTATCTTTTATAATAATTTGTCAATTTTCCCCTAAATACAATTCAGAAAACTAATATAATTTTTTTTAAATAACTAATTTAATCAGTAAAATCCCAATAATGAAAAAAATGATTATTATTATTGCTAAAAAGTTTGTTTATCTAGTTGAATAAATGACTATCCAAACACTCCTGTACATAATACATATACTTCTATATGTATATATATCACATTGCTTACTATCTCTACTTTCCAGATCAAAGCTCTAAAACTCTCTTCCAATGGCGAAATCTCAGTTCTCTTTGTTGGTGGAGCCGGTCTACTCGTCGGTCATTTCGCTGCTGATAATAGTGATAGCGTGCGTCGAGCTCTGCGACGCCGCCACCGTCGTCGATGTGTACCGCCTCGTGCAGTATGATCTCGCCGGCGTGCCGTTTGGGTCCCGTCTAGCCGCCCTCAATCACCACGCCGGCTCTTCTCTCTTCTCGTCTTCTTCCGCTGCCGGCGCCGCCGCTGATCTCTCCCGCACCGTTCTCATCCTTCCTGTCCGCGAATTGAATCTCACCTTCATTAGAGGTCGCTGGTTTTCTTTCATTCTTCGTCCATGTTGTTTTAATTCTTAGTGCTCATCTGGAGAAAGCAGTTTATACTCAATATACGAGATTTTAGAATTCCCGTGCTGAGTGAAATTTGGCGTGCGTTTGTTTTGGATAGTTGAGCTGATTGTAATGTTTGAATAATCAAGCGGGAAAAGCACTTGTTTTTTGTGAGTTTTCCAAAAAGTTGCAGGTTCTGGAAGTTGTGGTTTTAGATAAAATTTGGAGTCAAAGTTAGTCGAATTCATTTTTATTAAGTATAACATTTTTCCTAATTTTCTAAGCCTACTTAAAATCTTCAAAGTTCCCTAGTTGTTACTACTCTAAAATTTTGATTCAGCACAAACTAGGTGACCAGTATGAACATATTTGGTTTACTATTTATTGTATTCCTTAAACTGACCATAATAGTCTATTTGGATTCATTTCTACATTTGCATCCTTATCTTGGTGATACCAATCTTTTTGTTGAATCTTGTGGCAGAATACATTGGACAGAGGAAGCCGTTAGGTGGTTTATTGCTGCTACTTCCCCAAGTTTTTAATCCACAAAACATCGACAGTGGGGGTGGATCTGATCATGATTCTGCAAAAGATGTCATCAAGCAAGTGTTAATTGAACTGGAACAGTTGCTTATACATGCAAACATCCCTGTGAGTAAAATAGATTACTCTCTTTTGTGCTGGCAGTCAATGTTGTTGCTTTTGTACTGTGAGAAGTTTGTGAAATTTTTTGATGGACTTCTTTATATGATTCTTTTGTTTATTTGATCAATTTTATTATTTGGTCCCAACTTCTTCATTCTAGAGAAGGCAACGAAGCTTAAGTTTACTTACTGGATTGAAATATATGCATTTGTTAGTCCAGGAATGGTATGTTCTAGCTTGGCTTTTGGATAATTTTTTATGGGTCACCAATATTTGAAATGAAAGTAGGAAGCGTCGCTTTTCTAATTTCTTTTCCCTCCAAAATTTATAGTTTTCTATCTGATAATGTCACCTTATGTTTCAGTATCCTGTGTACTTTGGTTTTGAGGATGACCATGTTAATGCTGTGCTAGCTGATGTCAAGAAGAATGATGCTACTGGTCAGCTGGCGACTGCCACAACTGGCGGGTTAGTTGGTATATTGAAAGCAGTATTTGAGAAATTGTTAAAGTTATAAACAATCTGATTACTGATATACTGTGCTTGTTATGGTTGTATGATTCTTCTTTGACAATTGACATCAGTTTTTGTGGTCTTCCATCATTCATACCAGAAGTTCAGCATTCTGCTCATGCTTGTTACTTCATGTTGCTATGTCCTAGAATATATTGTCATGCATTGTTATTGGACTTTGTTATTGTGTGTGGAATATGTTGTTTCATTGTGCATGCAATGTGATGCAAAATCACAATTAATAGCATATGCTCTTTGTGGCCATCCCTGGTAAATACTAGCATTGCCAAAATCTGTTATGAGTTCTAATATTAGCTTATGAGGGAAGGTATCAGGAGTAGCATGCAGACCTGCTGTTTAGAAAACAAGGCAAAATAAAAAGCAAAATGTCGTGTGCTTGCACTATTTAATGAACTTTTTATCAATTAATATTACTAATAAGGCCTGAATATAGTTACTTTTGGTCTATGGAGGTTCCTTTTTGTAAATGCTAACTTGACCTGAAAGATTCTAAAATTTGTGTGTATATCTCCATGATAATTCCTGAGAACAGTTGATTTTGCCTATAAATTTTCGGCTGACACAACATATCTGCCAATTATACGCAACTATGAGAATATCCAGATAACAAGTGCCCTTTTTCTCTCCTTGGTTTTCATATGTCACATTGGGTGATTGTTCCTCGTTGAACCTTTCAATTGCGCGATTATCTTAGCCTCCTTTTTGCCAGCAGTAGTAAAAGCAAAAAGAAACAGAAGTTACTTGTTTTTACAGTTAATTGAGGCAATGTTGGAAATAGGCCTCTGTCCTTAATTGGTAAACCAAATTACAATGCTGCATGTGATGTGTAAACTTACTTTGTCATATCTGGTTCTATTTTTATTTCTCCAGCTGGTTAGATGTGTATGTATATAGAGCCTGTACTGTATTGCATGGTTTCTTGTGGGGCTTCATAAGTTGGCTTCAAATTGTATGATGGTATGCTGCTGATCTTGTTATTATTTGTTTAGTTGTTATATTTGGACTGCATGGAAAGTCAATTTTTCAACAACCTTATCCTAGTTGCTGCCTCATCTAAAATGTTTCAGATACAAGCTTGTTGTTGCTGCACCAGAACCCAAGAAAATTGCTTCTCCCACTATTACAAATATTCAGGTTTTAGTTTTGCCTTCTATTGGAGTGACTGGTGTAATTCTTTGATTTAATTTCCTTGATATTTGGCGAATTTTGGTGGCCTAATCTGATTGGATACTGATCTAGCTGTTCTGAATCTTTTTCTATGTCAGGGGTGGCTACCAGGATTGAAAGCTGATGGAGATTCAAATCAACTTCCTACCATAGCTGTAGTGGCATCATATGACACGTTTGGGGCTGCACCAGTTAATACATTACTTATTTGAATTTAATTATTTTGTTGAAAGCCCAGGATCTAATGCCATCTCATCTCAACAGGCATTATCTGTGGGAAGTGATAGCAACGGAAGTGGTGTTGTGGCACTTCTAGAAATAGCTAGACTGTTTTCAATTTTATATTCAAGTCCTAAGACAAGAGGAAGGTATAATTTACTTTTTGTGCTGACATCCGGAGGGCCTTATAACTACAATGGGACTCATAAGGTGTGTATCCCCAATGGACTTGTTCACCAACTCTTTATGTAGTTGTGTCACGGGTTTTGTGTCACAATTTTGACTTTGTATTCCTGTTATAGTGGCTTCGTAGTTTGGACCAACGTCTGCGTGAGACTATTGATTTTGCCATTTGCTTGAATAGTATTGGCTCACCCAGCAATGAGTTATGGCTTCATGTGTCCAAGCCTCCAGACAATGTCTACATAAAACAAATTTTTGAGGTTATCTCTAATAGGCCTTTTTGCAATGAAGAATCATGGTTGTTGTCGGATAGTTATTATCTGCTCCAATGCTTTCTCACTTATTCATAAGTGACTTTTTCAGGGTTTATCTAGTGTGTCTGAAGAATTGGGGCTTGAAGTTGGACTGAAGCACAAGAAGATTAACATTTCTAATCCTCGAGTAAGTAAATGTCAGATTTAAAATTATGAGACTTAAAATGGTTCTCTCATTCTTATCTTTTCTTGGAACTTAGAAATGCTCTAGCTCCTAAAATATCTAGAGGGCTTGGCAATGTTATAAGACTTATCTATGTCAGTTGCCCTTGAACTGGCCTTTTGATTATTTGAATAGTGGTTGAAATATTATTCATAATCACTTTAAGGTAGAGCAAGCATTTCCTTTTGCTGTTTGCATGCTGCCTGAGGATTTGTACCCAATGCTATATGGTCGACCATACCACTTTGGACTCCAATGTTTGTTATGCTTAGAATATAGAACAAGTAATGTGCCCATTTCTATAGTTGGAGTTGCGCTAAGTTCTGGTGGATAACCTTGAGTAGGAGATTGAACAACACCCTATGCCTCTAAATTGCATATTTTATCCTTTGAGAAATCTGGGTATTGCATCTTGCGTTGCTTCTTGTGATTGTGCTAATAAGCTTTTTTCACAGTATACTGCATCAGAATTATTTTTTATGAAGATAAATGCCAATATTTTACTATCAGATGATGCTGATAACTGCACTCTGAAAGTATTTAAAATCTTAAGCCTTTACTCAGACTGGAATTAACTTTTCATGCATTTTTTCCATTGTTGTCCTAACTCATGATAACCTGTTTGACAAATGGTTCACACTCTTAACCTGGTTAGAATGATTTATTTGAAGAAGTTTAGTTGACGGAAAGAGTCATCAAGGAAATAGAGTTTTTGAAAACTGGGAATTTGAATTTTAACTTTTATCTGCATTTTCACTTGAGAGAGGCATAAGCTTAACCTTATCTTATAAATTGGCAAAAATGAGGGCTGTATCATGCAAGAATACTTTAAGGGTGTTTAAGCATTAGAATATATATTAGCAAAACAATGAATTTTAGTTACCTTTTTATTTCACCTGCGAAGATGTATAATGAAGTGCACCGGTTGCTTAGGATTCGAATGAGGAAGTAGTCTGTGGAGACAATAGCTATGTCTCTTTGATTACATATACTATCTTCGAGATCTAGAAAGATTGAGTGAAAAGGCAGTAACTGCGGGTTTTGTTTGGTAAGTTATATTATTGATTAATGCTTTCTTATTGAGTCACTGAAACTGCATTTTACTGCTAAGTAGCATGACAACAAGAAGCTCTTCTTTATCTTTAAAACACGACGGCATCATATGTGTTTCTATGTTTGGTTTATTTTTCTTCGTCATCTACATCAACTGCCTATGTTTTATTGCTAAAGCTGTTGACATATTTTAGGTGGCATGGGAGCATGAGCAATTTTCAAGGATGAGAGTGACAGCAGCAACACTATCTGAGCTTTCTGCTTCACCTGATATTTTGGAAAAAACTGGAGGTCTGCCAGACAACAGGTTGTAATTCAAGGAATGAGAGGCACTTTCATTTTTCTCCCCCCTTCTTTTTTTGGTTATTTGGAATTTCTTTTTTCCCTTGCATGAATAATCCTCTCCTCAACCTTGTCTCATCTATAGGTATTTTGTTGATGAAGCTTCAATAAGTCGAAGTGTCAAATTAGTTGCTGAAAGTCTTGCAGTAAGATTTTGTAGTTCCTTTCTTTTACTCTGGAATTTTCTTCTGGACTGGATGTAATTATTTTCTCCTAACTGAAGTTTCTTTCTTGAAAACAGAGGCATATTTATGGCCAGGAGGGAAAAAACATCGATATATTTGCAGATGGTAGTAGTTTATCCGTAAATCCTTATTATATACATTCATGGTTACAGTTCTTGTCAACAACACCTAGAGTGGCTCCATTTCTTTCCAAGAATGATCCTCTTATCATGGCACTTAAACAGGTACATTTTGCTAGACTTGATGTTGTGCTGGCTTCTTGTCCTTACCAAATGCTTTTTTCCCCCCTTGATGGATAATGTTTTGCTTACTCTTTCTCCTAGTTCTTTAATATCTAAATCATGTGCAACTTGATTGGAGTAACTGCAAGTTTTGCTTTATCAAACAATTGCATGACTTTACTTACCAAGATGAGGATGTGAGTTGCATCAATGTTTTTATGAAGTGTTGCATTATATTGATTTTTCTCCTACAAAATTTATCTTTTTTCATCTATGTATTTTCAATCCTTTTGAAGGACTCCAGTACTTTGATGAAAATATAAAATTTTGAGCTCCCTTCTAACATGAGGTGTTCATTAAGAAAAAAAAGATTATTTAACTACATATACTAATTCAGAATTGCACAAGTTTATGACTCGGAGAGATAAGGATAGGATTATTCATTTGGTATTGTGATTAAAGAGAATTTGTTAGGTCTAGCCACATTTTCACCTAAAATGATCATCACGAACTGTTGAATTCTTGAGAATGTAGTGCAAGAATCCCTATTTCTTCAAGCACATAATTTTTTTTAAGAAAAGAAGAGGGGGGGCTGTTAAAGATGAAGCATATAATCATAGAACAGTTTGCATAATTCAACCAACTAATGCATATATTTCAAAAATTCTCTGGTAAAACCTGCCATAGAATTAAAACAGGATTCCTATTTTAAAAAAAAAACCCATAATACGGTTGTAATATTGAGTATGTTTGGCTAGATAGAAATCACACAACATGTTGACATATTATTGTTTCAATATATCATATTTTTTTATTATTTTGTACATTATCATCAATATGTGTTGCACCCCCTAAATAAGAATATGCACAGAAGTGCGTATTTCAGGGCCTTAAAAAGATAAAGTAGGAACACCATGTCAAAGAAGGCTATTTCTTTGATTCTTTGATTAGAACTTATGGATTTCCAAGAGAATAAATTGGACTACTGAAAACCACTCAAATAATCACTTTGCTATTTATCACTTGATATTATTTGTCCATTTGCACGGAACAAATAGGGGATGTCTATTAAGGTATTCTTTTACTATCTAGAAAAAAACTTCTCATTCGCAGTTTTGTTGTTAAGTTCTAGTATCAAGCAATGTTTCTGAACTAGTCCTTATTCAGTGACATGTTAACCAGTCAGGAATTCTGTCGTAGTATTTGTCATTTCCAAATAGCAGTTTTGCCTTTTGAAAAATTCCTTTCAGTTGTAGTTTGTTGCTATTGCATGGTTCATTTTGTACGACTATGGGTATGAACTCTGTGTCTCTCTGACCATTACTTTGAATTTCTTCTATATATAACTGGTGAATGTATTCCTTGGTAGGAACTAGCCGATCATACTGTTGAGGTGAGCATGCAACAGGAAGGACTTGATGGGATGTTCACTTTTTATGATACATCAAGCGGCAGGTTGCACATCTATCAGGTGCTTATTAAACCTAATCTCTTTGTTTGGTCCCATAGCAGGAAAGAAGTCAATGCATGTAAGCAATAATGACAAAGTTGATCACAACTACCACAGCTCTAGTTGGAAGTTTCTGCTCTAGATTTCTTGTTTGACTCTCTTTTCTTGTTCACCTTTTCCCAAATTGATTTTCTATGTGAGATAAAATAGTAGATTTCTTGTTTGACTCTCTTTTCTTGTTCACATTCTCCCAAATTGATTTTCTATGTGAGATAAAATAGATCCATATTGGTGTAAGAATAAGAAAATTTGTTCCCCTATCTGCTTTTATGGTACTTAATTGTAACTGAGAACTTGTGCCCTTGCCAACATAGCCATAATATTGTTATGGCCGTTTGAGAATTGTATCCTAATTCACTTCTCATGCAGGAGTCTGAATCCCTGCATATCATGCTGTCCCTTGTTGGGACAACACCCTCATTATGCATATTCTGCATGTCAGAAATAAATAAAAGTCACGGGATACTGAAAAACATTTAAAGAAATTGAATTCCTTTGTGTATATCAAAGAACTAACACTCCGGATTGATTACTGCAGGTTGCAAGTGTGACATTTGACTTGCTTTTGCTGTTGGTTCTTGGATCTTACCTCATCACACTTTTCTGCTTTTTGGTTATCACAACAAGGGTATGACTTCTTAGCTCTTAAGTGGAGCTCACCTTTCTCCACCTCATTTTAAGTAACTCTTCATATCTTTAAAGAAGATATTAACCTTGTTTGTATATTTTATTGCGAAAGACATCTAATAGAAAACCAGAGTTGCTATATGATCTTGTCCCACGTTATGGAGTCGAGGGTGGGTTTGGGACAATATATAAGTTGCTTCCTATTTCTCACTCCTCAAAGAGCCTTGTCAAGATAAAAACCGTCCATGAAATGCGTCTCAGAGGGATAAGATATCTTGATATGGCTGGACCTCCATAATTGGCAAAGGAATTGGTTGTCTTTGGCGCCTTTTCTTGGAACAATTTCTTTTTTCCTCTTCCTAAGCCCCTTCACTTGGGAGCTATGATGATACATATTCTTGTCCCACATTTAAGATAAAGCATAGATCTAGTTTGTTAAGGTTAATTATAATTTAGCAACTAACTAACAAGAAATATGATAATATGAGGTAAATTAAATTTATTTATATTTATGTCGGTTCATATATAAACTAAGAACTTGTTCCTTCCCCTTTTCCAATACTTCGTTATCTAAGGTTTTGGTTCTCATCATGATCGTATATTTCACAGGGTGTTGATGATCTAATCAGTCTATTTCGTCGTCCCACTTCCCGCAAAGTGAAAACAGCTTGATTGTGTGGTGCCGGACTGCCGGCTATTTTTCTCACTGGAACACAAAGTTCAGTCTCCGCTGTTGTTTTTTGGTAGCTTGATGCAATGTAGATCTTGGATGACACCTGCAATATTCCCCATGTATGGGTAGACCAACTCATTGTCTTGTAGTAAACTTTTTAGCAATTCGCACGAGGCAGGCACTGATTATTTACCCCTCAGTCGTTTGTTTTAGGGGATAGATCAGTTGGGAGAAAAATTTTGTTTAGACAATCTTGTAACCTTTTGTGGTGGTTCGCATAAAATTGAGCGTCAGTTCTATACTCAAGCGACTCACGACGAAATAGATGCTATAGTTGGAATTTCCCAAGATATCCAAATTTAGCCGTGATGGTTGACCTGATATCGCTCCACTTAAATTTTCTACGTTTTAGTTGCATTTAGAGCCGTCAACTAAGCCGGTACGACATTTTTTTTGTTCTTTTCTTAAGGTTGAATTAGTTCGAAATTTATTATCTTGGAATAGCACGTGCCTCATCCCTAGTGCTAGAAGGTTGATATTGGTCTTGGGTAGTGTATGTAATTGCAATTCATCCACCATGAGAATCATCAACAGGTGCAAACATTTCTTGGTAAGTGCCAATTTGTAAAATTCACAATCCGTCATCAAAACTTGCCATATATGTACTAGAGACCACTACAAAAATTTAACCATGAGATCCGGCATAAATGTAAATATTGACTACTTGCATAGCTCAATAAAACTGCCAAAAAAAGACTATATCACAGCATTTACCAAATATGGAATAAAATATAAAATTAAGGCATACTCTATACAAGAACCGTCTAACACATTTATAGTCTGCACAGACAGAGAGAGGTCTGCACAATGGACAGCAACTTGTAGAATTTCCCCCCTTATGAGAGGTAAGGCAGGAAATGGAAAAACAACCAGCAATCCTCCGGATTCATCATGATTGGTGTGCATGCATCATTGCTTGGTAAACCATGTCGATGAATTGATTGTCCTATGCACACAAACATCAAATAAATATGATATTCAAGTGCAAAATGTAAAGATAGCATAAAAAAGTAAAATGGTTTTGGAAATAACGCCAAAGAATGGAACATAAATCACAATTTATTTCTTCAGTGAACAGTATAGAAATCATTTTTCTCAGCAACAAACAATAAACACTGAAGTAGTACATAAAGTCTCAACAAAGCAACAACAAAGAAAGGATTTGCTCAAGCATGATTCGCTAGTACCTGATTAGTAGCAGATGAGCGCAACAACCACAAAGCACAAGGAAAAAGTTATGTTTCTCTTACTGAAAAGATGACCTGATATCCTTGATAATTCACAGCAGAGGGTTGCTTCTTTAGGTGCTTCGAATAACAAAAAGAAGTTTATATTTACATCAAAAAGTTATGACTTTCTTATTCTCTTAGATTGTCAAAAGGGAAATCAGATGGACAACTGACTCAATTATACCATAATTATAAATTTTCTTTGTCTATAACAATTTTCAACCTCTCACAATTTAGTATGATTTATTCTTAGACATTTCACATTTGTATAGAATCTAAGCTCTTCATAAGGAGATCCCAAAAAGAGACAAAAGTAAATGCAAACCAATTCTTGAACTCCACTTACATCAATGCTAGTCAGCATGCAGTTATAAGAGGTGGGAGTGAGGGTTAATGTTGGATTTGGCACTAAACAACCAGAAAGCCAGTAAGCAACTGAATATTACTCCTAAAGTTGGATTTTTCAGCTAATTTGTTGCAAAGAAATCACGTGGGTTAACCAGCCATGAGTAATAATGCAGAAGACATCATGTAAAAGACATAATTTTCACTCTTTTAACTGTCTTAGAGAGTCATGAGTCATATTCAAGAATTTTGCAGATGAACAAAGGGATGCTGTCAAATGAAATGCATACCTGAACAAGCATTTGAAGCGCTTCCCGCACTTTCTCTCTGCTGATAGCTGGCCCATAATTTGGCATAGGAACAGAAGTTGGAGTGAGTGATGGTGGGGGTGTTGGGGGTGGAAATGGCTGGAGCAAAGGTGCACCATAAGGTCTTTGTAGACCTCCAGGAGGATTAAGTGGAGGCGCAGTTGGCATAGATGATGAGATGGGAGGAATAACCAGTGGAGAAGAGGAAGGAGGGGGGTTGAAAAAAGATGAAGGCTTCACCAGATCAGTTGAACGCCTTGCAGTAGTGTTGGGCTCAGTGCTTTCAAGAATAGACATTAAAGGGGTAGAAGCAGATAAATTAGATGGTATTTGGGCAGTTGCTAAAGTTGGCAGAGCAACAATCTGTGGACAAGAAGTAGGCATAACAGTTGCAGAGGAGTGGTAAGGCAGCCCAGAAACTGCTGCATTTGGAGCAGCTCCAATATTCATAGCAGTCTGCAATATTAATTTTCCACAATCAAGTTTATCATGCATCAAACGGTTCAGTGATGTCAAATGGAAGTTAATAGATCTACAACAAATTCAGCACATAGCGGCAGCAAAAGTACTTAAAAAACACTAATTTCTTAATGAGCATTTGTAAGAATTTCATGTCACACAAATTAAACATTAACACAATATTTGAGATATTTACATAGGCAGTGTATGAACTCAGGATGATTGGTGACTACAATTTCAATAAGACTTGAGAACATAGTTGTCAGCAGCGCAACGCACAACGACGCGCGCAAAGATCCCTTGGAGCTATAGCGCGTAGCGCAACGCATAGCACGCTTTATTGAAATGAAGTGCACAATAAATACACATATAAATATATATATATATATTTCTTAATATATACCTAAAATACCAATATATTTCACTTGTTGTGAAGGATAAACAATTAAAAAGTTCATTTCAATACTTTCCTTAAAAGAAAAAAAACCCACCTGTCACCAGAAGAGAAGGAGAAAAGGAAAAGACAAGTATAAGAAAGTCACATAAAAGAGGTAAAAAAAGGTGTACGAAGTCCAACATCCTCGGAGAAGAAGATGAAAGGACACAAGGAAACAAAGATCAAGGGAAAAAGAAAAGAAAGTAAAAAAAAAGGACGGGAGAAGAGGATGAAAGAAGCATTCCATTGGAGAAAAAGATGGAAGGAAGAAAACAAGAATTGAAGAAAACAGAAAAAGAAAAAGCAATGAAAAGCTGAAGAAAAGGAACAAGCATAACCAGGGATTGACTGGTCCAATGGAGAAAAAGAAGATGAGGCCTGGGGGTTGCTAATTCCTTGCTACCTGAGCCGGGTGACTGTGTTCTAGCTATGGGAACAGAAGAAAATGATGCGCCCTTGAGTGGTTGTTATGGACTTTTGTTATTTGACAGAAATTTAAGCCTTAAATGCATTTTTTTTTTGTAATATAGCCCACAATTTTCTTGTAGCATGAAAGGCACTGTAGTGTGCAACTGCACAATAGCGTACATAGCACTGTAATTACTCAATCAATCCAGGAAACAAAATCCACCTAAATTACAAATTTTTATGAGTAACAATTGCTATGAAGGTCTCCAACATCATTCGAACAATCTAACAATTAATTTCAGATGGATGTTGACAAAAGGAATGCTTCAAAAATGAAAACACCAACAGTCTAACTTACTGCTATCTACTAAGAATTCAGCCAAAGTAAGAATGCTAGAAAGAGAAAGAAAACATACACTGAAGAAGTTTACAAAGGCTGGATCATCAGGAACATCTGTGACATTGGCAGTAGAAGATGGCGGCTCCAGAGGACCATCCATCACTGCCAGTGTTGGAACTGCTTCCAGTTCTTCAAACTCACTGCAAAAAAAGAAAAGGGTAAATTGGTTTTCTGGGAAAGGAGTTATTCCTAGTGTCTTTACAAGAAGGTACATGACAACATCGAACTCTTACATCTGTGAAAAATGCATAAAGAATAAAATAAGCCATTAATAATGAGGACATAACATAATCTCTTTACAAAGTTACATGTGTAGAATTGACAGCAAATCAAATTCCGATGTGCCTGATGGTCATTAATGATAAAGAATCCAATCCATCATGCCAATTCTGTTTGCCCACAACTGATGCAGAGTTCCAGTGTATGACTTAGAAAGGGCAGTTCAAGATTATGTTTTACCTAGTAATCATTGATCAACTTTGAAAAATAGGCCAACATGTAATACACTAAGCCCATAACTACCAGAAATGCCAAAATCAGAAGCTAATTGCATTCACAACTTTTCCATGAATCAAAAACAAATATGGTCACAAATGAACTGGGATCAGAATAATTAGATGTCCCAATGAGTTAAATGCATGACCCTGTTTTCTTGTTTCAGTTCCAGAATCACAACATTTCTCCACAAGTAGACATCTTCTCAATAAACAGCTGCAAAGAATTCGTGAATGGATAGGTATAATTATAAGTCAGACCATAACATACATCAGTTATCTAAATAAACAGATCAAGAATGCAATTTCTGTCCAAAAATCAATCTGGCTGAGTATGATACAGCCACCAGATATTAACAACTCCTAACCTAGCTTAACTGCATGCAGTTGCCTGGCCAATATTCCTTAATTTAAATATACAGGAACAAGAATTACCTTTTCGTAGAAGATACTTTTGACTTTGTAGGCACCTTTGAATACGCATTAAGTATCCTAGAAATAAAAACACAGCACTACTGTAATGAAATTGAAGTTGAAACAAAAAAGAAGCAAGACATCAAAGCCATGCATCCAAAAAATTTAGTGAATGTGAGAACACCAACCCTCCCTCCACCCCACCAACCCAAAAAAAAGAGAGCATAAATTACTATCTAAAAGAACAATAACTAAACTCAGCTTGCTTGTTTTGTTCTCCCTTGCTTTGCTAAAACAAAATTATAAAAATGGCATTCCTCATGGCACCATTCTTTCCAAGGACAAAAGGCTTGAGGTCTCCAGTAAACTCTTTTTAACCAACATAAAAAATTCATTATGGAATTGAAAAACATTTCTTTACAGAAATGTTATGTCAACATTGTCTGGAGAAGCAGAACCATCATCCCCTTTAAATGCATTTTCAAATGAAAATGCACGTATTCTAATATCTCCTTCTAATTTTTAACTATTTTTATTTATTCAGTTTCCACATAATTTCAACTAGGGCATGGGCAATAAGCTATGTTATTCAGTACCTGCAATGGTGTTGTACACATTGAGATTTGGTGCCAGTAAACTTGTAAGTATTACTATTACCATATCCCATCTTACTCAACTATTCAAATTAGGGAGAACCCAACGGAACAATATAAATCATAAGTAACACATGAATAACATGAAAAGCATTTGCAAGATTAATAACAACCATAACATCACAAATATATTGATCAGCCATAATATCTATTCCATTAAGTAGATCTGCCAGTCATCCACATTCTACATGGAAAATCTAAGCTCAAAAAAACCGTTCATGAATCATCAAGTTAACCTTACTTTTTATGCGTCATTTCTGAAACAGTTAACCCCATACAAAAACACATTAAGATACACAAGGAAAAGAAAGAGCAATAGATATTTATAATCACCAACCTGCTAAATAGATTTGCAACTTCTTCGCATTCACGCGCATTATAGAACCATATTCCATTTACCTCTTGAGAAGCATTTCGATATAATAGATATGGAACCTGCACTTCATATTCAAAATCTCCCAAGAGATTCTCCACCAGATTATCTGCTTAAATCAAAAAATTCAGACCTCTTAGTATACATGGATAGTAATACATGCTTCAATTTATTGCATAATTTCACTGGATTCTTTATCTGAACTATGCAGTTCACCGGGCTCATGTAATTCAACTTCATGAAGCTGAGGTTCTTTTTACTTAAGAAAACACACAACACACGCATAGCATAATTGCGAGAATTTTTATACTGAAAACACTAGAGACAAAAAAAAAAATGCAGAGTCCATATAATCACACAGTGTTCCTCTTAAATAATGTACTTTCCAATATAAAAGCAAGGATAAATACAAATATATGACATTGCACTATGGTTCAAAGGATAAAAATGAATGATTTTGAACCAGCCAAGTCACATCTGAATTGTCATGGCATTCTTTTGCATCTTGGTTTTTCTCAGATATCCTTGAAAGATAAGATACAATGATGAAATTCTGCCAGAACTTTCATCCTATTTCTTACTCAAAGAACAAGTTTTTTCACTTGCAACCACACCAGCTACTCCAAAGCAAGAACCAGTGAAACCTCCAAATGCATCTCCTGGATCGTTACTCCTTATGTTATGTTCATTTATTCTTGTTCAGTTTTTTTCAACTTACAGAATGTTACTCTTACTTGATTCTCTAGACAGCATAGCTTTTGTTTTTAACATCCTGCAACGAATTGCTTTACTTGTGATCCATATAAAAATTCCTCCAACCACAGAGGAACGCCATTGTCACCTTACTATGATGTCCACAAAACATCCCTCCTTTAACCAATTTCCTTCTCAACTACATCAATTTCAAGTACAATAACATGCCAACACTGATAATTACTTATTACTTTGAGGGAAAATTTGTAGGACACTTTATAAGATGCATAAATCTGATTGTTCTACTCTCATTTAAAACTTAGGCACTTTAAGCAACAAGAAAAATGAAACACGGGGGCAGGAAAATCACAAATAATTTATCGACACTCCATTCCCAAATAGTTGAATAAAATCTAGAGAATTGTGTGACTAACCAGTGTTCCGCCGATTCATTACTATAAACTGGAACCGTGGTTGAGTATTCCTGAAAACACAAGTACCCAGTATATTAAAAAAAAGCAGAAAAATTAAATAGTTCTCATAGTTTTCAAGATCCCAAATCCAAACCAACATAGAGTAAAACTAAAATCTCTGAATACCCTAAAATTTTAATCTCAACAGAACAAAAAAAGAAAAAAAAAGAAAAAGAAAAAGAAAAAGAAAGAAAGAAAGAAAGAGAGAAAGAAAAAACTTTCAAGAAGCCCACAAAAGCCCTAACCTTTTCACAACAAAAAGGGAACCTTCCACATCCTTTCGACTCTGGCAACCAAAATTCATCACTAATTAACATTAAAACCCCACAAAAACAAAATACCAAATTCAATCAATAAATTACATTCCCACGTCCGCGATAGCGTACCCATTGGCTAGTGTCGATGTTAAATTCGTAGAAGGTGACATGAGCCGAGGTGATGAGAATTTCCTCCACAAATGGATCGATTCTCTGTAGCACCGTCAAATTCAGCACCTTTGTGGTCTTCTCATCTAGATTTGGCATCAATTTCCCATTCTGCGACATCGTTTTAGGCACTCTCTCTTCCTTGTGAAGCACTGTATGTATGCAGAGAGAGAAACCCCTGATTGATAATTCAGTAGAACTAAAAGCTAACAGTACTCCGCCTCTGCTTTCAATACCATCTGAACTTGCCAGACATGCGTGTCGATTTGTTTACTAAGGCGGGTTAAGTTGTGGAGTTTATGGTATATAAGTCATCTTATAAATAATGTCTTTTTTATTTTTCTAAAAAGAATTCTTTTTTCACCTATTACTCCAAATGTTCAATTATTTCATTTTGTCATATTAAAAATGTCGGAGCATAATTGAAATTATTTCGTTCTCACGACTTTTTATATTTATTCTTATATAGAAATTGGAATTAATTTTCTTATTTACTTATATTCACATACTGACAAATTTATATATTTATCTATATAGGCCAAATTGCCAAAGCAAAATAGCCATTACAATTTGTTAATATGTGGTATATGAAGGGTAAATTTTAATATATATATATATATATATATTTTAAGTGTCTAACTTGGTTATTTTTAAAATTCGTACTTTTTACTTGCATAAATATTCACATATTGGTTACTTCATTACATTTTTCTTTAGTAATAATTATCTTGTGCTTTCTTGGTAGAACTATGATTAACCTCATAGTCCCCATACAATGAGAACCAATTTTGAACCTTGAGACTTGTTTCTTACATATCACTCAAAGTGTGCCTGCCATATAAGTTGAGTTTCATATTTTCATTGATCATATAAAAAAGGGTTCCAAAAATGAATATCTTATAGACAATAATGTTTGACTAATAATGTTAAAAACAAAATTTTCATTCTTCCACATCATTTGATGCGATGACATGTATTATTTTACCAGAATTGAACAATGTATAGTATTTGCCTCAAAGAAATATCCTTACCGCCACAAGCAAGATGCATAATTATTAAGTTAATATTTGGTTTTAAATTGTATGTTTTGGGAGAATAAATTTTGGGAATAGAGTTGGAAAATGTAAAATTGTATTAGGAAAATGTTTACTTATATTTTAAGGAATAGTTAAAAAGTTATTTTGGAAAGCTTTGGCATGTTTGTTTATGTTTTAGAAGAAAACAATTTTTATTATAACAGTCAAATTAATATTTTTTAGTTAGATTTTTTAGATGAAAATGAAATTGAATAAATTTTTTATAGTAAAAATAATAATAAAATATATTATATATGCATACGATATATATGTCAAAAAATAGAGAAATTTTGGTAATAATTGAGAATAGAAGAGAGTATTTGGAAAACTTAATTTGGCATTTTGGGAGGAAAAATATATATGTTCGGTTAATTTTGCAAAAATGTAATCAAGCACAGCCTAAGCATTTTAATGTAATTTTTATTGGTGAAAAACAAGAAATTTTTCAAAGCCCACTTGTTCCTACTCTCCCTCCACTCCAAGAATCATTTTGTATATAGTTCAAAAAGTATTTAACCATACCAAGCAGAATTTGAAAAGACCTGAAAATGGCTTCCAAGTTCCAAATGCAACTAGAAGCCATTACTTACTGCTCAAGCAGGCATGAGATCTCATCCATAATGATAATGCACATATAGTAACATATCAGGGAGAAAAGCAAGATTCATATTTAAAACTGAGGAAAATCAGATACCCATCTTATTGAGTATTCCCATCAAGTGCAGGTAGCAAGTTTAGAAGTTCTACAAGGTGCTATTGGTAAAGGAACGTGACAAGTTATGCGGCCTCTTCTGAGATTTTTCTGATCATTCAGTTGCCTTGCCTTTACGCCTCCCACTGCTGCTTGTTTCTATTAGGTAAAAAACCATTGAATCCACATCGTCGCCAAAAATGCTGTAAGCCTCAATCACCTGCAAATAGCTGAATCCCATAGATAACATAATCTGCATGCTGCTGCTCAGAACCGAGCCGGGCGACCCAAACTCCTGCCCTCCTTCCTGCCTAGCTTCACTTCCTGATGATCCTGATGATAATATTGACAAAATTAATTGATGTGGGATCACCAAGTAATCTATCTTAAAGAATGGCTAGCTTCTCATTTAGGATTTGATCATAGTAGAATAGCAAAAAACGTGAGTTACTCACTGGCTGCAGAAGATGATGGCTCAGCTCTAGAAGTTGAGGATTCCCTACGGCTAAGCTGTTGCTTGAACTTGTCGTCAGCAAGGTATTCGGCCCTTGAAGCTTCCATCACCATGCGTTCTATTTCCTTCTCAGTCAGCTCTAGATCAGAGTAGAAACGCCCCTCAGCAAGAAGTGCCTACCACAAGGGAAAAAAGAAATCTAGCGTCATTTGGACTATGGATAATACAGAGTACTCTTTATGGCCACCAGATACTCACATTATCAATCTGTTGATCCTGCTGAGCTTTGATAGCTGCTTTGACCTGATCTTTATCAATGTTTGTCTGTCAAATACATCAAAAAATTGGTCAGTTAAATATCAAAATTTGGGGATGCAGCTTGATCTTCGGACATGGCTTGTGATGGCTTAGGGTTAAAAGATGCATACTTACCCCCTGAAGAGAGCTAAATCCAAGTCCAGCACCAATGGTCAGCCGACGAGGATCAACAAGGGAGTTGTAGTGATTTCCATGGTGGTAGCTTAGCCGTATAGGAGGTGTGTCTGTATTGTAGCTTCCATGGAATATATTGATAGGTTCTAGATTGCAGGAAATGTCATTTAAATGGCAGAATAACCAAAAAACAGATTCTCACAAAATGAGTCATAAACTCAAACATGATATATACAGGTAAATCACCTGTGCTGTAAGAATATATATGAATAGGCCGATTATACATTTCTGATAAAGCCTGGATCTCCATATTATTTCCATAAACCTGCAAACAGGAACAGAATCCATATGATGAAATTAAAGCAATGAATTGTGTGAGTCACAGCAACAGGGGCTAGTATTCTTCGTCTTTTTTCCCCATGAATTTGTTTAGAGCATGAGAATACAAATTAGGCAAGCTTCACAAAGAACAGTTCAAGAAGCATGTCTAGGAGAGACAAACCTGCTTAAAACAAAAAAAGGCATGCTACCAATATAGCATTTATAGCCATGAAAATAGCAACCATTAAATAGTTATTACAGTTCTGACAAATCGTACTAATTTATTGAATGACTCCCCCCCCCAACCAAAAAACAAAACTTTTATCAGTCTGTTCAAATAATTATATCTGAAACAAACTACCTAAATAATGCTTTCTCCATATTTACTTAAGAAGTGAAATATTTAAGTAATGCTTTCTATCATTTCAATCGTAATTTATACATGAACATAAATAACCATCTCATCCGAAATAGACATCCCATCCAATTTCCCCTAGGATTCAAGCTTTCAATGTTTCTTACACAATCAATTGCCATATAGTCTCTACCACTCGAACCTCTAAATAATGTCTGATATAAAAAGGACATGCTGAAAATATTATTTACTTTCACTTTTGTTATACCTTTAACTTTTTCTCTACAATTAATAGACAAAGTTGCATTGTGCACTGTAAAAGAGCAGACAGTAAGAAAAATTCAATTCACCACAATTAGTTCATGGTTGGATCAAGCAAGTTCCCTGGATGCATAATTTTTTCTTCCAGTTTCATTTCAGATATAAAGCACAAGCTCTGATGAATGAAAAACGACAGATTCCTATCTTCGTCAATAATGAGTTACTGTCTTTTAGAAAGCGTACCATGCCTGAAACCAACGAAATTTCAATTAAAAGAATATAAATCCTCTCACTGGGCTTCACAGTAAAACATGACCAAGGACAACAAATTCAAAACTCCCAAGTGAGACTAGCATATTCTGCGCACACCAAACTTCATTAAAGTGATCTTAATTTCCCTTCTTGCTTCATTTTTGTGATCATAACTTCTTAATTCATGCCTCCATTTATTACAAAGTATCCACCATACCCACACCCCACAATTAATTGACACAGTTTCATTTCGACCTGGAATATTAGTTAAGGCTACAGTCATTTCTTGAATACTGAGGTCATCAATAATGTTTAGGTGGACGCACTTTTGAGAACCTGGATGCATCACAAGACAAGTTGCTAGAAGAACACCAAATAACTGTAGAAGGAAACCAAGACAATTTTCAAAGAAGAACACCTGAAAAATCTCTCTGAAATTGCAATTATGATAGCTTCCTGGGAAACAAAGATGTCCACCAAGAAAATCTTTCTAAACCTCAATTAGAATAGCTTCACAGAAAAGATTTTAATGTCACATACCTTATCTCTTCTTTTCCTCTTACAATAGGAAGTAAAACCTTCTGTTATAAACTGTGAGAAGTGATCCCTTTCTCGCTCCTGTACAAACAGAAATTAAACACCTTATGTTTTGAACATGAAAAAAGTAACTGGACAGAAGGCTCTCTCTAAGGAAACAACGCTCTATCTTATAACAAGAAGACATTTACATCTTCAATTTTATGAGGTATAATTTGCATCATATTAGGAATAAAAACCATACACCAAAGCAAGAATTCCAAACCACCACGGAAAGATTTCAAAGTTAAAAAGGAACTGATGGTGAGATAAATTTGAACTCTTTACTTACTCAATAAAGATGTACTTGAGGGCTTTGTTTCTAAAGACTCCCCTTGTACCAAATTGATCATTCCTCTTTCCTTTTCTCGGGACAAAATAAGGCTCCATTTTCTAAATGGAACCTCACTCCATGCCAAGTCAAAGTCAAACTAGGATAATAATTATTGAGGTAATACTTATCTGCTGTGTCTTATTCATCATTTACTGGTGGCAGTGAATTTGTTTATAGAAACGTAGGATGGAGTGTTTGCCTACCGGTGGTTGAAAGTTTTATCTGAATAAAGGAGCAAATTTTTTATCAATTTTAAACTCTCCATTTATTTTCGTGAATATTTATCATATCTAAATAGCTATAACAAAAGATCACCTTAAACGCACCCATATTTGACGCTTGGACACAGCATGGCACACACGTACACTTCTTTGGATAGTGTAGGTATCAATGTGCCCAAAAACTTAGAAATTGGTGGGTCCGACACTTCCTAACACATTAGACAAGTGCCTCATTAACTAAAGTTAAGGGGCCCATGGCATAACATTGTTCAAAATTTGAAAAGTAATCTAGATTATATTGTCATTTATTTTTCATTTAATTGTCTTTCTTGTTGAACCTTTTTCTGATTCCACACATCTATACTGTATATTATACAACATATTTGCGTTGTTCTACAATGTAATAATAAACCAACAACAGATACATTAAGTCATTACTAAGATCAATCATTTTATGCACCATTACTCAACTTTCTTGACTGTGAAATAACCTTAAAGGAAAACATTATATTTCATATAACAAATTGCCTAAAATATAAAAGAAGAAAACAAAGCAATCTGCAAGTCAACTGCTTGAAATAGAGGGTAACACCTCTTAAGGAAGGATCAAGAAATATATTAGGATTATGTTAACAACTGAATATGTTGTCAATCAAAGTTAAAAAGCAAAGAACAGATATGTCTCTATTCCAGTGATGTCATGTACTTGCCACAAGAAGAAAGATCCAAGATATTATTAAGATTATATTTTTCCTTTGTAACGAACAACTGAGTAGGTTATCAATCAAAGTGCATAAGCAGAGAACATATATTTTCTGTTCCAGTGACAACATTTATTGGCCACAAACACAAAAAAGGGACCATTCATAAACATAAGAAAACAAAAACTATCATACCAGGTAGTCAATGCACATCTGCCTAACCAAATCATATAGTTCAGAATCACCATATACTTGATCTGCAACCGCACGGAAAAGACAGTTCCCATCCTCTAGCATTTTTCTCACTTCCAAGCCTTTAACCCGCCTTAAATCAATCTCAAATTGGTGTTCTCTTTCCTGCAACAGATAAAAAATCTTGTTTACCACTCTGAAGCATGTGATAATGTTTCTACTGTGAAATAAAAAGCAGAGAATAACTTGCATCCTTGGGCCATAGACAATCGTCCATAGTCAGAAATTTCCTTGACAAGTTTGAACATATTAATAGTCAGCACCCACTAGATTGAATTTATCATGCTTAAGATATTAATTGTGAGGAAATCATTAACTTGGTTAGAAGATACATCATTGATTTTCTATAGAAGTTTTTGCAAAAACAAAGTAACAGAAGAACAGTTCAAAGATGCATTGATTATTCAGAACTAGCTGCAGCATTACAAAAAATTGAAACTTCCATAATCACTAAAAGAAGAAGCTGAACCCCAACAAAACTCACTGCATCATCATAGGATGAACTAAAGCATGAACTCTGCTCATCAGCACTGTTATATCCTTCACCTTCGCAATGAGACCGAGGTGAAGACGGACGAGATCCAGTTGGTGATGACCTACTTGATACACCGGACCAGCCTGCAGCTCTCCTAGATGGTCCCAACCACACTGAATTTGAGTCAGCAGATGAAAATCTCCTAGGATTCGACTTCACTGAAGAAGGCTTTGGAGGTGGCACAGGAGGCGGTGGTGGATATGAACTGCCAGTGACCATCTGGAAAGAACTACCAACCCTTGCATCATTTTCCTCCACCACAACTGGGAATCCTCCAAACCCTTGTACCAAATCTCCGGAACCCGCATCATTATTAGGCACCTTCTCATCCTCCAGAATTTTTTCACCTTCGTGGTGATCACTGTTCAAACTTCCTGGAGAAATATCCTCACTGCTCTTTCCCTCACTTGTCTTGTCAAAAACATCTTTATGCTCTGACAACTCATGCACAACAATCTGCTCCTGCAGTTCTTCTACCAAATTCTCATCTTTTACAGCTGGAACAACTTGTGTAATGCCTGCAACCTGCTGCTGTGGTGAAGCTGAAGAAGAAGAGGGTACTGATGTTGATGATCTGTTTTGGTTGGCTGATGATGATGAACCAGCAGCACCTCGTTGCACTAAAATCCGAGTCATTATTTCCCTTCTTCTTCAAACTCCTAGCAGACAAATTTTATTCTCTTATTTTCGCCCAAAATTAGAGAGATGAAGCTGCAGGTTTCAATTTGTCACGCGTTCTGGCCTTGGGAGCTGCAACACCAATTCCACGGGTAAGTGATTTGTTCTTCCAGCCCACTAAGCTCTGATCCTGGCAAATCAATTTCTGCATTCCCCTAACAACTCTCATGAGACCTTGACCTCCAAATCTTTTATTCTTAAACAATAAAATCCTCTTTGAGATAAAGTAGGCAAATTTACCGGTGATAAAGCACTAGATGATAACAGTCACCTCCACAATTTCACAACTGCAATTTAGATACAAGAAAAGAGCAACACATAAACGAAGAATTTAGAGCACACTAAACTCATAAAGAAATAAGACATACAAAGAAGCCAAGAAAATAAAATCCAGAAAAAGCAAGAATTACAGAATTGCACCAAGCCCAAAAACCCGAAGAAACAGTTCAAGATTATTGATGTACAAATCAACTCAACCGACAAATTGGCCACGCAATATTAAAGAGTTCAAGATTCGGAATTCCCGGAGAACAAGCGTCAACCATATGAAAGTTAGAACACGAAAAACGCAACCCATCAACTCAGATAGAGACAATATCCCAATACGACCATGAGCAGGTGAGTTGAATTAACAAATCAGATAGCCCTAGAGTTGACCCGGTTCCGAGTGAAGCTACTCACCTGAGCCAAGCGATGATGAAGCAAGAATAGTTGGAATGTCGTTTTCCCAAAGGGTTTTCGAGGGCGCAACTAAGAGAAGATAACTTCAGGACAAAGAAAGAGTGTGTGTGGGCGTGTGCTGTGTGTGAATTTATATGTATGTGTATGTATAGGTAGAGGAAGATAGAGAAAATGTAGAGAGAGACAGAGAGAGATGAGGAAAGTAGTCTTATTGCGGGGAAGGAAAATGGGAGGCCGAGTTTTAAAGACGAAGAAAATAAAGGAGAGCACGTGACCGAGGAAGTTTTGGGATTGTTGTAAATGAATTTGAGTATTTTGTAAAAATATTTTGATCAAATACTGTTTGAAAGATGGAATTGAAAAATATGATCGTTATTTGTTTGTGTTTTAGATGATAGATAAAAAATAAATTAAAAAAATTATTTATTTATTTATTTGTATTTTTAAAAGAGATAAAATGCCACACAATAACTTTTTTATTGAATTGATGAAGTGAAATTGATATTTTAAAATTATTTATATATATGTATATATAGATTAGGTAGGGGACCAAAAATGAAAAAAATTAAATATTAAAGAATGGGTAGAAAATGAATTTGGATGATATTTGGGTATTTTTGAGTGTATTTTTTAATATATTGGATGGTAGGATTGAAAAGTGTAATGAGTTGTTTACTTATGTTTTGAAAATTAAAAAATATTTTGACAATATTGAATTTTTTTACATTTATTTTATTTTATTCTCGTGTAAATTAATCTTGTAAATATTGATTAAAAAATTATCAAAAAAGAAAGAGCATGTTTTTTGTGCAGTGTTTGGGTTGAAATTTTGTCATGAGTTTGAAATTCTTTTTCTTTTTCAGTTAGAATTTAAAAAAGTACAATGTTTTGCAATAAAATAAAAAGTAATATTTATTTTTAAATAAATAATAAAATTATTGACATTTTGTTTGGATGTGTTCTTCAAAACAAGTTTATTTTGAAAGAACATTTTTAAATATCTTCACTAATTTTTTTCATTCTCAACTATAGTAAAATATCAAAAAAAAAAATTACCTTTCCCATTATTTACCAAATTCATCTTAATTTCACATTCTTCCATACTTTCTATCTACCCCACCCCATGCTACTCCTGGCCACCCGCCTACCACCAGTTGCCCCCTTGCCACATACCCCTTCCCCTTCCATTTAATAATAATAATAATAATAATAAGAATAAAGATAATCAATAATAATACTAACAAAAATAATAATAAAAAAATAATTAATAATACTAATAAAAATAAAATTATTAATAGTACTAATTATTATTATTATTATAATAATACTATTAATTATATTTCTAATGTAAATAGCATTAATAATTAATAAAACGATAATAATAATAATACTAGTAATGGTAATAGTATTCATAATTATAATAATAATAATCATAATAATAATAGTTAGGGTAAGTATATTACTACTACTAATAATAATAATAATAATAATTACAATTAAATAAATTTTCAACTAACAAACAAAACCCATAAAATATTATAATACAACCTACTTAATCATTACAAATTTACAACATAATCATATCTCTTCAATATATATACATACATATATGCATAATATTTTTAATTAATATCCTTACAATTAAAAAAATTCTTTAATATTAATTTTCACTCCTAAACACCAATACAAAAGTAATAATGTGACATTTACAGTAAACAATGCTCCCTAAAAAATATATTCAAACATATCAAAACTCATTTTTTACTATTTTTAAAAACAATAACCAACTATCAATCACATTCCCCAACCTTCATTTCACATTCTCCCATAATACCTTTATTATTCATTCTCCCAAAACACATAATAAACGCATAATAAAATCAAACAAAAAATATATCCAAACATTACCTGAACTTCTTTATATACAAATGAGCTATTTTTATTTCTTACTAAATCGATAATCTATATCTTTCAACATAAACTATGAATTTTAGGAATATTTTTGTAATGACAATAGATTTAGCAAGTGATATATTTTCTCTTATCGAATATTTTCTTGCCTATCATCCAATCAAATTTCCTAATTACAAAAAAATTATTACATGATGATAAGATTAACAAGTAGCAAGGTCATAACTTTTTCTTCTAATAATATTATTGTAGCGTCGGTAATTAATTCATTATATAACAAATTTCTATATCTCTTTTGTTTTTCTTCTTTCATTCTTACCAAATATTTTCTTACCTACCAACATTATGAAAGTTTAGTAGTCATCTATTAAATTCTTTCATCAAAAAGAATTATTATAATATTGCATTATTTAAAGATTAATTAAGTACCAAGTTGACGAACTTTATGTTAAAGAACAAAAGAAGTTGACAAAGAAAAGCATTTTCACACTTCATCACAATCCAAAACATTCCAAATAATTACATCATTTCCTCCACCCAAAAACACAACCAAACTTTAAAGCATGAAAAATGACATAAAATATTCGCAAAAAACAACAATCATAAGTCCCCTTGAATAATTAATTAATTCCCATTTTCCAGCTCAGTTGCGGCGGAGAGCCACGGCAGAAAGCACAACCAAGAATATGAGGATCACCGCCGCAATGAAGGAGGCCACCACCGCGCCGCTAACCTTCTGGCAGAAGTCGGTGAACTGTTGGCAAATGGCTAGCCAGTTGGTGTTGGAATTCCCGTTGTGGGCTAAGTATACAATGGCTGCCGCCGCCGCTGCCGCGGCGGTGGTAAAAGCCACCATGACCTGTTTCAACTCAAAAAATTGAACTTTTGACTCAAAAGCTAAAAGGGTTTTTTGTGGGTTCGATGAATTATCCCTTACTGTGTCAAGGATGAGGAGGAGAAGCTTAATCCCTGCTGCACTAGGTCTCACAATGCCCACAATGGAGAAAGGCAAGGATAGGACTAGGTAGCCGCTGGCAATTGCGTTAGCCACCACGAAAAACCTGCAAGGTTTTAAGGTAATTTTGATTGTGGGATATCAAACTTGGTATATATTAGTGTAGAATAATTTTTATACAAATTCATATTTCATTTCGTATCTCACTCTATGTATTCCATTTCTAATGTATCTTATAAGTGTAAGTATATTCAATTCACAACAAATGAATTGATGGTCAAAATGACTACCTGACATCCAATGAATTTATTGTGGTTACTTAATGACTTCCTTTGAAATGGATCTCGTAGACAAAAAATGAGTAGAAACTCAACTAGAATAGAAGAAATCAGTAAAAACATCTCTCCCTGCTCATATAAATTATTGACTAATGTAAAGCAACAATATGATAACATCATAAAAATATATTAATATAGCATCAAATTCGTTTAAGAAAAGGTAAATATGTAGTAATTTTTACTGCTAACAAACAATATACTGATCCTAATACTACAAATACGCCTCATCAACAAGACGAAGTGAATTTGGTACAATATTCAACAACAATCAAACTTTGCTTTTGATATTTTTGATTAGTTTGGTGCTTATTCTTATGAACCGCCCCCTATTTGCATATGTATCGTTAGTATTCTATATTAGTGAAATAAATAAGTTATTATCTTTATATGTGATTTTGGACAATTCTCACCTTTTGAACTAATTTTTGAACTTGAATTAGACTCAAGATCCATTTTTTGACATATATATAGGATATTTTAGAAAGTAAAGACATTTCTTAATATAGTAGGTTAGAAAAAATGAATTATATTAAGATTTTGTCTTGCATTGTAAAATATTAAAATATAAATTCATGTTATATAATAGACCTAAAAAATATGTATATATAGAAAGCAAGATTATTGATGCTACCTATGATTACCATGCAAGATGCAAGAATATGAGATTGACACAAACAAAATTAACATGTATAAAGAAATTGAAGAGCATCCAAAATATTATGAAAGAGTGCAATATACGTGAAAGTCGGGAGGTCATCGTAGCTGGCTTGGAACTGGAAGAACTGAGTGAAGAAAGGGAGAGTTTGATCGGTAGTTCCCATGGCAGCGGCGGCAGCCAAAGCAGCCACAAGAGCGCAAATCCTCAGAATAAAGTCAAAGATGCCGACTCCTCTCCTCCATCCCTCCTGTGGATGTGGAGTTGCCTTTGTGGTGACAGTATAGGCAGCAGTGCTTTTGCCTTTGGTGGATTTGGACTCAGGAATGTTGATGGCTGTTTCACCGCTGCTCTTAGTTGAATCCATTGTCGTTTTTCTTTTTCTTTCTTGCTGGAGAGGAGAAGTGGGAAGTATAGAGAGTGGAAGAGGATTGATGAGAAACAGATTTCGTGGGGTGAAGACTTATAGTGGTTTGAGAGAATTAGAGAGGGAGTTGATGGATTAGTTTTGGTCATGTTAAGCTGGTAAGGGTATGAACTTTTGGGAGAGTTGGTATTTTTGTGTGGAGGGGTTGTGGGCTAACTTGCTCCACTTCAAGAAAGGGTTCTACTTTGTTCATTCATCATGTATGGGTCATTAGTGTCACAAATATGTAAAGGAGTTGTTGCAATCACAAATGATTTGAACTATTTTCAAGAGAATTTTTAAATTCAGTGAATAATTTGTATGATTATTCAATTAAAAATAATGTAATTTTTTATTGTCACAAAAATAGTATTAATTACATGATTGCGTTTTTTAAAAATAAAATTATATATGAAAATGAATATATCTATTAAAGCTTTGTCCTTCATTTCTTTTATTCTTTCAATCCAAATTAATGCATTTCAGTATTTTTCTCACTTCAATCTAATGTAACTTTTTTCTCCTTCATATCTCCCAATACGCAACTCATTTAAGAAAAAAAAAGGGAATTTTTTCTCTAAATTCATTGTATAAACAAAAATTATATACAATATCATACCTGTATAATATAAATCCCACCATTAATATGCACAATCGACTCTATCTGCACTGTTTTATTTTCACAACAGTGAAAAACAACAAATATAGAAGTAAAAAATATCAAACAATTTTACAAAATAAAGTAATATTGACTTCACACAACTAATTCTTAAAGCTAAAGGATTTTCCTCTCAACCAATATGTCATCTGGCGGTGTTCGTAAGGATGACATTTATTGTACATATACACCAAAACTACAGTAGGGTAAAGAATTGCAAACAGCTGCTGAAGCTCAACAAGAATTGTCTGTGGTTCTCTACATATTACACCATACACAAACACTATAACATGGGAACAGGGACAAACTCAAATTTGGTGAAATCTTATGTGGTCCTAACTGCAGTGCAAATAAATGGTCCTACGGCCGTAGTCTCCATCCACGCTCGGCCAGTGCTTTATGCACCCTAGCTGCTGCTTCTGCAGTATCATTTGGAGGAGGATAACTCCAGCTTTCTGACATCCAAAATCAAGATAAAAAGAGAAATAAATAAATCTGTAACAGAACTGGATTAAGTTTCAAATCAGTGGATGATAAAGAATCCATGCCAAAGAAAAAGAGACGCGTGAAGGGCAAGATATGAAATGAAACCCATTTTTTAAATCAGTGTCTGAATTTCATATCCAAGTATAACGAGGCCAAGAAAAGGAAAATAAAATGCATAAATTGCGTGCTATCTATGTCATATTGACGAGAAGATAGGGGCACAAGGCTACTCAAATATACCGTAAAAGCACCAAACAGATCATTTGACCAATTATTAGATCTGTTTCTCCAAAAACAATTGACAAGCAGTTAAGAGTTAAGACTATAGTAGTCGCTTGCATCCCCACGACCAGTAAAAGGTCGGACCCGGCCTTTTTCGTTTAGCCTATCATGAAACTCCGCAAACTTCCACTTACAGCATTCAGCTCCAATAACGTAAACAGGCATCCTGCAATAACCAAAAGAGTCAGTCAGATATCTAGCATATATGTCTCCAAAACCATCAACTGCTATTGGACATACCCAGTACTGCAAGCTTCACTCAACATACTAACTGAATCGGCAGTGACAATAAACGCTTCAGCCCAAGCAAGATGTCACATATGAGGATTAGGTTCTGATAATGACAATAAATTATTTTGTCAATCTCATAATTTAGTTAGGAATCATCCACTGTGATCGTGTTGAGTTAATATCAAGTACCTTGTCCATTCCATATGTATACTTTGGGATGAGTTACAAGTTCTTTCAGTATAATGTTAGAAATCTGTCAACCAAAATACCAGCAAACTAAATACATAGCGGTAAGGGAAAAAGGTAAAGAGTGGATAAAACTATATATCAGTTAAACTTGAACAAGAAAATTGACTGCAACTTTTTACTTTCCTTATCAGGTGTCCTCCTTGAGAAAGATACCCTCACACTTCCACAGCTGATGAGCATGTTGTGGAGGGAAGCAGTCAGCTGTTTTGCTAGGTCTGTGCTATTTCTGCAGTGCCCTATCATTTCATAGCACTGTGAGAATATGATCAACTATCCTAAATGTTTCTGAATGGCAAAAGAATAGAACCCACAGAATAAAATGCTGTAGAAACTACTTGTGAGAAAACAGGAAGCAATCAAAATGCAAAACAGATGCTTGCAAATTTCAAGCACAATCAGTTGTTAAATTCACAAGAAACTAAAAATTACAGGGTATATATGCAACCAAAAGCCATTATGTTGACATATACTCTGAATAGATAGTGAATCTAGTCAAAATAAAAAACGAGGTGCATGGCATGTGGCGCCTCAATGAGCCTTTCCCACTCAACGTATTAATCATGCTGCAAGCTAAAACAAAAATATTGACATCAAAACAGTGAATAAGTCAAGCAAAGTCACAACAAGCACAGAAAAAAACAATAAAAAACATGATGAGGACCTATCATCAGGACAAAGGAAGAGAGGTTACTTGTAGGCCATCCAATGTTGACTACAAGCAATGGCTTTGGTAAAGATGCAAACTCCTCATGCCCGGCTTTAGCTGCAGCATGAAGGGCAGCGGAATCCACTTGATGAAGTGCTCCGATGGTCAGGACCTTACCAATGAGAAAGAACATTCAGATTAATATATTGCAGTGGTCACAGACAACCAGTCTCAGTAGTAAAAGTAGGTTGACACTTACAACATGACCATCAGGAGGCTCATGTGGAGTTATCCATTTTCGGAGAAGTCAAGGAACCTGCTCCTTTCCACGATGTGTCAATGGGTAATATTCATGCTGTGGCGTGATCACCATATCAAACCTGTTCAAATGGTACCTTGGATGCTGAATCTGGAAAAAGGAAAAAAGGATGTAAAAAGAAAAGCCAAGACTGAGTATCATAAACTCTGTGCACAGACCAAAAGGAAGTCTATGTGGCCTGATAAAGCCCTGACCTAGGGACTCAACTTTGCTCAATTAGAAGACTATCAAAGAGTGTGAAATATATGTACTGCAAGAAAATTACGCATAAAAGAGTACATTTTCCTCTAGTATACTTTCAAAAGGAGAAAAAAGAGTTTGGAAGTGGTAATCAAGTGTCTCATTTCACAGGGCATTATAAGTAATGCACTCAGAAATATCCATAAAGGTCCAGGGCACTGTAACAACCATCATAAGCCAGATAGGTAAATTTGGTGATTGTCCAAAGAACTTTCTAATTTTTGTAAGCTAATGCATAGAGAATAAATATCAGCTATAAATAAGTTGTTAAAAGTGTCATAAAAAAGAAAATTAAGTTAACCACCCATTTGAAAGTTTAAGTTGCAGGCTCAAATGAAATTATAATCAAGTAGCAGCATAGTAGAAAACTATGGGAAAGGAGGAGAATGACAACTCGAATGATAAATTTTGCAAGTTATACTTGACTTCTACATTTAAAACATTATCCAGATTTCCTCACTAAGTTGCAGTTGACTCTAATATTAAAAGTCCAACATTCAAAGCTAATATATGACGGAGTCAACTCAAACTGGGTTGGAGGCCACAGGCCAGGATATAGATAATATGTTGTACTATGACCGTTTCATTACTCAAGCAGTGGTAAAAGGCATGTCACTAAGCTTCCTAATGCAACCATTTAGTTAATTATATTTTGGTACTAAGACAAGATTCTCCTTCATGTTTGGATACATGCAGCAAGAGACAGAGATCAATAAGTATGGCTTGGAAATATAGGGTCAATGCACAAACCTGGACAACAAACACATTTTCAGGTGTGCTTGCAGTTGAAATGGTATCTCTGCCAGATGCAACCACAAGTAGTGGACCATCCCGGGAAAGTTGTTAAATGCCATGTTCTCATGCATCAAAATGGTGAAACAAAGAACATGCAAGATAAATACACAAATATATCAATAAATGAAAAATGAAACAGTAGTGGTTGACAGCATTTTCTCTATTACAACTTCTTGGATACCCCAATAGTTTGATAGAACCAAAGATAATAATTACCTTAGTCAAACACTTGCCCTTTTTACCAATATAAAACAAAAAATCTGAATGCGAAGCCACTCACATTCTATCCTACTGCATGCTAAAACTTACCAATACAAAATACGGACTGGTAGACAAAATACAATCTACATGCTGTTGTTATAATGTGCATGAGTAATTAATTCTTTTTTCTGCAAAATAGTCAAGGGGAGTACAGTTGCTTATTGAAGATACCTTCAAGAGTCAAAAGTCATCACCTAGTTATGCTCATTTTAACTTTCATGGTGGCCTTCTCCTTTTATGTCTATTCCACACAAATCATACCTTCCTCTCTGGCCTCCCTCTTAAGGCAATAGCAGTCATTTGAATATTAATAAAGAAAGTTCTAGTTTAAATACCCAAAAAAATAATATTCACTTCAATAATAAGCTCTTCTAGAATATGTGGCCAAACAATCTTCTTACTTGTATGCTAAACAATCCATATGCAGCTTTATCTTTGTATTTTTGGAACTTTGGGAGCAACAGAAGTTTCTGTCAAATTTTTCGATAACTTTTACTGCAAAATCCATATCCTTGTACATGTTGCATCATGTCTATAAATATAGTTCGAGTACATTTCAATTGTGAACTACTTTCAAGAATGTATTAAGGAAGAAGAAAACCCCCATAGGAATCATTCATCCGTATCTGTTAGATGTGGCACAAACAGGGGAAGCAGGCCTGCTCATTGTCCCTATAAATCCCCCAAAACGATTACCATATTGATACAGGCATGCATTATTGATACTAATTCAACATTTTCCCCAAATGATTGAAGCATTGAGTCAATTTCTCTTTCTTGTGCAAAACAGAAGATACTTTCATTTGGGGAGAGAACAGAAAAATTCATATGACCAAGCCACACTTTATGTCAATTCAAGTTGCATCCCTTTCCAAGAATTCAGAAAGGTAATATTGGAACATTATTAGGCATGAACATAAATAAAAAAGAACGAAAACACTACGTTTCATATTGATGCGGGGAATGCAACAATTTGGTTTCATTGTCTCTATAATGTTGGCATTTGTCATATCTATTTTCTCCATAAATTAGAGAAGTTCAGAAAGAATGACTAAACATATAAATGACAATTGTAACAAATAGGTCCTAATGATAAACAAGGATGGATGCATTTATTCATATGGTATCAATACAATTAATTTAGAGCCCATTGTTCATTATTAATCTTTTGCTGGGCACTTAAAATTATATGTAAGTACTACTAGTTTGCTAAGTTTGACATAGAAATCTTAATTTTTATTCAACCACCACCCTGCCCGCCACCCCTTCCCGAATCACTGAAAAAGGAAAAAATCGATGAAGTCCTGGCTTTGCCATTGTCTACCAGACAGCATTATAGAAAGCAGCAACATCTACCAATGATATATTTGGACAATTTTAGAGATGTAAAATAAATAATTCTATATTTTTGTCTTCACACAATAAGCTTAAAAGTTCACAATCAGTCAGTTAATTCTCATTGCAAACTAAATCCTCGGCTCATAAAACCTCTGTTTGCAACATCTACTGAATATGACTGAGGCCAAAATTGTACGGTTCCATATAAACTAAATGTGCAAAAGGCACACACTACATTCAGCACTTAAGTAGTTTAATCATAGTTTATTATTGCAGTGGCAACATAACTCTAGTAAACTAGTAGTGTTTCCACAAGAACTTAATATTTCTGTTGATCAGAAAGAAGCAACTCTGGGGATTAGAATATCAGTCAAGAGTCCAAGTATGGCTGTGATTCTGTGTGTGTGTGTGTGTGTGAAGAGACAAAGATAGAGTGGATGGGGAAACATACTTCTCGACAGTTTCTTTGGCCCTTCTCACAATTTTATCTGCATCAGCTTCCAAAACTGATGACAAGCCTACACTGCCACCCTTCTCCATAGGCAAAAGCTCTAGTTTCTTCACTCGTCTAATATTTGTGAATAAACATATATCTGGCTAATAATGTTGTAATTGGCATTACTATTTGTCTAATTACATGTTTAATTATTTGGATGAACGTCAATTAAGGTTGGAATCCAAAAGATAATTAAAGGAAATTGGTTACGGGTTCATGTTTAGTTGTCCCACATGGAAAACTTGAGATAAAGGAGACTTCATTGTGCATTATACAACCAAGTGGAAGAGTTGAAGGATTATCAACCCTTCACTTGTCCCACATTGCTTTTATAAACTAGTGTGAACTAGTTTATATTAAATTCAAGTAAGAATGCTTGATAAAGTATTTTTTAAAGGGTTTATATGAGTGGACCATGCGTGTCGCCGCTTCCTTGCTCCGGCTTTGGGTCGTGGGTGTTAGGGTGAATGTTTCGATCTCAGTTAACGCCAGAATGTCTCTGTCTTATTTTTTTGGGACAAATTAAATTTGAATTTTAAACTTGACTTAACCATTGGCTTAATCAGATAGGATAAAGGATGACTAATGAATCAGATAAGATAATTCAATCGAATAAGGGCTGACTCGGTCAAGACCCATGGGTTTAGCTTAATCCAATCAGATGGAATCAAATCGTTGGAGATTAAGCTGAGATATGGCAGATCGTTGGAGATTAAATGGGATTTGGCAGAGGAACGTAGGACACGTGGTGTGATAATGGTGGACGTGTGACGTGTGTATATCCTGCGAAACAACAATCTTGAAGAAACGATTCTTTCGTGTGTTTTTGTCTGCTGAAATTATGATTATATATCCTATCTAAAAATTTTGCCTGATATTTCTGAGTAGATATCCTGTTTAGGAATTTAGTCTAGATATTCTGCTTTAGGATTAATTTTGTAATCAATTATGGCTACAAGTATTAGTGCTATTGGTGAAGTTGTGTCAGCAAAAGTTGACCTTTTTGGCCTTCCAAAAAGTTCTTGGGCCAATTTTTTAAGCATTGGCAACAGTGCATGAAAATGTGGCTAACGATGAAAGGTTTTCTTTCATTGATTTAGTTGACTATGTCAAAGTCAAGTAAAACTGATCCCAAAACTAAGGAATAGTAGATTGAAAAATGAAGGATTAGGTTGTTCGATGGGTGATTCTATCAGTTTTGTCTGATATACTCTTTGATGTGTATTGTTTTGATTCCTATTTGGCTAAGTCTTTATGGGATGAATTGGACAAGAAATACAATACTGAAGAGCAAGGGCTCAAAAAGTATTCAGTTTCCAAATTCCTAAAGTATCAGATGGTTGAGGGCAGGTTTGTATCTGAACAGACACATGAATTGGTCGACCTAGAGCATTTCCTAGCTGATGCTGAGATGAAACTCCTTGAGAAATTTATGGTGATGTCAATTGTCGATAAGTTCACTAAGTCTTGGGAAAGCTTCGGCATGACTCTAAAGCATCAAAAAAGGAAATTAACTTGAGATGCTCTGATGATTTCCATAAGCATAGAAGAGGAACATAGAAATCAATCACACAATGTTCCTGTTGAATATATTCCTAAGGCAAATGTAATAATAGGAAAGAAGAAAGTTAATATGAACTCGAACTCTAAAACCATCGATAAGGAAAAAGCCTGATTGAATAAGAAACTAAAGGTAAACAGGCCTTGTTGGAATTATGGACAAAAAAGGCATTGAGCTAAGGAGTGTCCCTCCAAGAAAGCCAAGGCTAAAGCCCAGTTTGCTGAACCAGTTGTCAACATGGTTGTTGGAGACACCAGCAAAACTGGAGTTCTTGATGCATTCGTTGATGAGTACATTTTTTTTAAACCTGAATTATTCTTTATCTATGAACCATATGATTGGCTAATAAACACTGGTGCTAATGTGCATGTTTGTGCTAACAAATCACTATTTATGTCTTACTAGCCTGTTAGCAGAAGGATTGTGATGATGGGAAACTCAAGTGCAACCAAAGTGTTTGGGATAGGACGTGTGGACTTGAAATTTCCTTTGAGGTGTATACTGTCTCTGCAAAGGGTGCATCATGTTCCAGCAGTTCGAAGAAATATCATTAATGGTTCTATAATAATTAGGGAAGGCTATGAAATTTTCTTTAAGTCCAATAAAGTTGTAATTTTAAATTACAACACTTGTATTTGTAAAGGTTATTTTTTTGATGGTTTGTTCAAAATTCAAGTTGAAAACTTCATTAGTTCTAATAAAAGTGATTTTCCTAACTTTTCTATTATTAATGTTATTGAGAATTCATCTGTTTGGCATAATCGTTTAGGACACTTGAATTTTAGTTCTGTCAAACGAATGATGAACTTAAATTTAATTCCTAAACACAAAATTGAACAAGGACATAAATGTCAAATCTGTGTTGAAGCTAAGCAAGTGAGAATTAGTGCACATAGACATTTGTGAGTTAAATAGAGTCTTAATAAAAGACAATAAAAGATACTTTATCACCTTTATAGATGATAATAGTAAGGACTACTATGTTTATTTATTAAAGCATAAAGATGAAGCACTAGAGAAGTTTATTACATTTAAAAATGAAGCCGAAATACAAATTGGTAGAAAACTTAAACGGTTAAGGTCAGATTGGGGTGGAGAATATGGGTCTAACCCATTTCATGAATATTGTTGAAATTTTGACATAGTTCATCAAGAAACAGTCCCTTATTCTCCCGTTTCGAATGGGATAGCTAAGCAAAAGAATAAAACATTCATAAACATGATTAACAATCTGCTTTTGAATTCTGGATTGCCCAAGTATATGTGAAGGGAAGCTCTGAATACAGCTTGCCATATTCTGAATAAAGTTTTCTAGAAACATAAAGAAAGCACTCCTTTTAAATTCTGAAAAGACAAGAAACTTAGTCTAAAGTACTTTCGCATGTAGGGCTGTTTTGCACAAGTACTAGTCATTAAACACAAGAGGAAGAAGTTAGGTCTTAAGACTGTTGATGCGCTCTTTCTAGGATATGTGGAAACATCTTATGCTATGAGACTTCTGGTTGTTAAATCAGAGATTTTGGGCATAGATGTGAATACTATAGTTGAATTTTGCGATGCTATGTTCTTTGAGAACGTGTGGGATACCTCCAAATGTTTCTTTAGATTCAACCCTAGAGTCTGCATTGATTATGGATCATGTGAAAAAGATGACAAATGTGGGGAACGGTCCTAGTAGTAGCAAAGTTCCAAGAGAACTGGATGAACCTAAACAGAGTAAAAGGGCTAGAATCACTAAGGACTTTAGAAGTGACTTTGTTACTTCCAATGTCGAGGGTGATCTTGTTACCTTCAAGGATGCTATGGCTTCTCCTGAGGCTAAGCATTGGAAGGAAGCCATTAAGAGTGAGATGGATTCTATTGTCTCAAATGGGACATGGGAATTAGTTGATTTCCCTCCGAGGTGTAATACTATAGAAAGTAAGTGGATCTTCAAAAATAAATAGAATTCTGACGGAACTGTTGACAAGTTTAAAGTTAAGCTAGTTGCTAAAGGGTTTAAGCAAAAAGAGGGAATATATTACTTTGACACCTACTTTTCAATAGCTCGTTTGACTACAATCTGAGTGCTTATAGCACTGGTTTCCATATATGATTATCCTTTTTACCAAATGGATGTGAAAACAACTTTTTTGTATGGTGATCTTGAGGAAGAAATCTATATGGATTAGCCAAAGGGATTTGTAGCTTCTGAAAATGAGTGGAAAGTTTGCAAGCTTGTTAAATCACTTTATGATATATAACAAGCACCTAATCAATGGCATGAAAAGTTTGACAAAATCATATTGTCATTTGGCTTCACAGTTAACGATAGTGACAAGTGCATCTACTGCAAAGTTAAAGGTGATAACTATATTATGTTATGCCTATATGTAGATGATATTCTGTTAATAGGTTTCAACACTGAGATTATCAATGAGACTAAATGTTTCTTAAAGAAGAAGCTTGAAATGAAAGATATGGGTGTTGCATATATGATTCTTGAACTTAAGTTGACTCACTTAACTGAGGGTATAGCAATTTCTCAATCTCACTATGTTGAGAAAAAAATTGAGAAATATGACTATAAACAAAGTAGAATCGCTAAAACCCCATATGATCCTTCATGGATTTTTTTAAGAATGAAACTGGTGTACTTGTGTCTCAATTGAGGTATTCTCAAATAATTAATAGCTTGTAGTATCTTGCAAATGGGTCGAGACCAAATATCTCATTTGCGGTCTCTAAACTCACTAGATATACAAGTTGTCCCAATCAAACCCATTGAGAGGCTTTAGATAGGGTACTTCGGTATCTAAAGGGCTCAACTTCACTGGTAATGCACTACAAGAGATTTCCTACAGCGCTGGAAGGATTAGTAATGTTAGCTGGATAGCTAAAAACTCCAAAAGTAATGGGTGTACAGGATATGTATTCACCTTGGGTGTGGGCGTTGTCTCTTGAAAGTATAAACAAATTGTTGAGTATATTGAGGTACACCTAAATTAATTGATACATTGTATATGGTGTCTCTCCCCTGAATGCCTAGTAGGTGCTGATTACTACTGGTACAGTAAGAGTTTAACTTTGAATAGGGGTAAGTCATTTGAACGAGATGCTGGCAATGCATCCCTAGAGATGCCCAACTAAGTGAATGTAGTCCTTTGGCTGGGACTAAAGGAGATAAGCTATTCCTTGAAAATTATTCATGACACAGGATTGGGACACATGGCCTTAATGTGTCAACCTTAAAAATTAGTACATAGCCTTTAGCTCATTATTACTAATGGATGCAATCACAATCACGGGAATAAATTCAAAGCTTAGATCCATTTGTCCTGGTGGTGGCAGAAGTCAGATAACTTAGGGAGTGGTTCAAACTAGAAGGTGCCATTTCTAAAAGTGAGCTATGTTGAATCGGATAGCCATTATCTATGGATTTGTGGGGGATTATTGTAATTGGCATTATTATTTGCCTAATTACTTGTTTAATTATTTGGATAGATGCCAATTAAGGTTGGAATCCAAAAGATAATTGAAGAGAATTGGTTAAGTGTTCATGTTAAGTTGCCCCACATGAAAAACTTGAGATAAAGGAGACTTCATTATGCCTTATAAAACTAAGTGGAGGAGTTGAAGGGTTATTAACCATTCACTTGTCCCACATTGCTTTTATAAACTAGTGTGAACCAGTTTATATCGAACTTAAATAAGAATGCTTGATAAAGTGTTCTTTAAGGGGTTCATATGAGTGGACCACATGTGCGCTACCACTGCCACTGCCTGGCCCTGGCTTTAGCTTCGAATTGCGGGCGCAGGTATTAGGGCGAATGTCTCAGTCTCAATCTTATCTTTTTGGGACAAATTTAATTTGCATTTTAAACTTGACTTAACCGTTGGCTTAATAGGATAGGATAAAGGATTACTAATAGATAAGATAAAATAATCCAATCGGATAAGGGCTAACTCAATCAAGACCCATTGGATTAGCTTAATTTGATCAGATGGAATTAAATCGTTGGAGATTAAGTTGCGATATAGCAAATTGTTGGAGATTAAGTGGGATTTGGCAGAGCGACGTGGGACACATGGCATGATACTGATGAACGTGTGACGTGTGTAGGGCACATGGTGTGATACTAGTGGACATGTGTAGCTGAGATGGTAGAATATTATTGGCTGGGTGACATGTTCGAGGCCATTAACTGACGGACTCTAACCCTAATCCCGCCTATAAATAGACTGCCTTTGGCAGTTTTGAACACACACTGCATTCGCCTCTCAACACGTCTAAGCATTCTATCTACTTTCTTGCTCTCTCTCAAGAATCCTTCTTTTCTCATTTTCTAATATTCTTCCCAAAAATATTTCCTGTCCCAAATTTAGATATACAACTATCTTATTCTTATTTGGCGATTGAGTGTTGTTCGAGGTGAACGAGATGAAGTGCACCTGGTAATTCTGGACCATCTCATCCTAAAATGAGCAGTGCTGTACCCGTTGCATTGGGGTGCTCATTTCTTCAAGGCAAATAAAATTCTATGATTTGGTTGTTTAGCTTATTCTGTTATGATACAGAATCCTTAAGCTGAGTTTTCAATTTAAATTCTTTATCTTATTTAATTATACTAATAGCACACTTTACTACTTTTAATGCCTCGGTTGACTTATATCTAATTTTGGCTTTTCCTAAACTTGTATCTGATTAAATAAATGCTTAAATTCTGATTTGCCTTGAATTTAACGTATATTTCTGAACATGCATGCTGTATGTTTAATTCTGATAATGCATATTATATGTTTAATTTTGACAATGCATGCTATGTGTATTAAATCTGATATCGCATGCTTGATTTGAATTTTATATTAATAAAAATGCACATACTGTCTTAATTGTGATTATCTGATTTAATTCTTGATAATCTGATTCGCATATTTAATTGAATGTTAGTATATCCAATACAACTTCTTATAGACAAAAACTGAGAGCCAGTGCAGCCACTCATTAATTCCTCCTATCGGTCTGGTAACTTGCTGAAAAAGATACAGCAACGTACATTAAAACATGTTATCAAACTATCTACAAGCCATACCGTAACAAAAAGAAAAACAAAAACAAACACATAGGAAACCGGATTTCTAAGTTTAGAACTCACGTAGAGAGTTTGCTTCTCAGACAAGCAGAGAGCACGGACCAAGCCGATGCTCTGATTCTCAGAGGCCGGGAAGCCATTACTAATTATGAGGACGTGGCAGATGACACCACAAACTCCACCCTCAAAAATATCAGGCACTCCAGCCATCGATTGTGGGCTCCCTAGTGGTTCCAAAAGTCGAATTGGCTTCATTGAAATATAAAATATGTATGTTATGTAGACAACACTCACACTCTATGTGTGGAAATTCGATCTAAATCAAAACTCTAGCAAGAGATTTTCAATTTGAAAAATTAGTTTACTAGGTGGATAGTCATGCTTGTATGCACAGATTTGAAAGCGTAGTTTTAGCTAGCAATTCGCTTGAGTTAATCGCTTGTGAGCCAAAATATTTATCTGCACAATACATAAATTTAAAATACATAGTTAATTAAAGTCACTAGAATAATTTCACTTTTGGTCCCCCAAATATATCACTAATTCAATTTTAGTCTCCGTATTTTTACTTGTATCATATTGCGTCTCCAAAGTTTCATTTTTTTATTTAATCTCATCCTTCCGTCAACACGACCATTTGATAGCTAACAACAACTTCACTTGTGCCTCACGTGAGTCGAAGAAGATAGAATCCTTTCACCCATTTTTTCACGTGCTATGGGCTTTGTTCTTGAAACGTAAAAGCAAAGCTAGAATCCCCAAATCAACATAAACCCTAGCTTGTAATACAAACCCAAATTTGACCATTGCTTCGATTAAATGAAGAAAATGTTGCTAATTTAGAGGTATTTCAACTTATTTTTGAAGATTCTACACCTTTGGAGTACTAAAAATGAAGTTTGGGAAGGCTCAAATTGTTCCATGATAAATGGCACGAAGGAAAAACCCAAACCTTAGGACACTAAATTATGGTAAGTTTTGTGTTCTCAATCATAATACTTTGAGTAACGGAGAAATTTTTTTATGTTTAGTGTTAAAAAATTTATTGTTTGCAGTCAAAATATGTAAACGTTGTTTGCAGAAAAAAAATTTATATGTTTTGTGTTGGAATTTTTTATGTAAATGTTGTTTGTTGTAATTGCATTGCTTGAATTTATTGGTTGATGGTTGAGGGTGATATACTTGTTGTAGTTGACAGTGTGCATTTTTCATATTTTCATTTGTTATGCAGATTTGGTTAGGGATGGCATTTCTTTATTTACTATTAAATTGTATCATAGGGGTTCAATGAGAAAAGATCCTATAAGATACTATGAAGGGAGTAACATAGATTTCTTTGATAATGTAGATGTAGATATGTTTGGAATGATTGAACTTGAGGACTATGTTAAGGAGCTAGGTTATGATAAAGACAAAGTTAGATTTTGGCATAAGTATGGGCAAAGTTTGTGCATGTGTAATAAATGTCTTAGTAAAGATGTTGAAGTGTATGATATAATGAATCATTTTCCTAGGGATAGGGTGGTGGATATTTATTTAGAGCATCTTAAGGATAGGAATGACCAAAACCAAAGCGGAGATGAAGTGCAAAACCAATACTTTTCAAACTTAGAGGATGATGATCAAATGATTGACTTTTCATTTCTAAATGAAGCCCTTTTGCCACATGATTGGATTGATATTCCAGTCCAACCTACATCATCTCCTTTTGCTTCTATTTTTTATTCGGATTCCGAGTGTGATGATTTTACTAATAGTGACTATGGCATGAAGAAAGATGATAGGTTATTTGATAGGTATGTTGATCTAGATACTGAGTTTGGTGGGGTGGGAAAGGACAAGGGAGTGACTAATGACATGTATGCTAGGATGGAGGTTGGGGAAAGAAGATGGGGTTGAGGATAGTATTGAGGTTGAGAGTGTGATGGGGTCTAATGAAGAGAACTAAATTCTAAGTATCTAAAATACAATCCTAAAACTAAAAATAAGAACCCTGAATTGAAACTAGGTCTTATTTTTGGTTTAAAAAGTGGCTAAGTTTGTGATTCAAACACATTGCCTTAGGAGAGAGATGGAGGATAGTTTTCCTAAAAATGATAAAAGAAGGTTGAGGGCTAAGTGTAAGAAAGAGGGCTATGAGTGGTATGTACATGTATCACCAATGCAAAATGATAAGTCTTGGCAAATAAAAGCTTATAACCCTATGCATAGCAAGTGTTCTTGGAATTACAATAATAATAGCCTTAAGTCTGGGTGGCTTAGGAAAACTTTCATGAAAAAGTTTAAAGACAATCCTAAACTAAAAGTTAATGAGTTTAGAAGTGAGCTATGCACCACATTGAAAGCAAATGTCTCTAAACAACAAGCTTATAAGGTAAAACAAAAAGCAATGAAATCGATTAAAAGTAATTTGAAAGATCAGTTTAGTAGAATCAGAGACTACTGCTTAGAGTTACTTAGGACAAATCCTAGCTCCACCATGGTGTTGAAGTTGGATAATGGAGAGAAAGTAGGAGACTTACCTACTTTTTTGAGGTTGCATATCTGCTTTAATGCTTGCAAAGAAGGGTTTAAGGCTTGTATGAAGGTTGTAGGTGTGGATGGTTGTTTTTTAAAGGGTCCTCAACGTGGCCAATTATTGACTGCTATGGGAATAGATCCAAACAATAGTATTTTTCCAATAGCTTATGTAGTGGTTGAGAATGAAAACAAAGATTCTTGGGAGTAGTTTCTTTCTCTACTTGAAGATGACATAGGCTTTGAAAATCGATATGCTTGGACCTTTTTGACTGACAAGCAGAAAGGATTGATACCATCTTTTGAGAGCTTGCTACCTGATGCAGAAAATAGGTACTTTGATTTAGTTATTTCAGTTTTTATGTACTTATATATTCATTCTTTATGTTTTCAACTTATTCTTTTCTTTTATGTGTTTCAAAATAGGTTTTGTATGAGACATTTACATAGCAATATGAAGAGGGATGGATTTACTGCACAATCAATCAAAAATGCACTTTGGGTAACAACTTGAGCAACAAGAATTGAAGAATTCAAAGCAAAAATGGAGCAAATGAAAGAGCTTGATGAGAAGGCACATGATTAGCTAGTGAAGAAACCTCCAAATCAATGGTCCAGGTCACATTTTAGCCCTCAACCGAAATGTGATGTTTTTTTGAATAATATATATGAGAGTTTTAATTCATTCAACTTACCTGCTAGAGACAAACCAATTCTGAACATGTTGGAGACCATAAGAAATATGATCATGACTAGGATGCAAGTGAATATGAATAGAGCAAGGTGTTGGGATGGTTTTATATGTCCAAAATAAAGAAGTTGTTGGAGAGAAACATGAAGGATGCTTGCAAGTGCATTCCAATAAAGTTAGATGACTGGCACTATCAGATTATAGGCATGTGTGACCAGCACACAATTGATGTTCATCAAAGGTCTTGTAGTTGTAGGAGGTGGTGTTTGACAGGCATACCATGTAGGCATACTATTTCAGCTATATGGCGTAGAAATGAAGAGCCAGAAGCATATGTGCATGATTTTTACAAGGTCAGCACATACTTGAGAGCTTATAAGCATGTTATTTTTGGAACGAACAGTCCTAAATTGTGGCTTAAGAGTGATTTGCCAGCTCCGTTGCCACCTTCATATGAAAATAGGCTTGGTAGACCTATGAAGCTGAGAAGAAGAGAGCTTGATGAGCCACCAACTCCTTCCAATCCAACTAAGCTTAAAAGAGTCCAAAAAACTTTGAAATGCAGTAATTGTGGAGTATTAGGCAATAATGCAAGTACTTGCAATAAAAAAGATGGTTCAACTTCTACCTCGCATGAAGGACAACCTGAAGTTTCTCTTGAGATGACCTTTGGAGACTCTCAACCCCTTGTTGATGTTTGTAGTAGTGCTCCTTCTACTATAAATGTCAATATTGGTGGTTCAAGAAAAGAGAAATTACCTGTAAACTTTAATTGATATATATTCTTAATTATATGCATTTTTGTTATTATCACTAACAAATTAAAGTTTTGGTTTTTCAGGTTAGAAAGAACTTGTTTGTCAAGATAAAAGGGAATTCAAACGATATATCTTCTTTAAATTTATCAAACCTTTTGCTTTTATACTTTTTGGTTTTGTTTTGTTTTGTTTTTTATGTTTTCACTCACATGTTAACTATTACAATGCATAGGTTAGTCAAACTTCAAACATGAATACTTTAGTGATTGTGAGAGGTGGCGTGACTTTTGTGACGATTTCTAACTTAAAAGCTATAGTTGGAGGTCAAAAGAAAAAGGGAAATGATGGATCCAAAAAATCTAAAGGAAAAGGGAAGAATTCTGAGGCTTGATTAAGTTTGAGTGGATTGTAATTTATTGTACTTTTTTTGTAGTAAATTGGTGATGGATAGTGATGGATTTGTGGATTTTTTTTCCTTTTTCTCCCCCTTTTTTTTGCTATTTTTTCTACTGCTACCACAAGGGATATTAGCTAGAATATGCTAGTGTTCAAAAACTACTCCTTGGCTAAATTTTCAACAAGTTATGTATGATTTGAACAATGTATTAGCTATAGGAATGTCAATTTATTTCTGTTTGAATTGTTACCTCTCATACAATGTATTTTTGCTTTAATGTTTTGGTTAATGGGATGATTCAACAATCAAGTATGCATGCTGTATTGTGCATGCACAACCATCCATTTTTCTTTTTTTCTTTTTTCCTCCATGAACTAGCTACTTTGTTGTAAAGTACCCAGAAGAAGAAATAGGCTACTTGAAGTCAATTTGTGTGCTAGAGAAATGGGACATGGTTCTGTTTTGAGTGTAATTGTTGATAGGCAAATAACATGACTTTTAAAGAAATTAAACACTAGTTTTATCTATTTGTGTTTACAATAATAAGAATACAAAATTTCTATCTCAAGGAGATTTATAATTCTTCCTTTGAATTAATTTGATGACATACCCAATGGATATTATTTTATATTTAAAGAGCAATTTATGAAGGTTGTAGTAATCAAAATACCTTTGAAGCTTAATATTCTACCAATAAGCATTAAACAAACATTACAAGAACAATTATATAAGTTGCAATTTGTTCACATTTTTTTCTAAATTGTTATCTTTTAACAACAAAAACTTTATCACTATTGCAAATAAACCAACAATAATTGCCAACACAATTAAAACACAAACTTTTTTCTTCAATTCATCAACTTCTTTCTCTAGCAACTTTGCTTTGTTCTTCATTTTCCTCAATTTGGACTCCATTTTTTCCTCCACCAAGGATTAATTTAGTTGCTCTTCTAATTTCTTCTGTTTTGCCAACAATCCAGGAATTATCTGTTTGGACTTAGGGCACATTTCAAGGTCCAGCCATATAAAAACTCCACAATAACCCCTAATCTGGAAAAACAAAAAATGAAGTATAATTAGCTTGTTAATTACAAATATTAACTAGGTCTAATGAAAAAAAATAAAGACATACCCCATAATTTGGACATGTCAAAAACCTCCTTCCAAGATTCAAATTTGTCCAACTAGTTTTTAATGGGAGTTGTATCCCACATCTACAATAAACTTCTTCCCTTTGTGTAACTCCACTATTAAAACCACTTGAAGAGGAGGAAGGTGCCATTTTTTTCATAAATAATCACAAAGAGACTAAAACCTAGCAAATTTGGAGTCAACAAAACTGATATGAAAGGAAAATATGTGGGAAAGGGGTTGATCTAGTGGGAAAGAGTGCCAAAATTTCCCTCCAATTATCAGTCGTTATCTATCAAATGATGGTGTCGACAAATGATGAGATCAAATGAAGAAATGGAACTTTGGGAACATAATGTGATACAAGTGAAAATACGAGAACCAAAATTGAATTACTAGCATACTTGGGGGACCAAAATTAAAATTATCCCTAAAGTCACTTATTAAACTCAAATAAAATTTATACTAAATAAATTATAAATGCATATATTAACAGAGAAGATTAATAAATAACTTATATACAAAGAAATTTTATCACACAATCACAATTACAAGAGTTCACATCGATGAAAAAATTTGGCACTTTGATGCTGGCTCTTCGCCACCTAGGGCTTTAGTATGTTATAATGGTTAGCTTATTCGCCCCTTAAAACAATACATGAGCTAGGTTCGTTGTGAGACAATTCGATTCATATTTGGTGTGGGCATTAGACCATCAAAAAAGTCTTTCCCTAGTATGAGAGAATCAGGAAGGATGCACCTATAGTCTACCAATTATCGTACCCACAATAAACACTAGATAGTCAAGTGCTGAGTGGATAATTTCTTCAATTGTAATTTTGAGAACAAGTATATCATATTTAGGTAGTATGTCATACGTATTTATGTAATTTTAAATATAATTTGTGAAAAATATTTAGTTACTGCTTTACAATTCGACTTATACTCTTCAATATGTGTGCACCACCTTTTATGTTGTTATTTGAAGTCCTATCACAAAAATTATTAAGTATCAACTGTATCATGTACCAAAAAATGTATCAGTTATATCAATTGTAAAGTTGGCATGCGCGTGCAATTTTTTTATTTGATTTGAAAGACTTTTATATCAGAATCTTTAGAATATTGAATATTATTTCTATTAATAAATATCGAAAAATATGGTTGAACCCAACCTCAATGTAGATTGATCCAATCACTAGAGATACTAAATGCGTTGTTTATTTATATTTTAGGTGAATAATTCAATTGGTTAAAGCAAACATCTTTCAATAATTAATAATTTTATTAACTTATAATATGCGTACCAATAAAGAGTTTCTTTTTTCTATTGCAATAAAACAGACAATAACAAGAAGCACATTCATATTTGGATTTCCTTCTGAGTACCATGTCGACTAAGATTCTTTCAGTTTTTAAGGAAGATTAAGACTTTCCTATGTGTAAACATTTTTATAGAAACCAACAATTAAGAACAGTTGAAAAAAAAAAAAAAGAAATGGTTGGATTTCTCATTTCTATCTAACCTATTAAGTTTGGTATTAAGAAAAGATCCCGAGATTTTTGGCAAAAATCCTAATTCTGCTCGATTTATAATGAAAATATTTTCATATTTTTTTATTTTATATATTAGTTGTTTATGCACATAAAAGAGAGGAGCCAGTATGAGATGAAAATTTACGTGCAATTTTGCAATGGAGATTCTTTTAATTGAATATCGTCCATAGTAAATGTTAACACCATCATAAAAAAATTGTACATAAACTTCACAAAATTATTTTAAAATTACAGAGAGATATTCAATATCTAATATTTTAGTACATCCATTCATGCAATATATATAGATATATATATATATATATATATTTTGGGTAAAATCTACCACATGAAGCCATTTTCATGAATGTACAAAAGCGAGATTCAAACTCAAGATCTCTTGTTTAACTTGGCTCTAATAGTGAAAGATTTCCTTTTCTTGCATTTATTTTACCATAAACACTTCACAACAAGAACTACAATGTTTAGATTGAATCAAATGGCTTCAAGTGCCATATTGCCCATCATTCTAGCCAAGGGAGCAGGGCACTTCACCATAATATCCAACCTGGAAGGATTTGAGGCATGCCCAAAGAGGGAGATCCCCAACATAACAAGCTCCCCAAGAGACAGTCTTGAGGACAAGAACCCATGCCAATAATGAGGATTAAGCTCAAAAAAAGCATCAAAAAATCTCCTTGTCCCATTCAAATCAAGCTTCAATAAAGTCTCCATCCCAAAGTTATAAAACTCCCTTCTCCTTCTCCTCTCCACAGGCCACAGGCCATTCCACACTCTATGATAGAGTGGAGTCCCTCTAATCATTCTAGTTGAGCCAAGGCACTCAGCTATCGCCTCTGCAAGCACAGGGGCAAGAGCCATTGTCTGAGCCACCGTATAGCCAGTTGCAGGATGGACTATCCCTGAATTCCCCCCTATCGCCATAACGTTTTGAGGCATCCGCGGAAGGGGTCCTCCCATTGGAATCAAGCATTTCTCATCCTCAATCACTTCCCTCACACGGATACCTAATTGCCTCAGCCTTGCCACCATTCTCTTCTTCACCTCCATGTATGACAACACCGGCCGGCTAACAAGAGATGTCTCCTCAAGAAATATCAAGTTTGAATCGAAAGGCATTGCATACAAAAAAGTGGGAAGTTTCGAATTGCTAGCACGCAAATATGGCTCGTTCCCCAAATGGGAGTCCCTCCAATCCATAAGTACCATCTTATCCAAATCAAAGGGATGATCATCAACTTCAGCCAAGATACCATGAGCAATCTGATACCCATGGTTTCTTGGCTTATCATACTCTATAAAGTTGCTTGTAAACCCACTTGCATCAACAACCAAACTTGCTTTCAACTCAATCCCATCATCACAAGCAATGGAGGACTCAAATTCCCCATGCTCTATTTTCCAAACTTTAGCCCTATGAAACTTCACACCATTTGCCACACAATCAGACAACAACTTTAACTTCAGCTCCTTCCTACCAACTCTGCCATAGGCACGGTCTAAATACTTAGTTTTTTGATCATTTATATAAACACAAGTCATAGGCCATTTCTTGTCCAAACAATCCTCAAGTCCCAAACTCTCAAACTCATCAATCCAAACACCATAATTATTTGGCCACATAGAAAGGGGTGAAGGATCAAGACAGCATACCTTAATCCCATGTCTGGAAACTTGCTGGGCGAGCCGGAGACCGGCCGGACCAGCACCAATAACGATCACATCAAACCGGGGCCGATCGGAAGGATCAAACCAGGGGATATCAAAATCCAAAGGTTCTGGTTTGGACTTGGGTTCCAAATCAAGAAAGCTACCAAATTTGCTGGTTTGAACTCTTTGATGATCTTTTCTTGGAGGGATTCTACCTAGTGTGTGCAAAAATGTCTTGGCTGGTAATAAAAATGGCCTTGAAGTGGAGAGTAGGGGAGGTGGGGATAGCCTGGGAAGAGCCGCCATTGGAGGGAGCAGAACTGGGCAAAAAGAGGGGGATCTTTTAATAGCTCTGGAGAAAGAATCCCAAATAATGAACTGCAAACAGAGGAAATGGATGCTCTTCAAACCAAATTTTGGCCGGCTTGCAGTGATTAAAGTAGTGGGATTCCATCTTTTCTGGTATTTTGGTCAACCAGAGTTAAAAGCAAATAACTATTGTTCTGAAAACTTTTTGATGCCCATATCAATAAAAAGAATAAATATAAAGTAAAGTTGTGAATAAAAATATATAGCAAGTATAGCATATTAAAAATTAAAAATAATTATTTTTATAGTATTGTATTACTAAGTCTATGTTTGATTACATTTTTGCCGAAACAAATTTATTCACACAGAATATAACCAAATATACACCGTGAATCTCTTCTAAAATGGCTACCCAAAATATTGAAATTACCACTGCAATTAAAGTGATAAAAATTTAAAAATCTCACTCATTAACATATACATAAATTTACATATCATAATATTTTATGACTATTATCATAATTAAAAATATTATTAAATTCATTCACATTTTTAAAATTTAATAAAATATTACTAAAATCCAATTAAAGAATAGTACAAATGAACAGTGAATAGAATTCCACCATCAGTCGTGGCCAATAAAAGTTAGGTTTATTGACCTCACAAGCATTTTTATAACCAGCAAATTGCAACAAATTGTGCTGCTGATTATGGGGCGGCCATTATTATTATTGTCTTTTCTGAATCTTTTCCATCATTTATCTAAGATCATATATGAATACCTCACATGCATGAATTTAAATTTGAACACAAAGTCAAATCTAACCTCGACTTTCGACCCAGATTGTTTCCAATAACCTGGTCAAATCTAATAAATACGTTGTTTATTTATATTTTGCGTAAGTAATTGAATTGTTTAAAGCAATTAACATCTCTTTCAATAACTAATAATTTTATTAACTTCCCATTTGCATGCAATAAAGAGGCCTTTTGTTTTTGTTCATGACAAGTGGATAATGGGCTGATGACTGCAGTAAAAGTGTAAAACAGATAATAACATAGTACACATTGACAATTTGATTTCCTTTTCCTAACCATGTGAGATTCTTTCAGTTTTAAGATAGATTTAAGACTTTCCTGCACACACACACATATATATACATACACACCTTTCGACTCGAACTCTTCAACTTAATAATAATATCGGAAGTTGTATAATCAGTGGACTATCCACTTCTAACATATATAAGTTGTTAAATGTTTTCAAAAACATTGTGAGGAATCTTTTAATTTTCGGGACATTAGATTCTCACTCATTTGTAATACTCGAGTTGATATTCTTCCTTCCACTTCCTCCACCCTGCTTGCACAAAGGTTCCCATACTAATATACATTTTTACATTCTGCAATTTCGCAAAATCACTCACGTTGTTTATTTTCAGCATAAGAATGTCCAATCAGTAAATTAATATTTACTTTTTTCAAAATTATACTAACTATTTATGACAGAATGGCTGAATGGTTAAAATGCCCATTAATAATTGGAGAATTCATGCGTCCAATTCCTATTGGATGCCCGTAAATGAGATTGGCCCTTCCACAACGGCATCTTCCAGCAACGGATTTTGAGAAAACCAACAGTAGCATCTCTTGCACCTTTATGTATATTACAATAGTAATAACAACTAATTAAAAAAGAGTGATGCAGCCTGCAATTTTTTCATCAAAAGAACTACAAATATTTCAACCAAATGGTTTCAAGTGTCCTATTTTGCCCAACACTCCAACCAAGGCAGCTGGGCACTTTTATCACTGTGCCAAACATTGAAGGATTTGAGGGATGCCTAGAGAGACATAAACCCAGCACAAAAAGCTCTTCAAGAGAGAGTCTTGAAGACATGAGCCCATTCCAATAGCGAGGATTACGCTCAAAAATGAAAAAGGGGTTGGGGAGGGGGGGGTTGGGGTGGGGTGGGGTGCATCCAAGCACCGCCTTGTGCCATCCTAATCAAGTTTCAACTAAGACTCTGTGCTTGACTTATAAAATTCCTTTTTGAATCTCCTCTCCCCAGGCTAGAAGCCATTTCACACTCTATGATAGAGTGCAGTGCCTCTAATCATTCTGGTTGAGCCGAAACACTCTTCAATCGCCTCTGCAAGAACAGAGGCAAGAGCTGTCGTCTGAGCCACCGTGTAGCCAGTTGCAGGGTGCACAATCCCAGAATTCCCCCAATAGCCATGACGTTTTTGGGGGGTCCAGGAAAGGGGTCCTCCCATTGGGCTCAAGCATTTCTCATACTCAATAACTGCCCTCACGTGTGAACCTGCTCTCATTCCAAGTCAAAGATAGATAAATAGGCATATCTCATTGCACTAATATGGGGCGTTCATAGCGACTGAGGGGTTGAGGACCAAAAAATGAATGATTTATACCAAGTATTTTTTTTACTGTTAGATCCAATCTCTCGATTTCTACGGAAAGGAAAAAGGATTTTACGCACTTCCTTTTGGGAAGAGAGGATTCTCAATCTCGCCACCATTCTTTTCTTGACCTCCATGTATGCATGGTTTGCAGGAATTAAAATGGAGGGTGAGGTTCCAGTTCCATTGTAATGTCGCGGATGTTCCACATATTTTTGTTATTAAATTATTTAAAAAATTCAAATAAATTATGAAAAATATGAAAAAATTTAAAAATTTATTTCTTGCTTATATAAAATAATTAGCATAATATTGGATATCATAAATTAATTTTATAGACTACATTAGCTTAACGAAACTCATAAATATTAGAAAAATTATTGTACAACATAATAAAAATAAAAATAATTATAGTAAAATTAATTTATTACTTGTACCATGCGAGTGACGAGGGGATACAAAATTATAATTATCTATCTGAAAAGGATTATGAAACTAGTTAGACAAGTAACCTTCCACGTGAGGATAAAATGAAGAATATGTACCAGAAGGTTCAGTTCAAGGATTGTACATTGATTAGATGAATCATAACCAAAATAATGTAATGAAAAAATATTATAAGATGGTTGTTGATATGGCAGCGACTCATCACCATGATGATAGTATCCAAATCCCCGATAACCATTGTTACTATTATTACTCGAAGAAAATCCATAATCATGTTCATGATATCTAATGCTTTTGGAAGAAAAACGATCAGGATATCTATTGCATGCATATTCAGAGTGTCCTTCCAACTAACTATGTCTCCCACTAGTATTGCTCGATTTATGATCAAATTTACAATATCCATAGCCAGTACTATTGAAGGATGAATAATCATAATATCTATTTTGTCTTCCAGTAAAACTATCATGACTTCTATCATTATAGCGACGAGAGTGGGTACAAGAGGACAAATTACTAACATAGTTGCTCTGCACATTATCGAAATACTCCCTAAGCCAACTTTGTAGGTATTCTCCTTAGCCCAAACATTTCATATGCTCATCAACACTTCTATATCCTTCTCTAGATGTTTTACCAAGATGGGAATGATCATTAGTACTTGACAACTCGGCCAAAAAACAATGTTTCTCCTCTATTCCTGAATGATAACCATGATCAGTGTCTTGAGTTGCATAATAATTTTTATCTCCTTGTGCCTGCGGCATCCTAGTGTTATATTGACTATCATGATAGTCTTGACCACCTATAATAGCATGTCTTCTATGACTACCACCATCATGTGGTCCTTAATCATTATTCCCATCATTATTGTCATTGGTTTCATCATTGTCATCACTTTCATGATTAACCTGAACATTTTTTTTCCTTTTTGTTGTCTTAACAGTTCATTGATTGTTTTCTTTTTGGCTTAGAACATTAAATGTCAAATTATCATCTTTTTCCTCCAATTCTACATATAACCATTGTGTATCATCATCCGGTAATAGAGGCACCTTATTCTCTTAGGTCCACTCATCCAAAATATCATCATCATGAAATATTTGATTAAGATCAATAGGAAGATCATAATCGTTATTCTTTTTCTCATATTGAATGTTTCACACCTTGAATCGCATATTATAGTGGACATAAACTAACTTGTACAACTTTGTTATAGCCAAATGATTGCGAAATTTTATGTGTATTAATTACTATGTGCTCTAATTCCTTTCACAACCAGTAGATGTGCATGTTTGTCTTAAGACTTTGATAGCAATTTTTCTAAGGTGAGGAGCTTCATCACCACAATTAATCCACCATTCAGTTGATACAAAATATTAAAAAAATCAAAACAATAATTTTGATGATGCAGGAAAGATTATGATTATGATAACACTTAATAAAATTAAAAAATAATAATAATGAATCTACAATAGAAAATAGCTGGTAAAGTGCTTTTTACGGCTCTCCTTGCAAGAGAAGGCCCAAACTCTCCTATTTTGTCATGAAGTAACTTAATCTAATAATAAACATAATAAAAAAATTGTTATACTTCACAAAATAAATAATAAAAATGTCAAATAATTGTGCTTACCTCATTAAGAGCTTGAGCTTGTGCTTCTAGATCAAGTTCAAGCCTTTTAATTACAGCTTTAAGTCCTTACCTCACCACATTAGTATATACACAAGTTCCAGAATATTGAAGTGTAGGATTAAAAAAATATACTGAAGTACATATTTATGTATAGTTATTAGTCACATATAACTATAACTAAATGAAATAAAAAATATTTAAATGATAGATACTATTTACATGTAGTATGCAAGTGCTAGTACAATTATTTGCCCCACTGCTCATCACTAATATCCCAATAATTTTTCCAATCCTTAGTTGTCTCTTTTATTGCGAGCTTTGCTCTGACCATGCCTTCATATATATAATAGCCAATGTGGGTTTTTTTTATCTTGATCCACAAGTTTTAGAACTTTTACAAGTGGCTCCATAAAGATTGGATTTCTTGTGCCCCTATCCAAAATTTCGGATCCATTATAATTTTGTACACCTTATCTGCATTTTTTCATCTTCTAGAATTATACTCTCCTACTCTGATATGGTGCACATTTGTTTCCAATCCGATTGGTATTGAATAAGGCTCTCAATGGCAATAAATTCAATGCCAAATCTTGTGATCCTCGGTCTCAATAATTCTCTATCATTTTGTATATATTTTCATAAGATTCACAAGTTTATCACTATTATAGATAAAACTTGTTATTTGTTTTGCCTTTTCCATATATTTCTTTACTTTGGTCATCTTCCCAATGTCTTCTAATATCAGATCAATACAATGTGCTGCACACAATGATCAAAACAGATGTGGCCTTTCCAACACCAAAGCTTCAATTGCTGCTTTATTTGCACTTTCACTATTTGTAACTACTTGTACAACATTTTTCTCACCTACCTTATCAATTATTTTATTCAAAAGAGAAAGGATATAGTCGGTTGACTTTCTTTTATTGGTGCAGTTTACTGATGAGTGAAATATCATTTGACGATCAAAATATATCATGAAATTTATGATGGAATGTTTATTACGGGTGCTCTAACCATCACACATAATTGTGCACTCATACTTAGGCCATTTCAGCATAAACCCATCAATTTCTTCCACTTCCTCATCTAAATAAATTCCACCAATTTGGTGTCCCGTAGGCCCTTTTATTCTTAGCCCTGTCTCAACAATAGTATTAATTATAGATTGGTAATAAAGGCCGCTATCATCTGCATGAAATGAGATAGCATTGAATAAAAATTACTTTACAATAGAAAAATTACAATAATTTGAAAGAGGACAATAATTTTTGTTGAATTTATTCATCCAATCCACCCTGTGGGTAATTTGAAAGAGTACAATAATTGAGGTGAAATTATTCATCCAATCCATCCTGTACTTTGTTGGGTTCCCCATAGATTCACACCAAGTTTTACTGAACAAGACGCAGCCCCGTGTAAAATACTTCAAAGCAAAATTAGATGATGTGCAGAAACCCATTGCCAAACTATTCTTATCTTCCCATTCTGTTTTGCCTTACTTCGCCGATTTATCAGTTCGGATCGGCGTTCGGCAATAAATTGGCCGCTTTTCCCTGTCCCAACCACAACCCCGATCCACATTGGTGTGACAGAACGCCCATGACCGATCTGGTTCCAATCCGATCGTTTCAGTCGATAAAATGCCAATCCAAAAACCATGCATGTATAACAACACTAGCCAGCTAACAAGAGAAGTTTCCTCAAGAAACAACAGATTTGAATCATAAAGGCATGGCATGCATAAAAGTAGGAAGTTTTGAATTGCTAGCGGGCCAGAAGTGGGAATCTCCAATGCATAAGTACCATCATATCCAAATCAAACAGATGATTATCAACTGAAGCCAAAATACCATGAGCAATCTGATAACCATGATTTCTTGGCTCATCATACTCTATAAAGCTGCTTGCAGATCCCCTTGCATCAACAATCAAACTTGCTTTCAACTCAACTCCATCATCACGCGCTATTTTGCCAAACTTTAACCTTACGAAATTTTACACCATTTGCCGCAGAATCAGACAACAGCGTCAACTCCGGGTCCCTTGTACTAACTCTACCAGAGGCAAGGTCCAGACACTTAGGAGCCGTTTGGTTTTGTTTTTTGGAGGTAATTTTATTTTTGGTTAAAAAAATAATGAAAAATTAATTATAAATGTGATTTTAAAAATAAAATATTATTTGAATGTTTTGTTTAAAATAAAATAATTATATATGATTGAAAATAAGTTGTATTTAAAGCTTTTGTATTAAAAGTTATGCAAATATGAGGAGGAAAAAAATAAAATTATTTTTTAATATTGTAGTGTTTTTATATTAAAAATCGTGCAAATATGAATAGAAAAAAATAAAGTGCGGAGAGAGAGAGAGAGAGAGAGAGAGAAAGAAAGAGAGTGTAATAGTGTATTTGAGAAAATATGTTGAGAATAAAAATGTTTGTAAAAATAAAAAAAAATTGATAACTTTCTATTTTTATTTTTAAAAAAAATGAAAAGGTATTGTGAAAAGAAAACCATATGGCAACATGCACAAGCCATCGGCCTTTTTTATCAAACCAGTAATCAGGTCCCAAACTTTCAAACTCGTCCACTCAATGACCATAATTAATTGGCCACCATTTGCTTGGTGGCCTAGTTGGGTTTAGAGGTGTAAATGAGACAAAATAATTTGCAAATAATTCAAGCTCGTCAATCAAATGAGCTAAATCGAATTTAATAATATTCAATTCAAAAAGCTTGCAAGCCTAAATAAATTTTTTTATATTTTATATATATGGTTATATATAATAAGGACCATAAATAATAATAATAATAATTTATTTATATTTTTTAGAAAATAATAAAATTATTTGAAACGTTTATAATTATATATTTTATTTTGAGCCTATACAAGCTTGAACTAATCCAAACTTATACGAGATCAAATTCATTCAAATTTATATGAATTGAGCTCTTTTACTTTCCTACGATTCGATTTGATAAGGTTCGATAAAGCTCGCCGAAGCCTTCGTTTATTTAAAAAGTTTAACTTGAACTTACTAAATTCGAACTCAACTCAACTCGCTTATACCTCTAATTGAGTTTATTGACCCCATAAGCATTTTTGTAACCATTTTTATAACCAGCAAATCCCAACAAATATGGTAAGCCTTGTGCAATGCGCAGTAGCTTCTAAGTTCTTTGGCTTTGTCCCTTTTGTCCACCATCCTTTCTGTATTATCATATCTCTGCTCACAAGTTGGTTAAATTTATTTCGTATACTTAAGATGGTGCAAAACAATACACTAAACATGAGCACTTTTCTATCTCATCTAACGTTAAATTGAGCTTCAAAGATCAGACCTTATACAAGTGCGTTCATACAGTGATTAGTATCCCGTTGGTTGTCCCACGTGTCCTCTACATTTTACCAGGATACCATAAAAGAAATAAATGAAGGCCTGATTCATATATACACATCCACAATCTTATACAGATATCCAGAAAGAGCAAAGCAAGATTAGTTGAAGATAATAACAGGATGAAGGTAGAAACTGTTCGTCAAACAAACTGGAGCTGCTTATCCAACTATAAAGTTCTGATAACTGGATTTGAAGAATATCAGTATCACCAGATGCCAAATCTTATTCCCAAACAAGTGAATATTTATTACGTTCTTGCATTCTTTGGGTACATGTTTCTAGATACAGCAAAATCAAACAAGGATTCTGAGATTAAAAGAGAACAGTTGATCAAAGATAACTTCTCAGCATTTTATGGAATATGTAACATAAGAAGATAATTGCAATAATAATATACCAATTTTACCATGCTTTTCCAACACACAACTTTACAGCCACAACAACAGAGTTGGGTAAATTATATGGCAACAGCATATTTCCATTGAGATCTTAGAGGGAGCAACTGTTTGAGGCATCTGAGGCTTTTGCAAACAACTTGGAAACATCAAATGATCCCACCAAAGGCATACCTCAACAGATTACTTTGATCTACAAGATGGTAAAGTGATGCCACCACATGCAGCCGCAATTATGAAATACAGCAGTAGAACAATCAAACATGTCAGCATGGCCCTGTGATGTGAAAAATAGAGTTCAAGCCATTAATGAAAGAACCCAAAGACCTTTGATTAAAGATTATCTCCAATTCGGCAGACATTTGCTGCTGCAGTTATAGCTGGAAACAAAGCCCATAATACTCCTAATTCTTGAGTAACGCTCACATGTAATACCATAACAAAGAGGAAAAGCACATTCTTTGTTCATAACTGATAAGCATTCAATATAAGAAGCATTAAATGGTTAATAGTATCAACCTCATTCCTAAAGGCATCTAGAAGTGCTGCAATATAATGTCAACAGATGAATTCCACTTAATGTGCTAGTCACATGGAGGAAAAGACAAATGAAACTTCACAGATTCTAAATAGTGCCAAATTCTTCGATAAGGAATGTCTTTGCATGAGAATGCATCAAATTTACTTTTTCAACAGGCATTGCAATTAAAAGAAAATAAAAAATTCAGGCGTAATAAAATAGTAAGACATGCAGCTCTCTTAGGAAGAGCAAATGTCAAAATGCCAAGCATCCAGCCCATTCTAAAGTTCCAATTGTAATCGAATTGTCATGCCCAAAATATTGTGAGTTGGGTTATCAGAAACTGGTTGTGGAGTATTATAAACAAATTTATAACTGGGAGGGTGGGTTGAGGTATAGTGTCAACTCATGTAGTCAATCCTTGCAGGCAAATTGGGTACACTTCAGGCGTGGGGGTGAGAACTGGGGGGCTGACATGAGTATTTTTGTTTCTTTCACCTTCTTATTTTGTAATTACATTTAATGCTTGTAGATAGCAAGCATAAAGAGAGTTAGGAAAACTTATTACAGGAGATGAACAACCCAACAGAAGTTTGGAATTGAGAACGACCTTGAGGAAGATAGAAGAAACAAACTAACAAAGTCAACGATTCCTCTCTCCCCATTCATGATAGTTGTACCCAGATAAGAAGGTCAATATATGTATTTTTCAAGTTTGTTACAAGAGGTTGGAATTTGCAATAGAGGTAATATTAGTTGAGCAAAAGAAGTTGTCTAAAAAGGGTGTCTGCAGATAAATTTCAAACATACACATTCACAGTGGAATAAGATCTCGAGAATTCCATGTTGAACCAAGTGCAATGTTCTCATGGCTATATCCCTCAGAGTAAGGTGCACTGTAGTGCTCACCCCAGCATCTGTCTGAGACAGACAAAATAAAGTGCGACGTGCTGATGTTCCTACACATCTGCATCAAAAAGATAGATAAAAGGAACACATTTGGAACAGGCTTGGTGTTACAAAGAATTTCCCTGTATGTCTCAACACTGTTCAAAAAACCAGACCAACCTGGTTGGTCGGACCATCATCTAGCCGGCGAACCGGTCAGGTTTTTTCAAAAAATCAGAAAATTGAAAAATATGCCATATTTTGTTAAAACCATTCAAACCGGCCAGTCAAACCATTAAACCAATGAACCATTCACAATTCAATTGAACCAAACTAGTTTTTTCATTTAATTTTCAATAAAATTAATTTTTAAATAAAATTGTCTAAGTACAAAGTTTAAAGACTAAAGTACACCTCACAAGCTATATAAAAGTCAAAAAAAAGCCTTAGTTTAAAGTTTAGAATTAACTTATACACTCTCAATTTTTAACTTTAGACTTGATATATTTAAATTATTGTGATCATTTACAATATATAAATAGTAAAATTTGGATTATAATGCTAAACAATATCATTTAAACTCTTTATATTTTATATTTTGGTATTTTATTAATTTTTAAGTAATATATAATATAAATATATATATTTCGTAATTATGACATTACGGTTCAATTACAGTTTAACCAACGGTTGAACCAGTGAACCATAAACTGGTAAGTTTTCCGGTTCAATGAACGGTTCGATTTTTCGAACACTACGTCTCAATACAAGCTATTTTTGGCTCAGCAATCTTTAACCTAAAATTTTTTATCTTCTTACAAAGCATGACATCAGATAATGCTTTTTTGCTTGAACAATCTTGACATTCTCTATAAAATAGTATTGTCTTCTTTCGAGATATAAATTTGACTTGATAAATAAACATCGTAATACTTACAAGAGCTTGGCATTTTTCATCCACAGAGCTCGACGAAGGCGCTTAGATTGCTTTCTGAAGTGAAATGCACTATCTTGCATGGTTGCAGTTTTATCAACAAGAAGCTCAATCCTGTCACCTCTCTCTAGAATCTTCTCAATGTTATCCACCATAATTGTACGTACCTGGATATCATGTTTCACGTGTTATGCTCATGAAAAGTGTAATAAGAATGACAAATTTTTTCCATAATTAAGACCTTTCTAGATATTTTAGTTTTTAGTTAAAAAATTTCCAGGAGATGATTTATTAAGAAATAGATAAAGCAGAGATCAATTATGTGTAAAACAAAAGAACTATGACATTGCATGCTCACAACATTCAAATGTAAAATACATATACAAGCATTCTTTGCGGCAAACAAGGAACTGAGCATTTTATTGAGCCAAAAAGGATTTCACTTTGTCTGATTTTTTGAACTTAAAACATCAATTAGCAGAAAGGACTTTCTCCATGCACATCTATGACCGGATTGTAGAAATGAGGGCACGAATTGTACCTTGACATGTGAAAGAAGGACAAAGTTGGCAACAGAAAAAAATCAATATATTTCAAGGACTATCCACTCCCAGGAAGTCCAGACCAGACAAATGCATTAGTAACCTATAACTTAATCGCAGCTTACATTTAAATTATAAAATAAACAAAATAGCTGGTTTCAAAATAAATGAGAAGAGTGAGATCTTTTTCCAAGATATTCAGATCCCACAACCACGTCCTTTCACACAACTATTAATTAATAGAACACGAAACAGGATCTTTATTAACTCCATTTCTTTTTCATTTGTTAAGATGACAGAGAAAAGAAGATGAAAGGTAACACTTGCCTCACTAACTTCTCCTCTAACACGGTTGAGCGTATCTGCACTAGGATTACTAGAGAAGAACTCCATTTGCTGGTGCAACACTCTTGAGAATTCATCATTCATAGCATAAGCAGGAGCATAAGGAGCCACTCTCCCATAGTTCTTCATAAATCTCATCTGAATATCCTCCAAATATGAGAATGGGATTCTTCCTGGATCAAAATGTAAAAATAGCCAAATATATTAAAGATATATAGAAATGGGTTTGTACGTATAGCTGAAAATATTTTTTATTGGAATTTTAACAAAATTTTCAAACAAATTTTTTTTTTTTCTTTTTTTGGCTTGCAATGAAACAAATTAAATTTTCAAAAAATGGAAAGAGACGATAACAAAAATAACACTCATAATAGAGCATCAAGTGAAGAAACCAGAGAAAGTAAGAGATCCTCAAAGCACAAGCTTGCCAGATTCTTCCTTGTCTATAAAATTATTAACTACAAAAAGCATGGTATTATCATAACTTTCACAGACCATTAGGAGAAGGAAAATGCTACTTTGGTGGAAAAGTAAATTCACATGAGAAGTTTATTTTCTTAAGCCCATTCTTTAGACTGCCACTTCCAAACATGTTCATCTCTCTTGACATACTCATAAAGCCCAAAACCTATTCCACTGGACCACTGGAATTCTCAAACTTCAGCTGGATGAATTTAACTGTCCTGTTTGAACCAATCCATGCGAAAATATTTCTTTTGTTTTTTATCGATTTAAAAGAATTCTTTTTTAGTAATAAATTAAGAAAAAAACATGTTGTTTACAAAGAAAATGCATGGGACAAGCTGATACATATACATAGCGTATGGAACATAAAGAGTACAAAAATTATAAGACGACAAGAAAGTAGGAAATTAATACACGTAAAAAAGAGCCAGACCATAAAACATTCCATCTAAAAGGGCATTTAGCCTCACATTGGGCTCCAAAAATTAAAAAACCAGACCTAGGCATGAGCAAACCAAATAAAATGCACTTCTAATACAACTAATCGTGCTGTTTCTTGAAACAAATCTAGACAGCAGTCTAATCCATACACCTACTAAATTAAGACCACTTTAGTTGTTTTGCCACGTAGAGGACATGATATGCCACTCAAGAGCTTAATGATATTTACATCAGCTATACAGGAACTAAACAAAAGTTATCTTATTCATTAATTAATTAAATGAGTTCAAGACAGAATATTTAAGAAATTAAGAGGCATGTAAACCCTGATGTAAACATACAACCACGTGAAGCAAACACACCATACCTTGCACCCCTGTCAACCTCAAAATTCAAAAGAATCAAAGCTGTTATTGACCAAATAGAAACCCAAAAAATGTCTTAAACTTTGGTTACCCCAGGAAATAAATTCTCACAAGCAAAAATAAAATTAAGCAACAAAAATAAGCCCAAAACATCAATATAGTAGCAAAACCCACACCCAAGTAGTGAGACACAGCACATTAAACCCTAAACCATAAAATTAGGATATTTTGTATAATATGGAAATATCTATTCTTTCTTTCTTTCTTTTTTTTTCTTTCAAAACAGAGGCTTACTTCCGAAGGCGTCGTTAGCCATACAGAGATATGTAAGGCCATCGGACCGGAGGATGTGAAAGATGTAGCGATCCTGGGAAAAGCACAGCCTCGACTCAGTCGACTCAGTCTCGGAAAGCTTCTCGAGTATCCGACGCACCACTGCGCCGGTGTTTCCTGTCACGGCGCTGAACTCCGCCAGCACGGTCGTCCCACGCGCCACCACTCCATAGAGAATCGCCATACCCAATCTTTGAGCGAATAATTACAATGACAGTTGAAAAGTAACAATTATCAGATGATCGACTTAGGATTTGCTTGGCGGATTGGAGGTTGGAATCGAATAGAGAGTTAAGTTAAACCGGCCGGTCGAAAAGGGATGAAGGGTTCGTTTCAGAGGGCTTTGATACGGTGACAAGCTGAGAGCAAACTGAAAAAAATTAAATCTGACCGACAATGCGGAGAGAGTTTGGGGATGACTCAAATTGGTTTTAAAAAAATAAATATTTTAAACGTAGTTGTTAAATTATTGGGTAACTTATTTAAAAAAACTAAAAATACTTTTTGATTTTGTAATCACTTTTCATTTGATTTTTTTGGATTAAGGTATCTAATTTTGTTAAAATTTTAAAGTTCATTTCCTATTCATTTAATTTGATAAAAATATTCTTAAATATAATTTTTTTTTTACTTCTTTATTATAAACAAAGCAACAGTAAACCTTAGAATAATAGTGTTATTTCAAGAAATAAAAAGAAAAGAAAAAACGCAACAAACTTCATGGCGAGAGCGAGAATAATTGTGGGAACCAACAACTCCTAACCCGACATTTACATTGTTTTCTTTTCTTTCATTTTCATTATTTTCAGGGTTCTTCTTTTCTTTCTTTTTCTCAATTGCTTTGAGTTTCTTGTATTTTTCTGATAATATCAACCAATAGTGAAGCTGCAGTGTTCAATCAAGTGTTGGGAATTTGCCACTCCAAAGATCAACTCCATATAATATCAATTAAAGATAGTATGACTTTAATAGACATATACATTAATCTCGCAAGAAAACATAGTGAAATCAACGCCGAACTTTTCAGTTTGCGATACATAGCCCCACATCAAAGATTGTAGGTGACTTTAACTAATGACGATGATGTCCTGAATATGGTCGTATTGCATTTGCCATTAAAGATGAACATTGTTGATGTTTTGGTAAACCGAAAGAATGAGTCAAGCAGTAATACCAAGAAGAGCAGTGATGTTTTAAGGTAATACTTCCACAGAATCTAAATTGTACTATACTTTGCAAATTTTTGTACATCAAATGTTCTAAAATTATATTTTATTTATTTAAAAAGTTTTCTCTATTTTGGACGTTCTACATTATACTTCATTGCAAATAAAATTATATTTTATTTAACAAAAATTGTACACTATTATTTAAGTTTGATACTTCAAGTATTCTACTAATAGATTATCAAAAATTGTACTGCAGTTGCTGGGGTTTTATACTTCAGATGTTGGGAAATTATCCTTCATTTTATATAAAATTGTATTTCTTTTTTCTGAAATTATACTTCATTTTATACTTTATTTTACCTAAATTTGTACTTTATTCATTAAAGTTTTATACTTCAAGTGTTCTATTTAATGATTATTTAGAATTGTACTGCAGTTGAGGGTTTTACACTAAACTATTGTAAAATTGTACTTCATTTTTTATAAATTTATACTCCAATTATCTAAAATTGTACTTTATTTTACATAAAATTGTATTTTATTATTTAATTTTTATACATCAAGTATTCTACTAATTGATTATCCAAAATTATACTATTATTGCTAACGGTTTATTTTTGAAAGTGTTATCAAACTGTACTTCTTTTTATCTAAAATTGTACTTCAATTTTCTGAAATTATACTTCATTTTACAAAATCTGTAATCTATTTATAGAAGTTTTATACTTTAAGTATTCTATTATTGATTATCCAAAATTATACTGCTTTTGCTGGGATTTCATACTTCAAGTGTTCTAAAATTGTACTTTAGTTTATATAAAATTGTATTTTAGTTTTCTGAAATTACAATTTTTCATTTTACAAAACCTATAATCTATACGTTGACGTACTATACTTCAAATGTATTAAAATTTTCTTCATTTTATTTAAATCTACACTTCAATTAGCTAAATCTATTATTTAAGTTTTACTAATATATTATCAAAAAATTGTATTGCCTATTCTAGGATTTTATACTTTAAGTGTTTTGTAATTATGCTACACTTTATTAAAATTGTAATTTTTTTTTCTAAAATTATATTTTATTTTATATTTCATTTTACCAAAATCCATACTCTATTTATTGATGTTCTACGTTTCAAGTGTTTTATTTATTGATTATCCAAAATTATAGTGCATTTGCAGGGATTTTATTCTTCAAGTGTAATAAAATTGTACTTCACTTTATTTAAAATTGTACTTTTTTTTTCTAAAATCATACATCATTTTGTAATTCACTTTACCTAAATCTGTACCCTATTCATTAAAGTTCTATACTTCAAATTGTACATCTTTTATCTAAAATTGTAATTTAATTTTCTAAAATTATACTTCACTTTACAAAATCTGTATTCTATTTATAGAAGTTTTATACTTTAAGTGTTCTATTTATTGATTATCAAAAATTATACTACCTTTACAGGATTTTACATTTCAAGTGTTCTAAAATTATAACTTTATAAAAAATTGTACTTCAATTTTTTGAAATTATACTTGGTTCACTATACAAATTAGTACTCCAGTTATCTGAAATTGTACTTCATTTCAAATAAAATTGTACTCTATTATTTAAGTTTTAAACTTCAAGTGTTATACTAATGAATTATAAAAAATTGTACTGCAATTGCTAGGGTCTTATACTTCAAATATTCTAAAATTATACTTCACTTTATTAAAATTGTACTTTTTTTTTTTTCTGAAATTGTACTTCATTATCAACATCAAGGGATGTAGTTGAGGAGAAAATTGGTTCAACCAATGCATCGCACAATGAATTGACTTTAACTAGCAAGTCAATTGATGTATAGAGGAATTGCATATATGGGGAGGGTCGGACATTCAAAGATGCTCAGGAGTTTAGAATTATATGGTTCTACTTTGCGGTTATTTAAATACAAGAAAAATAACAACAAAACCATTTGCAGTGATGAAAATTGCAAATGGAGAATATATATATCAAGGCATGAGGTTAATAAATTATTTGGCATTTGAAAATACAATCTAAAGCACACATGTGGTTAGGCTAATCTTCGAACAAAGGGATATCTTAAAGTTGATTCAGCTTGGGTTGCTAATATTGTGAAGGATAAATAGAGATTAGAGCCTTGTTATTGGCCCTCTACTATATTGAAAGATGTCCACAGAGAATACGGTGTGGAACTTAGGTATCATAAAACATGGATGGATAGGGAATTAGCTATGCGTAACATCTATGACGCTGAGAAAGGATCTTATGATAAGTTGAGGTGGTACTGTAATGCTGTGAAGAGGATAAATCCTGGAAGGAATGCAAACTATGAGATTGACCCAATTAGTTGAAAATTTCGTCGACTATTTATATATTTCAGTGTCTGCCTTATTGGTTTTCTCAAGGGATGCAAACTGTTGATATTTTTAGATGGCACCCATATTAAAAATAAATACAAAAGATACTTACTCAGTGTTGTAAGTAAGGATGCTAATGATGACTTATTCAAACTAGCATATACAGTTGTTGACTTTGAAAATGATATTAATTGAGAGTGGTTCTACTTCAAGCTAAGAAGTATTTTAGATTCTCAATATCTGCCTAGCTTATCAAGGTATACTTTCTTCTTCGATCGACATTCAGGTCTTCTTAAGGCTTTCCCCATGATATTTTCGGGTAGTCACCATGCATATTGCTTGAGACACTTAGTGGATAAATTTAAGAAACAAGTAAGTGTACTTTATCTTTATTTGTGAAACAATTATGTGAAA
>JACGDI010005835.1:1506140-1527078 GCA_014898725.1 Jacaranda copaia
TTTATGCAATGATTACACGTGGCAGCAGATGTGACTACTGCACGAGGATGTAACTGCTCCACCAACCCTGACAACTCTGCCAACAACTCTGGCAGAGGCGCGCTCCTACTGATGGTACTATCCAGGAAAATAGGAGATCACTCCACGTGGCCCAACCCCGAGATTTGGGCAGAATTGACTATCCTACCCCGGCTATGAGGAGAGCCCAAGTGTACCTTACAAGGGCACTTGGGTAAATTCGCGTTATTATCAGATTATAAATCAGGCCAATATCACCACGCTCAAGGTATTGCAAATTTACTATTTACTATATACTCTCTATACACTCTCCATTTCACCAGAAACCTAACTTGAGCGTTAGAGTGCCTTAGCCGGGGCAACTTCGGCTAGTTTACGTTTGCTCTTGTTGCAGATCTCAGGCCCAATATCACCTAAATCCACCGGAGTTCCGGACCATCAAGCTGTTTGCAGCATCAACAGTACTGGAAACCTCTAATTTCTTTGTCAAAGCTGCCAATTCTAGCTCCTCCGGAGCAGGAATGAGGGCTATAACCTATTACAATGGCAATAATTATCAAATTCAAATTATTTTGCAAAAAGCTAACAATGAATTATTACAATTATTACCATTTTTTATGTAACTTGTTTCAATTTATTCTCTGCCTCCTCCACATTATGTGGGAGTTTGCTATTTTTCTGTCGGTAAAAGTGTGAAAACTCAAACAAACTCACTGGTGAAGCTAGTGATGGGATGCGTTCATAGACCCATGCCTGTCATTCATAAATTAAAAAATTATACTCACTTGAATTTAAATATAATCAATGTTATTAGAAAAATGAAGCAAGCACTTACCATTAAACCGATTATGCACCCATCAATGTACTTCTTGGTTTGTTCTTCACCTACTCCTAAATGGTTTTTCATATCTTGGATAAGAAAATTATATGCAGCTATGCCCCATACATACAAATCAACTCTAGATAAATTGTCCACGTATGGTAGGAGAAATTGTGGAGTTCAATAATTAGATGTTGAAAATAAAAAATAACTAAAAACAAAAAGTATGTACAACCTACAAAAATTATTCAAGTCCTCTTCACTATCCTTATATACATACTCCTCAAACTTTTTTACTATTTCAGATCTAGTTATACTTTGCAGCTTTCCCGAAAAAAGGTTGTCAAAGGTTGAAAACTTTATCTTCAATGTTAAATTAACAGCTTGCCCCACATATGGCAACCCTAATATCATAGAAAATTCAGTTGCAGAAAAAGAAACCTCAACCCCTTCCAAAAAATAAAATGACAACTTTTTTGGGTTAAACCTCCTATGTATAGCTTCAAGCTGAATAAAGCTTGAACTTCATTTAGGCATATCCATGTACATATAGAATAGGGTTTTCTTCAATGCATCAAAATGTTTTGATCCCATCTTGGACTTTACCATCTCCAATTTACTCTGAAAAAATTGGAGGGAGCAATGAGAGTAGACCTCATAATATCTTGACTTTGCTGTAATCAGATAAAGAAAAATTAGTATATAAACAAATTATAAACTAACTCTTTTAGATAATGTGTACTGAAAAATTGAATATTTTATACTACAAATACTTCTAAAATCTACTTCAGAAACACATAATATATACTACATTTTCAGCTAGTATATACTTCACGTAAATATTTTATACTACAGTTGCTTCTAAAACATACTGCAAATACACAAATTATATACTACACTTTCATTTAATGTATACTATAGGCTTGAATATTTTATACTACAATTACTTTTAAAATGTACTGCAGATACAAAGATTATATACTACATTTTTATTTAATGTATATTGCAGACTTGAATATTTTTATACTATAGATGTTTCTAAAATGTACTGCAACTAAATTATATACTACAATATTACCTAATGTGTATTGCAAGCTTGAATATTTTGTACTGCATTTGCTTCTAAAATGTACTGTAGTTACAAAGATTTTATACTAAATTTTTGCCTAATATGCACTACAAGTTTGAATATTTTATACTACATTTGTTTCTAAAATGTATTGCAATTAGATAGATTATATACTGCAATTTTGTCTAATGTGTACTGCAAGATTAAATATTTTATACTATATTTATTTCTAAAATGTACTACAATTACACAAATTATATATTACACTTTTGTCTAATATGTACTGCAAGATTACATATTTTATAGTATATTTGTTTCTAAAATGTACTGCAACTACACAGATTATATACTACACTTTTGTCTAATATGTGCTGCAAGTTTGAATGTTTTATCCTACATTTACTTCTAAAATGTACTACAATTACAAGATTATATGCTACACTTTTGCATAATGTGTACTGCATATTTGGATGTTTTGTACTACAGATAATACACTATCACTTTCAAATAATTTTACTATATAATTTTACCATATAATTTCAGATAAAAAGAAATATAAACTCCAAAAATGTGAAGTCCAACTTTCATGCCCTTCAAGTACAAATAAAAAACTTCTCATCTTATAACAAAAATTATATGTATATCAAATGGGTTCAAATGTTTAACGATTAAAAAAAGAATAAAAATCCTAAACATGATAAAATAGACAAGAAATAAGTGTAACATTGAAAAATCACGAACATTTAAAATTGTAAATACAGAAAACATATCTTTGTTTCTTTTGATCACTTCTTTTTGTACTTTGCTTCTTTTTACAACTCTTTTTCCTTCCATTATCACAGAAAAATGGCAGAAATTTTTGGTGTCTTTTTTTTTTTCACTTCTTTTTCTCGCTTCAATGGCAGAGGAATGGTTTTATGCCCTTTTCTTTTGGAGCCTCAAGAAGTTGATTTCAAGTAACAAAAGAAAAATGAAAGTGTTCTTCTTGAAGAGAGAAATGCATTTCTAAGGTATTTTTGTTGTTTTTTTTTCAGATACAAGGGTATATGGGTCTTTCTAAAAAATATGAAAAGTGATTCTTAAATTTTGTGAAAAAGGGGGGAGTTTAGTGTGTAAAAATTCAAATGGAGACTGAAAACTAAAAAGAAAGCAAGGTTAGGGATTTTTTCTTAAATGTTTGTAAATTATTTATAAAATTTACTTAAATAATTTTAGTTTTAACATTTTAAATTTCTTTACTAGAATCATTAAAAATTCTTAATTTTTGTTTCCATTTTTAAATTTAAGTTCCTTTAAAGGATAGGTTTTAACTTATAAGAAGAGTTCAATTTTTTTCTTTTATAATTTGTTTTTCATCTTTTTGGTTGGATCGGGCAAAAATATAGTTATAAGATTAAATGATAGGAATGGCAATATATGAAAAGTTTGATTCAATCCATATCTTGGCACGTAAAATCTCGTTTTGTCTACTCTCTAACTCCGTCTTGTCTTAAAGTAATTTTACATTATCACTCTTTCTAGTTGACAGATTAATCGCACCAACTTACAAAAAATTAAAAGATAACTATCAAAATATATTATTTTGTGTTATGATTTTAATAATAAATAGTGATTTAAAGGTATAAAATTCACATCAAATAAGTCAAACTTGTCAATATTACAGTATCAAATGTATTTGTTAATCCCCAACAATATAAAAGAATTATTATGTCAGTATTGTATAATAACTTTAGGACAGTTTGGCTAGATTTTTAGGTTATCTTATGATTGTTTATCATGCAATAATATATGTAATATTTTATTATTATGGTATAATTTGACATGTATGACTTCAGTCACACAATTCTTTTCTCCCTGTTGCCACTCTACTGCTCCGATCGCACTACAACAAATTAAGAGTGGGAGTACCGCACTAAGGAGACAAAAAAAATTTTAATTCGCGACATAAGTTTAATTAATTCGCGAACTTAATTTTTATGGGAGGAGATTTAAAATTTACCAAATCTTACGCTCTAATCATTATTAGTTCACGCTTTATATTATTAAATCACACTAAATCCTACCAAATTATTTATTTATTTATTTTTGATAAAAATATAAATATTTATGTTAAATTATGTTATATATAAAATAGATATATAAAAAAAGCCCCCCATGCTCAACCCCACGACCTCACCCCTAATTTAAATCAGAACCCTTGAGTTTAAAAGTCAAAACTTATTTCCACTTTCAACTTATAATTTTTAGAAATAAAATTCTCAAGACTCAAAATTCAAATCTTTTAAAATCAAACTCAAATTGAAAAGATGACAACAACTATTTGATATCTTTTTCTGTATTTTTTAATTTGTCTGACACTTATGAGTCTAGTATGAAATTGATGTAATTTCTTTTACAATGATTTGGGAATTTTTTTATTTGATGGTAAGATAAAAAACTTGTAAGCGGTTGTGTTTATGGAAATTATTTCTTATTAATGAACAATGAGATTCTTATTGTCTAATTTAGAATTTTTTTTCTCTAATTTTTAATTGACACCTAAATTATCAATGTTAAGATTTTGGTTTCTAATTTTTTTGTAATGACAAGTTTCTTTTGTTTTTGTATTTTGGGATAGCTAGTGCAATACATGAATTTGATGTATATCATATTAGTTTAGTAAATAGAAATATGTATTTATATGGGGTTGAATTGGATCAATTAGTTTTTTATTTATTGATAGTGAACAAATGAAAAAAAATCTATTTATTGAATCTTTTAATGGCATAACTTTGAGTCTTTTGACCCCTTAAATTTATCTAATTATATTAGTATTTGCATATTTTTTCTTTTTTGATCATATTCCATAGGAATATAGCATCTATATACATATATAAAACATTTAATAATTATTTTTTAAATGCATTCTAAGACGTTCTGCTCCCAATTTTTTTAAAAAATTTTTGCCGCCGCCACGCTCCTACCCCGCTCCCGCTTTATGGGACTTAATGTATGACTACTCGTACGTATACCGACATGATTGGGTTGTTGTCTTTGGCTCACCATTAAAGTGGCTTAATTAAGCCCAAATAAGTAAATTGAACACAAGACGTAAGCAAAAGAAAAGCCCGTGGGCCATGGCCTATATATTTTTTATCATCCAAATATTAAGGTGGGACTAAATGATTATATTTCACCTTATCATACCAATCAAATTAATTCTTATTATTTTATATTTTATACAAATAGGTTGGAAAAAAACTATACCATATTCCAAACTTATCAAGTTTTGAAAAATATACCATATTTTCTGTTCAATACTTCATTAAGCCATCGCAAAACCCATCTTATTGAGGACGGGTTGAGTTTGATTCTGTCTTATTGTCATCTTTATTAAATAAGAATATTTTAAATATATCACTAATAAATACACAAAAATAGAATTGATAATTTATCAATTGTATAATGATTCGAGAAAATTGATAAAAAGCCCATTAGAGGAGTGGGTCTTTATTGCGATAGCATCATCGGTCTAAAACACAATTTTTTTTTTTTAATTTCAAAAATGGGTTTGAGTATGTTCTCAGTAAAAAATGATTAAAGTATTTTATAAAACGCACATTATAAAAATTGTAATATGTTAGGGAGTTTCAACTTTCATAATGAGAAAAAGGATTTTACTTCTCTTTCAATAGCATGCATTAAAAGGGTGTTTGGGTAAATTTATAAACTTTTTAAAATATTTTATAAGATGTTTAAAAGTTTATAAAATGTGAAAAAGTATTCGATAATTTTAAAAAAAAAAAGGCTATAAGTTCCTAAAATAAAATATTAACTTATAAGCTCTTTTTAAAAATGTAAAAAGTGCCTAACTTATTTTGAAATTTTTAAAAAGTGAGCTTAATTTTAATCATATTAATTACAAAAATACCATTATTAACATCTTATAAGTTCCAAATTTTTATTTTATCCAAATATTTTAAGAACTTACTTTTTTTTTTAAAAAAAAATCTAATATCTTATAATATCTAAAAATATCTTATAAAATGTAGGAGTTTATAAGACTTTTTAAATAAGATTAACCAAACACCATCTAAGTTGGAGGAAATAAGAGGTACATATATATATATATATATATTATCTTGTCCTGTAATAAAAGATAAGTATTATTAGATTAATTATTAATTAACTTCATAAAATTGTAATGAAGCCCAATCCAATATTCTTAAAGTCTTGGCACATTTTTCCCAAAAGCCCAATGGCTCCACTCTCTTGGAAAACATTTCCATAACTAGGCCCAATATGGTCGATTGATTTAGGCCCGACCCGATTGGACTTCTCATTTTTTTTTTTAAATTTTAATTACAATATTACAAGTTAAGTATTATAAACAATCTTAATTGATTAATTTTTTTGTTAGTATTGAATTACAAATGATGTCATCAGTATTTTATTTTATTTTATAAATATAATTATTTTTTTATAAACAATTCAAAATCCACTTAGACAATCTCGACAATTAACCTAAATTATTTTAGTGACCACGTTTACCATTCTCACTTAATTGAGTATTTCCCATTTTAGGGTTAATAATGTTTGTGCATTTTAAAATTTGCCAAATTGAATTGATTTATTAATATTTTAAAAAATATGTATTTATTTATAAAATAAAGTATCCTTTTCAAAAATAAAATCTCACTTTTAGATGTGGAAGTACATACCTTGAAAGATAAAGTGCAATTAAAGCGCTTGAGAAATATGATGTGTGGTCTGAAATTTTTTTTTTTTAAACAATACTTTTAAAAAACAAGGCTATGTTCCTTTTTTTTTTTTAATAAGGTTATGTTTTTTTGGTTTTTGGATGAATTGTAGAAATATTTTAGAAGAATGGATTTTTGGGAAAAATTTTGAAAAATGTATTATGTGTTTCTTTTTGTTTTGAAAAAATATAAAAAATGAATTGAAAATAAGTGGTTTGATCTTTTGTGTTTTTGGGAGAGACAAACTTTACTGTTAATGTTAAATTAGTTGTTTTTTGATAGATTTATATGGTGAAAATAATTTATATATATATATATATATTTATAATGATTGAAATATGATGGTAGGGAGTTTTGTAAATGAATTGTGAGGATTTTTTAGATATTAAAATTTTATTTTTTGGAAAAAGAATTGGAAAACGTATACCTATTTTGTAATTATTTTAGGAGAATTAAATTTTTTTAGAAAAAACCAAAAAACCAGAGCCTAAGCAAAAAAAATATATTCCTAGACTAAAAATGCAAAAATATTTTTGAGAAACAAATAAAAATAAAGAATACGAAAATAAAATACGTGACTTGGAAATAATTTTTAGATATTTTTCGAACATAAATTAAATATCAAAAGGGGCATATTGATTTACTTTTACAAATAAAATAAAACATTTAAAAAATATATATAAAGGAAAAAAAGAAAGAAAAAGACCATAAACCTGTCATGATCTGGACTTATGGTCGCCGCACGAGCTATACAGGTGGCGACTTTGCGAGTTAACGCAGAAAAATTGTAAGTGGAGAGTAGATAATGGAAGACAGCTAAGATTGGGTCCCATGTGTATATATATATTAAAAAAAAAAGAAAAAAATGTGAAAAAAATGACATTGTTATATGACGTATAAAATAGCTATCAATAACTTTTATTTTATTATTGATATTATACATTAAGGTTGAGCTAGTTTGGTCCATGGTACAACTCATGATAAGTTAATTTTATCAAGACCAATCATATGTTTGGATGATGCGTTTAGAAATTTACAAGTCCGTTTATAATTCGATAGCCCCTATATATAAATTTATTTTGCATAATTATTAAATGCTTAACACATTCCTGCATAAATTATTCCACATGATAAGTCATGTGCCTTAGTTGCAAAATGTCATTTTTAGCAAACCGAATATTAATTTTTTTTTGTCTCAATAGGATTAAAATAATTTATATACCTAACTAAATAATTTGCAAACTATATTGCGGTTGCTTAAATTGAATATAATTATCATTTGGAGGATAATTATCGAATTATCCAAAATTCAACATGATATGGGAGGGTCCAATAGGCCCAACCCAACAGCTATCAACTCATGTATGACGGGTGAAACCTATCTTATGATTAAGGCCCAAGCTTGGCGTTGACCTCCCAGACTTTGTTTGCGCCCGTGCCCTCGACCGTATTGGTTCCACTCGACCAGGGCGTAGGTCGAACAGTTGAGGTCGACTAGCGCCATAGAGATGTAAATTGTTCATGTTCTAATTCAGACGTTGACTTGGCAAGTCGACTTGATGCAGAATTTCTTCTCTGCAGCATTTAATACTCTAACATGCAGCGTGCCATTGCATTAATGGCGCATGCTACCCTAGTACTGTCTATCCTACCATGCCAGCCAGGAGGAGCGCCACTTTTGTGTACTATCCTGCTCATGAAATCTGGAGATGAAGTACTTGAAATAGTACTCAAATGTGAGAAGACCTAATGCTCCCCACATAGAGACAAGAGTCCTTTCCAAAAGTCAAGGGCATTTTAGACATATTAACAATTTAGGGAAGGTTATAAATACCCCATTGCTAGCCTCTCACGTGTATGACATTCTTCACAAAAAGTTCTCATTTTGTTGCTTAGTTTTTCAATTGATTAGATGTTAATTTAAATGTCTAATTGTCTTAGTCAAGAGCACCTTGACTAACCTTACATTTGCCCGTGATTGCAGATGTCAACTCAAGAATTTTTAAAGTTTGACCATCTAACCAAATAGATCGTCCTATCCCAAATTCCAGCACAATACAGTAAAAAATAATTTCCACCCTTATCACAACCAAACTAGCTTGCCTTAAATGATAATAGTTTTTATTATATTATAATAATAAAATATCTAATTCTAAATTGTATAATTAACAATTACTAATAAGATATATATCCACAACCCAACAAAGATAAAATTGACCATATGCTTTATAGTTGGATCTTATTGTAATCATGCGTAAGTACTAACAATCAATTGTGATAGTTAAAAAAATGATACTCTTTTGTGAAAATTATTATCATAATATTTTTTTACACTTTCACAATATTACTATTTTATTTTTTATAATATTAAATTTGTAGTTCAATTCAAAATTGGACATAAAAAAACAATAATAACATCAAAATAACATTAATTGACATTGAGGACCAGGTCTTGATAACGGTTGAAGTGCCAGCCCATGCTGTTGGCCATTGTTAGATAACACGGATTCCTCTGAAAACGTGTAACTAATTAAAACCAATGTCAATTCGATGAGACTTGTGTAATTAGAATTTACGAAGAGAAGAAATTCAAGTATTTATTTTACTTATTGACTTAAAAATGAATAAAAAGTCAACTTGAATAAAAAGTCAGTCTACTGGCTTAACTTTCAAAAAAATTCATAATTTTCTTTATTATTTATTGGAACATGAATTCCACAATTGAGTTCAATTTGCAATTCATTCCAGTTGGATGACATTCATTAATTTGGGATGTATTTTCTTTATTTTGTCAAACTTTGGCTTTCATTCTTAATTTATTGGTGTGAAATTAGTTTTTCTTGTACAAAATAAAAAAAAAAATTGACTCCATTTGAAAAATATAGAGAAAATTAAATTAAGTATCATTTAAATGTAAATTGGGTTGGATATTGAGTTTTGACTTTTAACAACACTTCAATTTTAGTGTTGGCTGATGACAAATTTCTTTTATTGCCATTAAACTCAAGTTCATTGCTATACTTGCTTTGTCTCTATGATCAAGTATGGTGTGTTATTGAAATATTTCAATTTTAGCAAGATCTCTATACGGCTTATTTTTCATTAGTCACGCTATTTTGTCTTGATAATACCTTCTCTAGTTTTTTGTTGAATTTATTTGTCGCTTCCCCTCCGCCTCGCCTCCACCAAATGTGAATAGTGCCCCTATATAAATTTGAAATTTTGGGAGGATAAAAATTCATAATATAAAGTATTTTAATTAAGGTTACAGATTTTAACTGTATTTTATTTCTACCATGCGAGGCGTTAGTTTTGTTGTTAATTTGTTGGTATGAATTATAAATTTCGAATGAATTATGTTTTAGATGTTAATTATTTTCAATATGTGCTCAACGAATATGTTGTTGCCATAAATTTTGATTTAATTTCTTTGGAAATGCATTTAATATAAATCATTTCACAACAAATAATAACTTATTCTTTGAGAAAAAACAGGTGAAAAAACTCACTTGAAAGAATTTAACAAATTAGACAAATGAATCCCTACCAACTCAAACTACTTTTTCAAATTTTTTTGTTCATAAAAGAGGCTTTACCATCTATTTATATTTTTTTTTCATTTCCTCGAATTATGAGTAAGATTAAAAATATTGGAACGATTAAGAGAGGCTCTGTATGACTTTCCATGATTTTTTTTCTTTTAAGTATCTCTGTAGAATTTTCATTGCACATAACAAGCACATTTACTATATAATTAAATACGCTAGAATTCTCTCCCTCCCTCTCTCTCTCTCTCTATATATATATATATATATATAGTGTGTGTGTGTGTGTGTGTGAAGTTGTGTAATAGTGTGAATGTTATAGAATCATTTTGAACTATTTAAAATTTTCTAAAACTGTTTTCAATATTTTAGAATATATATACATATATATATGATGTAAGTCCATTGTTAGATAAAAAAAAACCGACTTCTTGAAATATTTATAGATATTTTTATCCATTGCTTTAACTTATGTTTTTGGGAATATTTTCTTATAAATTTATTAAAATACAAGCGATGTCCAATTAAATATTATTAAAAAAACATTTCATATATTTAATATTTATTTACAAATGTAAAATAAAAATGAATTTTTATTAGAATAGATTTAGATTCTACTCATTGAATCTTGACCACTAAAAGCATATCCTTTATGATTAAATATTTCGTCGAAAAATACTTAGTCCATTTAATATTTATTTTGCAATATTGTAGAGAAAAAAAAATGAAACACTCATTGAAATAAAAAATTAAAATGCTTTGATAAGTATTACAAACTAGCCAACCTCATTTATCTCAAACATAGAGAAAGGGTAAAAAAAAAAAGCACCACCTAAATATCTTACAACCCTTTTGGCTAAGATGTCAGAAACGACATTTCAAATCCAGTATTTTACTCGAAACCAACTAAAATTTAGTTTGCCTAATGTCAAATATTTCCACAAACATATGGTTTTTGGACTAAGTTTTCCTCTTCCTAATGTCAAAAATTTCCACGACATATGCTTTTTACAATCACGCCAACCCTTTCACTGTGCCTGCGGGTCTCCCCACTCCTCCAGATATTCCAAACCACTAATCATCTCCCCTGCATTTTCCACTTTACAGTATGAACTTTCAGAGGAACACCCTCTCTCCAGTAAGTTTGCTGCATTTTCATCATTTTCTTGCGTGATCTTCACTTCTCTGGATGAAGAACACTCTCGCACATGAATCGGCCTCCGATCAAACGCTCGGAAATTCCCTGATACCACGTAAACTCTGCACAGGCTCAGTTCATGCCTCAACTGCAAATCATCATTACAAAAATTTCGTCAAGAACAAAAACAAAAACGTACATATACAAAGTGTAATGAAGTTAAAAGTTCCAACTTAACTAACTTCTAGAATATACATATATATGCTTTTTTAGTATAAATACAAGTACATAGAATTCGTTAGAGTTTGAGGAGGCGTTCCTGTGCTATGTGGGAGATTTATGTCATTAGCTACAACCTATTTTGCATAATATAGATTATAAACCACAATCAATGAACATGATAATATCATTTATGGTACTGGAATATGCTCGTTAAGATTTAAATTCTTGACTTCCTACATTATTCAATAGATTTATGCCACTGAATCACAGAACATTCGATGGCTTCTAAATGATAGATAGACACAAAGGCGGTGTTCTTGGGCACGTACCGTGGGAAGACAAGTGTTCAAATCTTCTTTAATGGCTCTATACTCATTCATTTTCCACTTAGTTTTTCTTCCCATAGGAGCTCTCCCTTTGTAAAACACCATGCTTTTCTTCACTCCAATCACCTTATCATCCGACGAGTAAACATAGCTCGGCGATCCAGTGGCCTTCCAGTAGCCGGTGCCCGTTGTCCGGTTCGGCCTCCCTCCTCGTACTTCCCTTTCTTTCCTCGCCATGAAGAAAAACCATTGCTCCGGGTCCCCATGGCAAAGCTCTCCACAATGCTCTGCATTAACGGACATCAAAATCACATACCAAAAGAGGAAATAAAACATAAAACAGAACAGACAATTCAATGTGGTAATAATATTTAAAACATTATCGTACTCGGGAGGTGCCATGGCTCGAGCTGATAAATGTCGACCAATGGGATGACGCGATTTATGTCGCTTGTATTTTCTTCGAGTTGTTTGTGGAGGTAGAATGAAATGAGTTCTTCTTCTGTTGGGTAAAAACGAAACCCTGGTGGCATTTCTTCCATTTCTTGCATATTTTAGGGGGGGTGTGGGGTGGGTGTTTATTTTTGGCAACTTAGGACTTAGGAATAATTAAATTGGGTTGTCTAAGATAGTGGTATTATATAGAGGGGTCAAAAATGGGAGTTTCCGAGTGAAAGGAGAAAATTTTGGCACTTAGACACAGAAACTCCAACGCGGTAAAGCAGAGAAAATAGGGACTGTATTGCCCAATTAATAGTTTCCCCTATTTTATGTGGAATCAGAAAGAAACAGTCAAGTCTAATTCTATCCACCCACTTTTTGCGTGGGAAATTGAGTGAACTGTCAATTAAGTGAAAATAAAAATAATTAAAAAAGGGATTAGTTATCCGTACTAAATGTTTCAATCAAATATAGAAAATAATGTCGTTATAATATTAGTAAATTTGTCGGGTGGAAATTAGGTTTGGGGAGTTTCAACTTCAATTAGTTGCTTGATAAGTACTGCGATATTATTTATTTTGAATTTTTCAGAATGTAACATATGTGATGTATGACTGTTGCTAGCGTATGTCTTATATATTGGGTTAAGAGGTCGTTCGGATATGTTTTAATTTTTAATTTTTATTTTAAAATATGAAAAATTTGTAAAAAAAATAGGAATGAAAATGTGTTTGCCTGTGGATAAAGTATTTGAAGAGTAATGATTGTTTAAGGTTTAGTAGAATGTTGGTGGATATATATAGTAATAATGAAAATAAAGAGAAAATATATATAGATTATTCAAAAAAGATATAAATATTATTGGATAATGTATTTTAAAATAAAAATGAGTTGGGATGTTGATGAAAATGAGAAGACATTGTTGATAATTTATTTTTAAATAATGAAAATAAGTGAAGATAAATTTGAAAAAGAAAATCCAAATAGGGCCTAAGTTTCTGAACGAGGGATGCCATTTCACTTATTAATCTTTTGTTTGTTTGTTTGTTTTAATTTTTTGTTTTTTGTTTTTTTTTCGTCTTTGAATTGCACACCAATTTCATAATGAATTTTTTTGGTTGCATATGAAAATGCAAATACAAATGGAGCATGAATAGGGGGTGTAAACAGGTTGATGCGAGCTCAAATTTAGTAAGTTCAAGTTCGACTCGTTAAATAGATGAAAACTTGGGTGAGTCTTATTAAGTTCGGCTCGTCAGAGGAAAGTAGAAGAGCTCAATTCGTATAAATTCGGAAGAATTTGAATTTGTATAGATTTGGATTAGTTCGAATTTATTTAAGTTCAAAATAAAATTTATAATTATAAATTTTTCAAAAATATTTATTATTTTTCTAAAAATAATAAATAAAATATTATTATTATTTACTTATGTTTATGGATTTTATCATATATAATTATATTTATAAAATATAAAAAAACTTGCTTAGGTTCGTGAGCTTTTCAAGTTGAATATTACTGAGTTCGGCTCAATTTATTTAATTGACGAGTTCAAATTATTCACAAATCGTCTAATCTCATTTACATCCCTATGTATGACTGTGACCAACCTTTGAATAGATATTGTCAATTTGTGCCTTAAGGTGCTGAATTAAGTCTCGAAATAAGTGCATCTTGCATATTTAGTTGATACTCTACTATTAATCTTTTCTTAGATTGTGGATTAATTTCAATTACAATAGTGATTTACTTGTCAAAGAATTTATTACTCAACTAAATGAGGAGAAAAGTGGCACACCACTAGCATTGTTTATCTACTTCTCTAATGCATTCACCACGCCATTTTTGTTTAGATATGAAGTGAGCAATGACGTCATTTTACCAGAGAAAATGAAGTTTAGATGGTCAAGTGAAGTCAATAGACATTGAAAAAGTCAATGATCAAATTTTCTTTATATGTGTATTAATTTCTGCCTAACATGTGGTGTAAACTTTTAATTATTTGATACCTTCTGGATATCCTAGGCTGATTTTGAATGTAGAAGATAATAATTTATTTGCCGATTAAATTTATAATTTGATTTGTTTGATATTTACATTTTTGATTTATTCTTCCTTGATCATAACATATATTTATAAGTTTTTTTAATTAAAAAATTAAGTTAAATACTAATAAATAAGACAATTATATTCGCTGAGTTCACATTGATCGAGTTTGTGATCCTAGGCGGGGGCAATGTGGGTGTCGAAACAACCTCTGTTACACCAATTTTAACTCTAAATCTGGGTGGATTCGAGGTTACGGGATACTCAAATCAAAATGGAGATGATCTTCCGCCAAAATAAATAAATAAATAAAGAAATTATATGAACACTATTTACATAATTCATCGCGTAATTAATTAGTCTAATGACATTATTCTTAGACATGTATGTATGCAATTGGTGATTTAAAACAAAAGTACTAATTACATAATCCTAATATTTTTATTTACACACACGCACATAGAAAGTTACATAACCCTAAAGTTCAACTATGCGCGCTAAATACATAGTATATCAGGTAATAATAAATTTATCTTGATATATCTAAATCAAGCAAGCTATTCATTAACGGAGCAAAAGAAAGTTTTTTTTTTTGAGACCAATTATAATTTAAATTAGGTATTTCACTGTAGTAAAAATTATAATAATCATATCTAAGAAATTGATCCATAAAAAATTCTATATACGTATCTAAGAAAACATTCATAAATTTAATTATACGTATTTTATTTTTTCTTGCTTTTCTAAATATTTTTGTTATGTTCAAAATCATTAACAAAAATTTGAAAAGTAGGAAAATCAATTGGCCCACAAATATGTACAATGTATAGCCCTTTTTTGTTGGCATCAATACAGAAGGGGAAGACATCAAATCTACATCGAATCTCAAAAGCTTCATTATTTTTACGCGGCTTAGACAGAGTAAACCCACTGGCGTGGGGACGGGGGGTAGGGAGTGGGGGTCTGTCTGATTCCGTGTGTGCATAAATGGGTAAACTAAGGTAGAGACAAAGGATAGCTTTCGATGCAAAGAAGAAAAATAAATAAATAAATAAATAAATAAAAGGCAATATTTATTGAAAATTTTCTTCAAATATAATTAATATTTCCTTCAAAATTTAATTGATATTTCAAAATATAATTAAAAAATTATAATTTTTTAAATTATTAATCAATAAAAAATATATATTTATACGTTCCAATCATTATTTTAATATGAGTATATATTTTTAATTATAATGTTAATATAAAAATTTGATGTTATATCACTAATTGAATTCATGAAAAGATATTTATGATAAAATTTATCATTTTTCCGGAAATACAATAAGATGTAATTTCATTCTCAATACAATTTCGGTCTAACTTTCTAGACATATTCTCACAAATTTTTTCAAAACAAAAACAAACATTTCCTCCTATCTTGTAGTAATAAGCTAATCAAAAGTTTTGTGATAGCCTTATGCTTAAGTAGCATCGCATCGGATTTTTTTTTTAAAAATATTTATGCACACTCACATTTTAAGAGTTCGTTAAAGTTTAAATTGCATACTTCATACATACAAATATAAAGTTGATGTCATTAGACAACAGATTACTGATAATAGCATTGTACGAGAGTTGAAAAGATTTTGGCTTAACTAAAAACTTTTGTTAAAAACTTTATAAGCTTTTTGAAAAATTTATAAATGTCATTGACAAAAAGTTTTAAAAAGTAAACTTTTAAAATCTTATAAGTTTTATAAAAAATTAAGAAGATTTTAATTTATTTTTAAAATTTTAGCAATTCTTTTACAATACAAGTTGCAAAATTGTTGTTCTAAATATTTTATAAGTTCTATAATTTTATTTTTTCAAACATTATAAGAGTTTGTTTATAGAATAAAATTAAACATCTAATAAATTATATTTATTAAGACGTAAGATTTTATAATTCATAAAGTATTTTAAATAAATTTAAGTAAATGTATTTTTTATACGCATGCCATGATTGCTAATCTTTAAACTGTAAGTGTAGCTTGATTTAAACACGCTTTTTTTATTTAAATAAAAAAAATAGACAAAATGGAGATCTCATAAAAGGGTCCAATATATCATTGACAGACCATTAATTAGTGTGGATTCACCTTACTCTGGCCCGGCTCTTTTAATACAATATTGTTCAATTAGGCTGGGCCTGTCAAATTTCAATTGGCCCTCATGGACCTAATAGGTTTTTATTGTAGCCCGTTTACTTGGGCATCCGGTTTGAATGGGTCGGATGCATGTCCATGTCCAAGTTGAAAAAAAATTGAGCTTTTTATCTTTAAAATTTCGACCTTTTTTATTTTTAAGACTTTTAGTTTGGAGAATCATGAGGAGTGTAAGTTAAAAAACCAACACTCGAAGAAGAATGAACCGACACTTGAGTGATTCCATCAGTAATCTATATTGTATTATAGAAAGAAAAATTATTTTATTTTTAAAATAGAAGTTATTTGTGATTTTTTAAATAGGTTATGCTTTAATTATTTCAATAATTAAAATAGACAGCACAGTTTGAATGATAAAATAAAGAATTTAACATTTGAAAATAGTTCGAATATCAAATTTTCTAATACTTAAATTTTATCATCTAAATTACTTCTAAAAGAATATCTCGCACACTATATTCTTGAGATGTTGTAATCCAAGCATGAATTTCAAAGTCTCGTGCAATAAGTGGATTTTCATAAATATTTCTAGTTAGGGTGGTCTTACCAATAAGTTTGGCGGTGAGATTGTTGTTAGGTGGGCTTATCCATGATTTCATTTAACACATCATCACGGTGGTGTTCTATCCCGTGGAAGGAGATCTCGATGAATCATATGCGGGCATTGAATTTTTGTGCAGCTAATCTTGGATTCCCATCTTTTCTTGAATCTTCAACTGTTGAAATCCAAAAAAGACCAGATAGTAATATTAAGAAATAAAAGTAAAGTAATTTGATGAGATTGATAATAAGATTTAATGTGGTTCAGCGATGTGTCTAATCCACTCGACAAATAAATGATTTATTGATTTTAAATCAAAGTAACAAATACAATTTAAGTCCCACAAATTTCATAAGAGTACCTAACACTCTCGTTCTAAACTCCATTTTGAGAAATAATCTTTAAAGCAGTATAAAATCTATGTTCTATGATTTGTCTCACATTGGTTCCAATCAATCTAGAAAAAATTGGGTTTAAATACCCCAAAGAAAAATAACAAAATGGCTCGCCTGACTTGCACCTTGACACACGTATCTCCACTTGGGGACTATCTTGCCGTTCTAGGGCGCGCCACAGCTTGTGCCTTGGCCCAGCATTGCAGATTACGGGCATGTGGAACTTACACCAGAGCGCGCAGTTCTAGTATGCTGTGTGCCTAGGTGAGGCAACCGTGCACTTGGGAGCACGTTGCGGGCATTCTTGCCCAAATTATGTGCTGGGGCGCGCCTCTCCTTGTGCCTCTGCACGTAGAGTCCTGCCAATGCATGCTAAGGAGTGCTCCAACGCCTGTTTCATTTATACCACTTCATTTTGCACCATTTCTTCCATTTCTCATAATTTGTAACTCAAATTTCAAAGCAAAATCAGCATCATCATCTCTTTCTTGATAAAATTCATGTCTTCTATCACTTTCTGTAGACTTTGATAGAAATCAACGGAACTGATCATCTTTTCCCTATGAGAAGTACTCGTGGTTTCAGCGAGAATTTGATCCACTACATGGGATTCGATTATGTCTTTGACAGCATAAGCTGTGTCTGCTATGCGATTCTGCAAGCCATCCGCTTCTTCATTGACAACATGGGAATAACCTTCAAGAAAATCTTGCAAGAAAGTAATCTTTGTGCTAAGAGATTCAACTTGCTTTTTGTCAAGAGAAACGGGAGGGCGAGGATGATTCTGGATCTGCCCTATAATATACATAAGAGAAACTAGAGCTGTATAAGCTGCCATCTTGGACCCCCAATCTTCTTACCAATTTCCTCTTATTCAAGAGGGCAACCTTCTTCTCCAAACACAATTTGGCAAAGTTAAAAAGTTCATCTCAAGGCCACTACTATCGCCAGTTAAATGCAAAGCCATATTTCCTAGCTTATTTGTTAACATTATTCTACTTCCATTGTTGTTATCTTGTAAAAAAGGAGCTTTACTTTATCCCATGCCTCAGTCCTCTATACTAAATCATCTATTGCAATCAAATACCTTCTATCTAATAAGAATATGATGCCAGCAAATATCTAATGCAGCCTAAGCCATAACGGAATTGAAAGATAATATAATTAACACTTTCTGAGTATGATGCACTAAAAGAAGGCTTCCCACCTAAGTCGCCCGCTGGGAGTGATATTCTATGGGCTGAAACAATGTCTGATGGATGAATTATAATTTGGTGGTTATGTAAACATGATGATGTTGCTTGGATTTAAAGAAATACATATTACTAAACAACTTGCAGCGGGAAATTCAGCATAAGAGGTTGGCTATTCAAATCCCCGCGGGAAGTCAAATTAAGTGTGCTCTAATCTGAAAAAATAAGCTCATATTATTCTTCAGTCATGGTAAAGTAATGATATTATTCATGCTATGTTTGGATCAAGGAAAATAGTGAAGAAAAAGAGAAGAAAAATGCAAAGGTGCAAACACTAAGGCACAAAGTTACATCATTTGAAGTACAAAAAAAAAATAAATTTCCTTCATATTTTTCATGTTAAAATCCAAGATCCAAACATAGGGTTATATAGTAGCAACAAAGGAAAAAAAAATCAATAGAAATATGCAATTAGTAGGGTGAGTAGAAAGACATATCACATATTATCTTTCACCATTTACAGCTTCCCAGGCTTCGTTCAATAAGTACAATCTGTAAGAAAATAACAAAGCAAGTAAAATCAAAGTATAAAATCTTTAAAAGAAATTTGAACCAAGCTACAACAAAATTCTGTTCGACTTAACTTGATTTATCTACAATATTTAATAAATGGTGAACATTCAAAAAAACATCATATATGTTCTATTAAAATCTAAAAGCAAACTTCCCCTTATTTAATGGCTAAAAGACTACATATTGTTTTGCTATTGTGATTTCCCGAACTATCATTTTGGATTATTTCTTTTGATTTATATTTTGTATTTTATTCTGCTTCAAAAACATGATGTTTGCTTATAATAAGAAATAAAAGATAAAACACTTAAGTAGCAACTAGTATGCAAGAGAAGAAGTAGGTGGGAATGAAATAGCTTTAAGAATGGAATGGATCATATGGAAAAGGAATGATGTTATTATAAGTTATCCTATTTTTGGTATAATAAGGAATAGACTTGTCATTCTTTATTTGATTCTAATATCATAGTTAACAATGATAGATAGGAATGAAATAAAATAAAATATTTTATTGATAAATTGCACTTTAACAACTTGAAACAAATTAAATAATTTGGGCTAACTATAATACATACTGAATCACTAATTAGATATGGATTAAAAATCTAGTTTGGCATTAACTTCAACTATTAAATTATGGCTCCCCAACCAATTTTGGGATTAACTTCAACTACAAACTTATGGCTCACCAAGCTCTCCAGTACTTGGTTCTCATCTCGTAATCGAACTCGGACTTGTAGGTCTACATTGCTAAGTTCCTCTTGTTCTTCTATTATTTTCTTAGCAGAAATGACGGTGGAATCGCTATAGTATAGCAACTCAATTGATTGCAGCGTTGGTATTTCTCCAATACTCCAGGGGACCTCCTTCAACTTTTTTAATTTTTCAAGAACGAGGTGCTCTAGTCGTGGAAAGTGGGTGCTGTCTGTGATCCAGTACTCAAGATCGCCATTGGAGTCGATTTCCAGAACTTTTAGGTTGGGGAATTGCCCTTCAACTGTTTCCCACTCAGGTCCTATGAAGGAGCTCCTGCCCAGATTGAGTACTCCAAGAAGTAGTAATGAACCAATGATTGTCGTCATATCTTCCCAGTGGAGGTAGATGCCACTTAAAGACAACTCCTTGAGGGAATGTGGGAAGCTGAGGTTCTGCTCCGGCTTGGTATAATTCCATAGTCAGGAAAGAAGAAATAAAGGGATTCCAGTTTATTTAGACGGGCAAGATTGTTGAGACAATAATGTGACGCTGTCTGTTTCCCAGAATCTTTAATCTCATACAATATTTTCAATTCCTTGATTTTGGGGATTCTCTTAATCATCTCTTCACCACACTTGAAATTTACAATAAGCTGGAGGGTCCGTAGGTTCTTCAAAACAAAGTCGTCATCTTGCCTGTCGTTGGGATCAGGATCCAGGAGATGGAGTAGCCCCACATCCACATGCTTAAGTTGAGGCATCTTCCAAATTTCGGATGGCGCAATATAATGTCCTTGGACTGTTTCATTGTGAAGAACTAATGTCTGTAGATTTCAAAGGAGGTGGATTGAAGAAGGCAATCTGAGATTGCATTTGGAATAAGTTGTGACCTCGAGGTAACGTGAGTTGACTACCCGAAGAACAGCAGCTTCTAGAGAATATTGCACATCAGTTGTTTTCAATACCCTCAATAATCTAAAATTACGT
>JACGDI010005835.1:1527178-1541173 GCA_014898725.1 Jacaranda copaia
AATACTGCCCATGCCAATGATCGGGATGATCTATCGACTAGCTTGTTGTCCGGTGAGCTTTCCCATGAGCTGGATTAAGACATCATCAAACTCGACCATAGTGTTCTTCCCCGTGGAAGGAGATCATAACGAATCAGCTACAGGCATTGAATTTCTGTGCAGCTGATCTTGGTTTCCCATCGTCTCTTGAACCTTCATCACCTCCTTCTTGATAAAAACCACGTCTATCACCTTTTGTAGACCTTGATAGAAGTTAATGGAACTGATCTTTTCCCCACGAATAGCACTTGTGGATTGAACAAGAATTTGACCCACTATGTGGGATTCAATTATGTCTTCGGCTGCATGAGCTGCATCTGCGATGCGACTCTGCAAGCTATCTGTTTCCTCGTTGCCAACATGGGAATAACCGTCAAGAAAACCTTGCAAGAAAGCAACCTTTTCAATGAGAGATTCAGCCTGGTTTATGTCAAGAGAAATTGGAGGACGAGGATGATGCTGAATCTGCTCTATGATATGCATAAGAGAAACTAAAGCTGCATAAGCCGCCATAGGTCTCTTTCTCTATGATATGGAAGTAGGGCAGGGTCTGAAAATGAAAAGGCATCTGAGGGACTGGATACCTACCAAGAGGGCTTTTATAAAGATCAATTACAATGATTTAACTAATTGTTTTGGAAGGCTTCTCATGAAAGCCGCGTCTGAGACTGACATAATTTGATGGTCAGGTAAACAAGATGTTGATAGGATTTAAAGAAATACATATTACCAGACAAGTTGCAATTGGAAAAATTAGTCTACAGGGTGGCTAGATTTAAAGAAAAACATATTTGAATTGAAAATTAGCACGACAGGCTGGCCAATGAGCCTCTTATGTTTTAGAAAAGGTGCAGAAATTAATACTTATGGAAGACTAAACTATAAACGGAGACTTGCCAAGAAGACTTTTGATAATTAAACTTTATATTTATCTGCTTAAGAAAGCTTCCCGCAAAAGCCGCTGCTGAGAGTGACATTATATGGACTCAGACAGTGTTCAATGGCTAAGTAGTGTTTGGTTTCGTTTCCAGAATTTCTTCACACAAATTCTACTATTCCAAAAATAAGAACCATCAATTTATAATCATTTTCACCCAACATCATTTTTATTTTCATTTTCAAAACACATTCTCCAATAACCTATATATTTTCTCTTTCTATTGCATTATTTCTATCTTTCTCCGCCTGCAACTTATTAAAATCAACATAATTATTATATTTCTAAACATTTCATCCAAACATATTTTTATTTTCATATCACATCACATCACATAACTAATTTCCATCAATTTAGAAGTGCTAGAAACTGAAAATGGAATGAAAATGAAACCAAACACTCCCAAAATAATTTGATGGTTGTTAAAGAAATACATATTACTGGACAGGTACTTGGAATTGAAAAATTAGTACATATAATTAACTGCTGGCTATAGATCAGATCCCACCACAAAGTCAAATTAAGATTGCTCCAATCTTTAATTAATGTGGTATATTACTGCAAGATTAACACAAAATAAGTTCGGTTTAATTTATTGCTGGTGCAGAATCTCTATGTTATTGCTCCAGTCTCCGTATATGTTAATTGTATGAATCTAAGAAATATATAAGAGTCATCGTCCTATTTTTTTTGCATTTTGATGTTAACTTAGAAAATATCAGAATAGTTCACTTTTTGATGCTTGCACTTTGATACAGCTACTTTTTCAACTTTATAGGAGACAGAGTCTTTTATAATTTTTTAACATAAAAAACCAATATTGACCACCCTTAAGTTGTTATTATATTCACAAACTTTGTTCGATAGGTTGAGAAATAATAAAATCTCTTCGGAAAAAAATACATATAAGTGTTGCTATGATGAGAGAGCTATGAAAGGTGATCTTGTGATGCAGATCAAGCCCAAAGAGAAATTTAGCTGTGAGCTTGAAATTGGGCTCAACATGATTTTGAGAGGAACTTGAATTGAGAGTAGACACTCACATTGAAATGAACCACGTGTACTATAAATATTTAAATAGATCAACGCCTAAAAAAACAATTTGAATTGATCATTAACAGAATAGTTAAGTTAAAAATGAGGATACGTTTTAATTCCGTAGCAATTGAAACAAACCAATAATTGTTTTGCTAACATGATTCAAGAATTAAGTATGGATGATAAAAATGGACTGTGAAATAATTCACATAATTTGGACATGCAATTAGTCAATCAACGCATGCAAATTCTCGCACCTTTGGGGAAGCTTTTCGTTGAAATTACAAATGCAACTTAAGAGAGGGGAAAAAAGTGAGAAAGAAAAACAAGAGCGGCTTTATACAAATGTAAGTTTGAATTCACAATACAAAAAGATAGAGCAAAAAGGAAAATCGGGAGTGAATATAGTGAAATATAAATTTGACGACCACTATATATGAACTTCAACTAGAAAATTATGGCTTGTCAAGCTTTCCTCTACTTAGTTCTTCTCCCATATTAGAACTCAGACTCATGGGTCTACATTGCCAAGTTCCTCTTGTTCTTCTACTATTTCCTTAGTAGAGATCATGGCAGAATTGCTACAATTCTCTAACTCAAATAATTTCGGTGATGGTATTTCTCCAATGCCCCAAGGGATCTCCTTCAACTTATTCAAGTGCTTAAGAACAAGGTGATCAAGGTGCCGGAAGTGAGTGTTGTTTGTTGTCTAGTATTCTAGATCATCACAAAAGTCAATTTGCAAGAATTTTAGACTAGGGAATTGCCCTTTATCTGTTTCTCACTCTAGTCCTGATATGTGATAGTCTAACAAGAAGCCCAATGCCAGTTCCATTTAGCCCAACAGGGGATGGTCCAACAAGCCCACTAAGCAAGCCCAATGTCAGTTTCATTCAGCTTATAAGGCCCATTAAGCCCAACATCAGTTTTGGAGCTAACTTATTTGACAACAACTATTTGGTCGAGTAAACTATTGTCAACTGGGCTCGATGGGATGCATCACCTATTCTAGCCTATTCTACCATGTACCAGGTCGATTATTCAAGTGGTCGACCAGCTAGGTTCGATTGGCCGTTGTCAACCTCAGGTCTTTTTCTCCAGTGCTAACTCAGATCCATACCGCATTTATTATTCTGTCAGACACCATGCCTCCGTATTAATTACATGTGACTGTCGGTACAGTCGCTGCAACCAATCCTGTCACTACCTTTGGTAGAGAGGTGCTTACCAAAGGTACTGTTCATCCTGAAAAATGGGAGACTGTACCATTTGGAATGACCATTTACCCCTCGTCGAGAATTAAAGTCCACTGCGCCTGATATAGGCACCATGGAGAAATCATGCCTAGAGAAGGCTATAAATACCTTATATTCAACCACGCTCAAGGTAATGCTAAATACACCATAAGCTTTCTATATTCTGTTCGATTACCTCATCTTGACCAAAACTAACTTGAGTATCGGAGTGCCTTAGTCGGGGGTACCTCGGCTAGTTTAATGTATGTCGATTATTGCAAATCTCGGATCTCGAGAAGAACACTGAGTGGATTACTCGACCTCTCTGGTTGGATCAACCCCCAACAGTTCCCTTTTACTCTAAATTATTTTCAACCTCATCAAGTCCTATAAAGGACTTTCTTGTTAGTTTCAGCACTTCAAGAAGGGATAATGAATCTATCTTCATTGTCATGTCTTCCCATTGAAGGTATCTTCCATCTAAACTCCATTTCTTCAGGGCATGTGGGAAGGTGAGGTTCTACAGTAAATCACTCTGGCTTGGATTCGACAAAGTAAAAAAGAAGCAACCAGGGGATTGCAGTTTATGTAGATCACCAAGATTCTTGAGGTAGCAAAATGATTCTTCTTCAAGATACTCATTATAAAATACTTGCAATTTCTTGATATTGAGAATTTTCTTAACCACCTATTCACCATACTTAAAATTTCATATTTTCAAGAGCATGTGTAGGTTCCCCAAAACAATGTCATCATCCTAGGGAGGATATAGGAGATAGAGTTCATCAAACTCCACATGCTTGAGTTGAGGTATTTTCCAAATTTTAGATGGTACAAGAGAATCCTCCAGGATGCCTTTGACAATTAATGTATGTAGATTCAAAAGGAGGTAGAGTGAAGAAAGATATCAGGAGTTCAACTCCCAATCAACTTTGATATCAAGGTACTGCAAGTTAACTAGTTGAAACAGCTTCTAGAGAATGTTCATCATCCACTTTCAATACCTTCAACAATCTAGAATTAAGTGATGGTGAGTCTCCCTCAAACTTGCATATCAAAGAATGGGCAAGTAGTGTAGATCACAAGACATGAAGGACTAGAGAAAAGAGTATTCCTCCATCGATGTGCTTTGATGAATAGCAACACGATGTTGGGTATTTATGTTTTGTGGAATTTTATGACTATGCTGCATTCTTACACAAAGAAATTTTGCTTTCTTAGACTCTCTTAAGCATAGGTCCCTTACGAGATCATGGATCTTGTAGGATTTTATTTTTCCATTAATCCTACACTTATGAACTAAAATGAGATTTCTGTTAATGAGGTCTTTTAAGTACTCTTCTACAACCTCTTCTAAGTTTTTGCCACTAATTTATTTAAGAAATCCTTCAGCAACCTATAGTTTAATGACTTGTGAGACACGAATCTCACGGTCTTCAAGAAAAATTTCCACATGGAGAAGACATGGCTTTAGTTGAACTGATAACTAGTCATAACTCATATATAATATTTTTAAGCAACATTGATCATCCTCTAAATTCAAAGTTGAATTCAAATTTTCTACAATATATTCCTAGTACTCTAGTGTCCATTTGGACTTTGCTAGAAGTCCTTAAATCATGACAATTGACAGTGCAAGTCCTTTGCAATTTTTGGCAATCTTCTTTCCAATTTCCTCTAATTCAAAAGGGCAACCTTCTTCTCCAAATATATTTTTGCAAAGTAGATCCCAACTTTTGTCCTAATCTAGAAAATTCATCTCAAGGCCATAGTTGCCACTTATAGTCAAAGCCACATTTGATAGTCTAGTGGTTATCGTTATTCTACTTCCATTGTTGTTATCTAGAAAGAAGAACTTTACCTTATCCTATGCCTTAATACTTTGTACGTCATACATTACAATCAAGTACCTTCTACTTGATAAACGTTTGTATAGTTTTATCCCTAAATCCTTTTTAGTACTCTTTCCACTCAAAGTCTCCCTATCTTTTTGGCTTATCTGACAAAGAAGTCCTAAAAAAACTTCTTGCACACTATATTCTTGAGAAGTTGTGTAACACCCCGAATTTTGGAATTCTAAAAAAAATATAATAAAATATAAAATTGATAAGTTGGCTATATTAATTTTGGGTTAGATTTAAGTTTAGAATTAAATATTGACAATCGAGAGATTAAATTGGAAATAAGAGAAGAACATGATTGCTTAAAATTATAAAATTTAAGGGGTTAATGTGAGTAAATTAAAAGTCAATGGACTAAATATCAATTAAATTTAGGACACAATTGCACCGAATCAAAAATATTAAGGTCAATGTGAGCAAGTTAAAAGTTGGAGGATTTCAAAATAATTGAATTTGGACTCAATTGCCCATGAATAGTAATGTTAGGACGCCAATGCACAAATACTAAAACTTTTAGGACTAGAGTTAAAGTTATGGGGTCAATATGTAAGGCGGTTAAAAGGTATGGGTGCAATTGAAGTTGGCTAGGAAGTTTTGGTGTCAATTTGAGAATGCTCAAAAATATCTTTGTATGTATAATTTAAGGATGAAATTTTATTAAATTTCCAAAATCGACCTAATTCCACCCCGGCGACGAACGGCCAAAAAATAACTAGGAAATTTGGAACTAAAACCATATAATCACTCCTCTCATCACTAGGAACCCAACCATACCAAACTTGACCCAAAACACCAAAGAAAATAATTGGAAATTGAGGGCGATGATAAGTATGTGGCTGTGGTGGTGGTTCTATTGCCTTCGACAGCAACAATGGAAAGGGTCTTAAGCGGTTGTGGTTGGAACTTCATGGGCTATCTATGGGTGGTGTCAATTTGGCATTTTGACGGTTGGTGGCAGAGAGTTGAAGGTGGTGGTTGACAGTGGAGGATTAGGGTTTGGTTGCGGCTTAGAATGGCCAATCGACCAACATGTTGGGATCCAAACTAGAAATTGAATGGGGCATTTTGATTGCCGTGATGAGGTGCGTCTTTTGGTGTGGCTAACTACACCTCCAAATATGGAGCACGCCTACTACTGGCATTGTGGTGGCAACTAGTAGAGAGCTCAAAATGTGTTTTGAGCTCATCTAGGCTATTTCCAGCTTGAGATTGTATCACAATTTGATCCAATTTGGTTAAATTTCAATAACCAAATTTTAATTTGATTAGATTGTTGAATGTAATTAAATTTTTGGATCAAAGCTTAATTATGATATGAACTAAGATTATTAAACTATAGTTTAGCCCAAGTTATGGATTAATCTTATATTATTATAATATTGAACTCAATCAACTTGAAGGAATTATTGGATTGTTGTTAAAACCTTAAATAAGATTTTAACAATTTATTTACCGACTTGTTGAGTTAAGGACAATGATATGTGATTATCTTAAACATATGAGTATAACATGGAACTTGAGAAAGTTATAATTAAAAAGATAAATTAACTGAGGAGCTTGATAAGGGCATATAAGTACATTAAGAGTTATGATTCAAAAATCGACATAGTGTTGGTTTAGGTTATCTTATTATGAACTTTGAGTTGACTAGGAAATGAGGACATGGACTTTCCAAACAATTAAGAATTACCACATTTAATCATCTTAAGTATTTAGACATTAATTATATTCATATTTAAGATTTAGAGGATTGATAGAATGATAACTTGGGTTATCGTATGACAGTTCTTAGACTGACTGGGGAGCTAGAACCTAAGCATCCATATAACTAGGAATTCCTTTGCATTTGCTAGGTGAATTTATACTCAATAAAATGAGATTTTCTTGTTGGGGAAAGAACATATATACTCCTTATATATCCTGGTTGTTTGGTTCCTTCTAATCTACATGTTGAGAAACTCACCACATATCACCTTTACACTGAATACGATTCTTATTTGATTATAATTTATGATCCCATGTGAAATTAGTGATTGTGTGTGGAAAATGGATTTCGAAATACATGTTCAAATCTTGCCATAACTACTGCCTTGAGATGAACTTAATATTAATTGATCAATTGATTGCTTATCATGGCGGATTGACATGTTAATCAAAATGTTGTTGGACATATCACATGATATACATGAATAAATAATAACCTTGGGAGTGGGCCCTACAATCAGTTACGAGAGACGGCTAAGTAGAACGATTTGCAGTGATAGATATTACGGCTGATACCAGTATGAGATATACATATAATCCCTACTCATAGGCTAGCTAGAGGTAGCCGCCTAGAGTGGGATCAGGCATGCGGCTTGCCATGCCTAGAGTATATGTGTGTGCGTTTAAGTATCTGAGCATATCACTCGAAAACTTGGAGGGATAAGGATTTTCATGTTTTTGAAAGTGGAGTGACAAGATAGGAGAACCACCAATAGCTTTTACTAGAAAATGTTTGCTAAATTAGAATTCGTTAATTTCTCAGTTTGATGTTTATGCTTTAAAACTTGAATATTTGTGAAGTCTCATCATCAGTATGGGACAATGGTGGGATGGATCACTTGAGATTTTGACTGAAATCATCTCTCACGACTTCTGAAAATTATAATGCCTTTATATGCCTCTTATATAATATATGTGAAATTATCACTCTATTATTATTGCTACGATATCTCACTAAATTATTTAGACTTACCTTGTTTGTATTTTTTCTTTCTATTCTTTATCCCAAATAAGGCTGAGTAACGAAGATAGACTAACCCAAGTGACACATAAGATAATGAAGATGGTAGAAAAGTTGCACGTGATTTATGATATTTCAGTTAGAGTTGTACCTTTTTTGGATGTCGCTTGTAGAAATTAAATACTTTGAATTTGAGAAATATATTTTCTTTTATTTAGAAGACTTGTGGAATAGATTTGAGTAGCATCCCGATCGAAAGTAGGCACCTCCTGATTGGGGTGTTATGTATTGTAACCTAAGCATGAGTATCAAAGTGTTGCATAATCAGTGGTTTTAAATAAACATTTCTAGCAAGTGTAGTCTTACCAATGCTGCCCATGCCAATGATTGACATGATTTGGCATTAGATTGTTGTTTGATGAGCTTATCCATGATATTGTTTAAGACATCTTTATTACCAACCATGGTGTTCTGCCCCGTGGAAGGAAGGGGATCCTAGTGAAACTTTGAGCATTGAATTTCTTTGTAGCTGATCGAATCTCCATCACTTCCTCCTTGATAAAATCCATGTCTTCTATCACTTTCTGCAGACCTTGATACAAGTTAATGGAACTGATTTTTTTCCTGTGACTTGTGGATTGTGCAAGAATTTGATCCACCACATGGGATTCAATTATGTTTCCTACTACATAAGCTACATCCGCAATGCAACTCTGCAAGCCATCTGCTTCTTGGTTGCCACCATGGAAATTATAACCTTCAAGAAAATCTTGTAAGAAAGTAATCTTTTCGCTGAGGAATTCAACCTGTTGTTTGTTAATAGAAACGAGAGGGCAAGGATGATGCTGAATCTGCTCTATGGTATGCATAAGAGAAAGTAAAGCTACAAAAGCCACCATATATTACTCTAACCCATAAAAGTGTATGTGTGTGGCAATAGTTCTCCCGCATGTGCCGGAGTTTTTTTGTTCTTTTTTTTTTCCTTCCCGTTGCAGGGTTTCCAAAACGACGTTGTTTTAGGTAGGTGTTGTTGTGGTTGATTGTGATTTCTGCTATTGGATTTGTGTTGTTGAGAATAAATGCATTAAAAGAAACTAGCTTTATGGGATGAGGATAGGTTGTGTTTGTTTTTTTTTGGGGCTCTCTCTCAGTCTAGAAATAGAGAGAGAAGAGGGCACTAAAATTAGGGCTTTTGGCGGAGGATTTGGTGTATACGAATATGAATTTTGGGGGAATGGTTGGTGGGAGCTTGTAGGCTGGATGCATGAAAAAACTTTGGATCTTTGGCTGGCTTACCATGCGAGTATGAAGCAAAAGAAGGAAAAAAAAAAAAGATGTCTATTGCCCTCCACTCGTCTTATTGTGGTCATTGCGATTTTGTTGCACAGGGAAGTGGTTATTCAATGCCCATTCTTTTTTTTTTGCTCTTTTTAGCCATCATTTGCTTTCATTTATGCTTTTGCATTTTAGCTTGTTGTGGAAGGTAGTCAGTTGTTTTTTTTTTTTTTCCTCTCCGCATTCTTCTTGTTCTTGCCGTTCTCTGATGGTTTTGTGTATATGTTATCAGAAAGAGACCTCTATTGTGCATTAGGTGGCTATAATTTGCAAGCTTTGATTTTACTAGGTTTGTTGTTGTTTGAGGTTAGGGTTTTTGGCTTACCAACTATTTTTTTTTCTCTGGCTTTTTAGTGTTTTTCTTTGATTGTCTCTTTATGAGTATTGGTTGTTTTCTCTAATCTTGCAAATGGTCAAGTTGAGGAATGTAGGCTTGCATTTTTTGAAAGATTATGTCTCAATTTCTGAAAAAAATAAACAATTATTTTGTTTTGAGGGTGTCAAGTGTTTCTTATGTGTAGTTTTGAGGGTTTTGGGTAGAACTTTTTTCTTTTTTCTTCATTTTTACAACATGCATGTGCTAAGCATAGGTTTCTATATTTTTCCCCCCTAACTTTCTCTTTATTAGTGCTGATTTTTGTGTATTTTAATTTTTTTTAAAATTTTTTTTCCCCTTTTATCAGCTGATGTTTATGATATGAATTTTGTTTTCTTGAATTCACGCTATATCTCTACTTTCTTGGTTTCTTTTTCAAAAGATTCTTGTACAAACCCATAAAATCATATTGTCAAAACTCTATGCTTGATTGTTTTCTTTGTTATGTTAAATGCCTAACACTTGTTAACTCTGCTTCATAATTTAAATTATTTCATGCTTTGAGTAACCTAAAAAGTATTTATATATTTGGACAATGTGTGCGCCTATTGCTAGTATAAAAAGAAAAGGCCTTACATTAGTTGGGGGAAAAATTTAAGATTGCAAATGAAATTTCACTTTTTGCTTGTTTCCAGTGCACTTTTTTCTTTCTTTCCTTCCTTTCGTTTTATTCTCTTTTCCCACCACAATCCATCAATCGATCATATATTCTTCCTAACATTAATCTCACAAATCATTCAATGAATTCTTTTAATTGTTATTTGCTAGTAATTTAATCAGTATGAGTATGATGCTCTACAAAAGCAATACGAAATAAGATAAATGACACAAATTGAAATGATGATGTACATTAAAATGATATGCTATAAGATCAATAATATTGATCTCTCAAAATTATCCCATGAATTGTTTTTAATTGTTATTTGGTTCTAATTTAATCAGTATGAGTAGGATGCTCTAAAAGCAATTATACGAGACAAGATCAATGACATACATTGAAATGAAAATAAAAAATAAAAAATGACATACATTGAAATGATGTACTATTATGAAATACATTATTATAAAATCAATAATATTAATCTCACAAAATTATCCCATAAATTCTTTCTAATTGTTATTACCTCTATTTTAATCGGCATGAGTAGGCCACTCTAAAAGTAATACGAAAGAATTTCAATGACATACATTGAAATAATGTACTATTATCAGGTCATATGTTGATCACATTGTTCACATGCTGAGATAATGTGTTACCGCAACGAATATTTTTAGAAAGTAATTCTAAAATAGATTTATCAGAAATAATGCGACAGCCTTGTGTTATGGGTAAATTTATTACAATTAAAGTAGAAATGACACTTCCAAGATTCAAACAATTTTCCCGTAATCTTTGTCCTCAATTTTCACATTTCGCCAAGAAGTCTTGATTCAAGCCATCCACATTTCCACACAACATCAAGAACATTAAGAAGAGAAAAACAGGAACCAAATCCATGCTCGTAAGAAAAAAAGAGCACTTTCATAGTAGATCTTGATACATTCTACAAACACAAAGCAACTTTATTTTTAAGTACACATATAAGTAAATATATTAAAACGCCTCCCACCCCCTTTTTTTCTTTCAACGTAATACAAAACAAACATATGACAAACACACACTTTTACTAGGCTAATTATAAACTAAACTGATCATCATTTGCTTTAAGGTATACCTATGATGGGAAAGAATGGGATATAATAGCTAGATGGTGCTAGTCCCCATTCTCTTGGCAAAGGCACATTCACAGTCTTGGATGAGCCAAATCCCATGTCTTTGGCTCCACATTTCCCCTTCTTAGGACAAGATTGGTAGAAGCTGAGAGGCTTAGAGGTAGTAAAATGGCCTGATTCTTGGGCTTTGGTAATTGGGATGACAGAATCCATTGCCGAAGTGAAGAGCTGGTTGGGGCCTCCCATGATCTTGGCCCTGCAGTTTAACGGATCGGTTGATTTTTGCGAACCGTCGGAAGGAAGCTCAGTCTCAAAAGCACCATTTTCTTCTGTGTATGCCATAGCCAACTTCTTCACTTTGTCACATTTCACCAAGACTTGAACCCCTTGAGAAGGGAAGACAAAAAGAACAGGTTGTCAAATGTTAGAAATTAAATGGAGCTATATCATTGTATTCACGTTCTGATATCATGGGAGTGTTTGCAAGAACTTTTGCTTTTAAAGTAGTAAAAAGTTGTAATAAAGTTCAAAATGTTTGAAAATAGCAGCGAAAGCCAAAAAATACAAAGATTCTACAGAAGCTAAAGCAGCACTTGCTTTCAGCTTTAACCTTTTTTCAAGTTAAGAAGAACTGTATTAAGAATTAAAAGTAGACAATTACTTTCAAACACTTTGAAACAACTAAAATTCCGTCAAACACTGAAAAGTAACTTCTTTGAAACTGTTGCAAATACTCATAATGTTACTTCAAAATTCTAAACTTTTGTCATGCAATAACTCAAGTAGTTTTGCTTCAAAACTGCTCCTTTATACTAAACTTTCCACTTTAGACTATATGATGCAGCCAATGTTACTTCTTTAACATCAACTAAAAGAACCATATAGACAAGTAAGTACAGCTACCAACTCCAAAACTTGTAAGAATTTCGAATGATCACACGAATAGTAGGACAAACCTGAGAGATCAGAGCCACGAGGGCAGTCGAGGCAAGTGACCGATCCCTTGAGGACTCGGCTTGTGGAGAGCTCCTCAGCCTTCGCGAGGGCCAAAGTGAAGAAAATTGCAACTAAAACACGACTTGTTGCCATTGAAGCAAATGCTGAAGCTGTGCAATGGTTGATGATGAGAGAAGAACATTGCAAAGGGCTTCCTATAAATATTGCAGCAAGTATCAGGACAACAGTAAATGAAAGGGACCAAATGCCTGAGTAGGTTGTTGGTGTTAATAAAGATGTGGAGTACTATGTGTGAAGTTTTCTCTTCTTGAATTTATTGAAAGATGCAAGTTTCCCGTCTGAAAAGGCAAGCTTCAGAGCGTCCGAATTAGGATAATCTTTTCTTGCTCATTACTCAAAACTAGCCAAGTTATTTTGTGCTTTTTGTCATTGTTAATCAATGGGTCATGTGGGTCCATTTGTCACCATTGGATTGGACGGAGTGGATAGTTTTCACCATTCACTCCCCCTTATTTAACGGTCATTGTTGGATGTGTATATTGCACTTGATCCAACAAAAATTAAGACTTAATCAATCTAGTATTGATGTATTATGATCAATGATATAAGTAATAAATAAAGAGTAAATGAAAAAAAGACTACGTTAAGATGATTCCTAGCTCTTAATTTCAAGAAATAACTTGAATAGAAAAGCATAAGAAGAAATGGTCTATTACCATTTTTATATTTAAGAATACAATTCTATTCATCATAAGTACGAGGTTAATTTTTAGCAGATCTTAGTGTTCTAAAGCTTGCTGAAAATAGAATATTGATGTTTGGACTAATACACGACATTGCTGTAACTAATCATATGACAAGGGTGTTTGACTGTGACTAATTAATTTTAGTGAATAATCTTGTAAGAATGATTAATCATATGATGTTAGTGTCTCACGTTGATGAGATAAATAAATTGTAGTATCTACATATGGTCTCGAGCAATCCTCATTTTTTAAGTTATCTTTCGGAGTCGAATTAGGCCCAAGATTCATTTCTTAATATGGTATTAGAGTCACCATTCCCGATTTTGGGTTACCCAATATTATTGGGCCACCCATTTCATATTATTCTACACTTTAAATGTTCATTCCTGGGCATTTCATATTATTCAACGCTCTAAATGTTCATTGCTAGGTGTGCACGGGGTGTGTTGCGTTCCACATTGGTGAAACAAATAAATTGTGGTTTTAATATATAGTTTTGGACAATTTTCATCTCCTAGTGTCCATTCTTTAACATGTTGGGGTTGAGTTAGGCCCAAGGTCTATTTTTTAACATGTTAGTGTCCCACATTGGTGAAATAAATAAGTTAGGTCCAATGTCCATTCTTTATCATGGTATCAGAGCCATCCTTCTCGATGTTGGATTACCCAATGTTATTGGGTCACCAATTTTATGTTATTTTATGCTTCGAACGTTTATTGTTGGGCGTGAGCGGAGTGTGTTTACAACTGTTAAAAAGTTATAGAGCCTTTTCGACATGCTTTTATATACTTTGTTCGATAAGATAACTGTCTAGCCATTTACAAAAGTAAATGCAAGACTATTGTGTCATGATGTAGGATTTTTTTTCTTTCCACTTTTAATATTCTCTAAGGGCAAAAACAGAACATTGACAAAAATATTAAAATTCTATGTAAAAATTAACATGAATTAAGGGTGTCAAAATTAAATTCAACTTGATGACTCGATCATAA
>JACGDI010005835.1:1549068-1576119 GCA_014898725.1 Jacaranda copaia
TTCAAAGACGACGTCGTCCCACTCCCTCCCCCTCCTCTGCAATGATGTCGGCATCACCGGTACGTTCACCGGCGCCGACTGATGGTGAAATGGCACCCTATCCACCTGAGGTGGCGGTGGCCTCGGAATCATTATCCTGGATGAGGTTGATGTGGCGGGAGACGTTGACGAGGAGGAAGAGAGGGATGCCGAAGCGGAGGCCTTGTGGTTGAATACCGGTCGGGTGTCCGATCCGGATCCAGACCCCGATCGACTCTTCACATCGCCGTTCAGAGCAGCTAAGATGCCGTAATGGTTGCGGTTGATGTTCCGCATCGGGCTTGAGTAGGGATTGGAATACGGGTGGGTCGGAGAGGGGGACGAACCACCCGAAGGAGTGCCGAAAATATCGTGCTCAGAGAGCTCATATGGGGGTGTGGTGGAGGCGGATTTGGGCTGTAAAATCCCCAAGAATCTATCGGCGGATGGAGGGCTACGCTGGTGGTGGAAACGGGTGGCGCCGCCGGCAATTTGTTCCATTGGAGCAGATGAAAATGTGTGTGTGAGTTAGAGCGAAGGCCGGGGGGTCAAAGATGTACTCTCATATTCCCGCGTGGGAGGAATCCTGAGTGGCAGCCTTAGGGTGCGCTTGCTTAAAGTGTTGTACGGAATATCTCTAGTGGATGCGTAAAGTCAAAGAAAGGAATGATTTTGTTGATATGCACTAAAATGAGGACCGATTGCAAATATTCTCTGTCACCCAGCAATATATGGAAACAAATATTATTTTATTTTATTTCATTTTTTTTAATGAGAGAAGATCGAGAAGGTCGGTTGCGATCCGTTTGACAATTTCCTACTTGACAATTCATGGAATTTGGTGAGTGTTCAATTAATTCTTTCCTAAAAATCTTAATTATCTAAATTACATTGAGATCTACTTTCTAAGACAAGGTAATAACAATTATGGAATATTATGTTGGAGTACCCCTTTATCCCCTTAAGAAATATCTTTTTTTTTCCTCCCATTAGAAAATATAAGAAACTGCATTTGTCTACTGTATAGAGACTTAGACATGATATATGGGCATATGGATATTCATGGATAATTCAAGAATGGACAATGACTAGTTGGATAAATTTATCCTCAAATAAAATTACTTCTTTCTCATTGAGTACGAGATAATAAATCCATTATCCGTGACTTTAGGTAACAGGTAATTCATGAATATTCATAATAAAATTTTATTTTTTCTATATTTGAAGGCAAATTAATGTGGAATTTTCAATTTATTTAATATTGTTCAAATATTACCTAAACAAAATTAATAGACGAGATTATAAATTAGGGGTGTAAACAAATTGAGTTCGAGTTGAGTTTAGCTAAAATTTCAAACTCAAGCTCGGTTCATTTATAAAATACACGAGCTTGAGTTTAAGCTTGAGTTTATCGAGCTCCAAATTTTAGGTTCAAATTTAAGTTCATTGATAAATATTGAGTTCAAACTCAAGCTCAATGAGCTCATAAGATATCCAATCATAATCAAGTTTAAATTGAGCTTGAGCTCATCAAACATCTTTCACTTAATATGCTAGCTTGAGTTTGAGCTCATCGGACTCAATTTAGTCCTATTATTTTCTATGAAACTCTCGAAAAATACTACCTATTAGCAAATCTGATAGCATCATCATTAATTTTTCTAAAAGTCGATCAATTTTTAATGAATTTAAAGTAAGTTATTGTTTTGGTTTTTGAAGTTTGAACATTAAAATATAAAAATGAATTTGTTAAGATAATGATGAATTCTCATTTAATACTTGTATTATTATATTTGAAAAATATGCATTAATCATATATATAATATATTACACAATGAAGTTTTATTATATAATTATGTATATTTTATAAAATTATTTGAATAGTAAATTTATATTTTTCTGCAAATATATCATGCTATTATTTTTTAGTATTTTACAAATTACAAATTATTATTTATTATTTAATAAGTAATATATAAGTAAATAAATGAATTATAGTTTAAAAATTACCTCAATATGTGGCACACAATTTTTGAAGTATTATTTTTATATATTATTAATATATATAATTTTAAAATAATATTAGAGTTCATGAGCCGGCTCGCGAGCCTTCGAGCCACCATATTAAAGCTCAAGCTTGGTTCAATCCCAAGTTCAAACTTAATAAACTTGGCTCAAGCTTAGATAGCCTTGAGGTCGAGTAGAGCTTTTTCAGGTCAAGCTGAGCCTATTCATGAGCTAGCTTGGCTTAGCTTACACCCCCACTATAAATTTCAAATATTATATTGAATAAGTTTTTAAAGCATATTGAATGTTTTAGTTTGAAAACTACAATTTAAATGTTTAAACATTGTGGCACCCCTTCTTGGGGCATCATTCTAAGCGGAGAAACCACCAATTCAAGCTTGAAATTTATTTAAATGATAACAAGAAAAACTGAAATTTAACCGTCTCAAGTAAAACAAGCACCCATAAACATGATATATATAACCCATATGTCTTAAGTTCATACAACATTCAAATCGTATCTTTTAACCTAGGGTCTCGATTAGGTGGAGACTATATATACAGCCCGACACATAATCTATTACAAAATGACTTCAGTCCAAAACATGATCCTTTGCTCTTTCACCTTGACCTGTTTGAAAAATAAAGATAACGAGGAGAGTGAGTCTTAAGGATTCAGTGAGGGATTACCTAATAGAAATTATAGAGAGAGATGAACTGGAATAACAAATGACAAGATCTTTTTATTACAATTTAGGCAATCAAATCAAAATTGTCAAGGATCAATCTTTAAACTCAAAAAAGCACAAACATATAAACATTTAGCGGACCTATTGACTTCTTTCCTTATTGATCCTTGATCAATTTAAGATAACAATCAATAACAATTAATTTGAGCACAAGCACTTTCCCTTATCTTTCCATTTGCTCAAGCACATAGCTCGGCGTGTAACAAATCAATTATATGGCATGGTCGACCGCATGCCATATCTCACCACTCATAGTTCGCTACCTCTAGCTATCTGTGAGTTAGGATCTTAGTTGGGTACTAGCCGGAAGACCTGTCACTGTTAGTCCATTCCACCCGGCCGTCTTTTCGGACCTAACCCTAGGCCCCTTCTCTTCATGTTGTCTCTCTGGGTGATAACTTCATGACAGCATCCCCATGGGTGGCACAAAACAACGCCAACAGATAACAATTCACTTTCAAACAACAACAAGCACAATATTCAACAATGGCTGACAAGGCCTATTCCAATAATAAGATATATGAACAATCAAGAGAACTATCAATACAATTAGGCCTACTAAACCATTTCAATATAACTTTTTCATTCATTAAGATCAAAAAGGGGTAAGCCAGCAAGGTTGGGGTACAAGGGATAGAATGTAACAATATGAAGAGAGTTTCGGGCACTGAAACAACAAAACAGATTCGATGTCAAAGAATAATCCTCACTGGGGTCCGCAAATCAAATAGCAAATAACATTTCGAACTATCAACAAACAGAGTATAGAATAGAAAGAGAAAACCCACACGTGGCGTATCACGATTACAGACAGATAGAAAGGTGTCAGAAAGGCAGACCCTCACAGGGTTTCCAACAAGCATGAATAAGCTTATACAAGCAATAATCCAGAGTTGGAGAAACCTCACCTTAGTTAGCGCAAAAATGCGGTCGAAGTCACAGTCACTAATCCTCAGTTTCTACCTCTTCACCACCTAGCCAAGATTGTATAATTATAGTTAAAACCCACGTTTGATATTTTAACACATTATTATCAAGCTTATAGAATTCAATGTCTCCAATTAACCTATTACCACAATAATTTAAAATTTAATAACTCTATCAACTTGGCAAAATAGCTCATAATGTTAGTGTTCCCCAAGAACATTCGGTTCCCACATCCATTGCATATATCAACAATATAGCCCATTTTTGTCATTTCATCATTATAATCCAATATCTCACTAATTACATAATTCCAAAATTAACCTCATCTTATTTATAATTCAAGAGTCATCAAAATCCTATCGATACTCGATATTGATCATAGCAATCCAGTTATCAATAAATTCTAAACTTTGGTTGATTAAATCATGGTTACATAAAATTAGGGTTTTCTACACTTAATATACTATATAACCTATAGTTTACATAAAATAATACCATTTGAATTCACTTGGCTCGATTAATCGATCATAGTTGTTCTATTTTTATGCTGGGGTGTCATGATCGATCATTTTTATCATAATATACAAGAATACAAGATTTGACAATGACCAAAATGTATATATACATATGCAATTACATATATATAATCATTATATGTCAATATCTCAAAAATGAGTTAGAATTTCGATGATTAGTTTGCATGCATGTGCTCTTAGGAACGAGATGAAAATTTTATCTCTGGGTCACCATTGGAAAGTTCAACACCACCGCCATTTGACTCCTCTCATCGAGAGCTTTCCAACCGTACCCTTGATTTTCTGTTTCTCCACCGAAAAGTGGGTCAACCATCGACTTAAAGTTCCAAAACCGCCTTAGCTACACAAAGCACCCATTAGATTTGCTATTGGTTGCCGAAAAATGTCAAAACCAGCTACTATTATGAGTTCTCTCTCTCTCTCTCTCTCTCTCTCTCTCTCTCTCTTTCTCTCTCTCTCTCTCAGCCTTCTTCGCCACACGCTCTGGTGGTTGTCCACCATGGCTGATGGTGTTTTCAAAGAGAAGAAGATGAGGTGACCACAACTGAGGTGTTGGATGGAAGAAAATGGGTGGTCACCAGTGGTGGTAGTGTGTGACGTGGTCGGTCTGGTGGTTGAAGAGAAAAAAAAAATGAAAGAAGAGAAATGAAGAAGGAAGGGAAAATGGAGAAAGAAGAAAGAAAGTCTGCTGCCCATTATTAAAATCCCATTTTTCATTTTTTGCAATTTAGTCCTTAGGAAAATTAAGTTATGCAATTGAATCCAAGACATTAGAAATAATTATGATTAGACCTTAGTTGACTTAGGCTCCTCATTCAAACCCCAAACTATTCAAAAATTGCACAATTAAGTTTCTAAAATTTATAATTTTAACCATAAATTTTTTTAAAATAATTAATAATATAAAATTCATAAAATTTTCAAATATTGACAAGATCATGTACTATAGATAAAGTCAAGAAAATTCTAAGGGTGTTACAGACTCCCCCCTTAAAAGAATCTGGTCCCCAGATTCTCACTTGAATGTTGGAAAAGTTCAGGGTATTACTGGTGCATGAAATTTTCTCACTCCCATGTTGCTGCTTTCACATTGTGGTTGCGCCATAATATTTTCACTTGAGGAATCTTTCGATTCCTAAGTTCTTGGAATTATTGATCTAGGATACATATTGGTTGTTCTTCATATGTCAAATCACCCTTCAATTGCATATGCTCAGGTGAAATGATGTGAGAAAGATCAGGGTAATACTTTTGAAGTTGTGATACATGGAAGACGTCATGAATCCCTGCCAATTCCTAGGGTAACACAAGATAATAAGCTACCAGCTTAATTTTTTCACATATCTCATATGACCCAACATATCTCGAACTAAACTTTCTGCCCTTACCAATTTTTCTAATTTCTTTCCTCGAAGATACCTTGAGGAGTACTTTATCACCAACTTCAAACTCTAAATCCTTCCTTTACGTATCTGCATAACTTTTTTATCTATCATGAGCTATTTTCATCTGCTGTTTAATCACTTGTATTTTTTCAATAGTTTCCTGAATTGTCCTAGGTCTTATAGTATTTAGTAACTTGTCAATACGGCCTCGGTATTCCTCTAAGTCCCAATGTACTGGTGATCGGCATTTCCTGCTGTACAAGGCTTCATATGATGCCATTTGAATGGTAGACTAATAGCTGTTATTAAACTCAATTAAGGGGAGATGTCGAATCCAACCTCCTCCAAAGTCCAAAACACATGCCTGAAGCATATTTCTAATATTCTAATAACCTTTTCTGATTGCCCATTTGATTGTGGATGAGTTGTAGAACTAAACCACAATCGAGTCCCTAAATGCTTCTGTAGACTTTTCCACAATCTTGAAGTAAACTTTGGGTTTCGGTTTGACACAATACTAGTAGGGATTCTATGCAGTTGGACTATCTCTTTTATGTACAGTTCTACTAACTTCTCAACATCATAATGTGTTCCAACTGGCAAGAAATGTGTAGACTTGGTTAGTCAATCTACTATCACCCAAATATTATCACATTTTCCCCGAGCTGTTGGTAATCTAATTACAAAATCCATTGTGACCTATTCCCATTTCCAGTCAGGAATAGGGAATGGTTGTAACAACCTTGACAGTAGTTGATGTTTTGCCTTTACTAGTTGACAAGTTAGATACTTCTGCACATAGTCTGCAACGTCCTTCGTCATACCGTGCCACTAAAATTATTTCTTAAGATCTTAGTACATATTTATGCCTTCAAGATGTATCATGTATCTTGTTTTGTGTACCTTATTTAGCAATCTTTCTTTTATCCCTTCAGGCATACATATCCTTTTACGGTATATGGAGCACCTTGGTTATCGAGGTTGAATTCAGACTCTTCAGAATTTTCAAACATCCTCTTTTGTTTCAACATCTATTCATCTTGGCCTTAAGCTTGCTAAATTTCCTCGTATAGTTCAGGTTGCACTCTTACTCCTGGAATCCAACCTCGTTGTTTCATTCTAATTACCACATCTGCTCTTGAACTTTCTAGTACTTCTCTTTTTAGTAGATGGGCTATTTTAGCCTTTCGACTCAGTGCATCTGCTATCACATTCACCTTTCCCGGGTGGTAGATGATAGAAAAATCATAGTCTTCCAGGAACTCGATCCACATGCATTGTTGCATATTCAATTTCTTTTGAGAGTATAAATACTTGAGGCTCTTATGATTAGTGTATACCTTAAATGTAGCTCCATAAAGATAATGTCTCCATTTGGTCAGGATGAAAATTATTGTAGCTAACTCCAAATCATGAGTTGGGTAATTCTCTTCATGTGGTTTTAATTTTCTAGATGTGTAGGCAATAACTCGCCCCTTCTGCATCAACACACATCCAAGACTTTCTTTAGAAGCATCGGTATACACGATAAATCCTTCCAATCCTTCTAGAAGAGCTAAAATTGGAGAGGTGGTCAATCTATTCTTCAATTCCTAGAAACTTCACTCACATTTATCAATCTAGTTAAATGGCTGATCTTTTTAGGTCAATTTAGTCAATGAGCTGACTATGTTAGAAAATCTTGTACAAATCTTTGGTAATAGCTAGCAAGTCCCAAGAAGCTACAAATTTCCATTACAGTTTTGAGTCTTTTTCAGTTGACTGTTGCCTCTATCTTAGAGGGATCAACTGCTATCCTATCTTGAGATACAATATGTCCCAAAAATGCCACTTGTTCTATCCAGAACTCACACTTGCTAAATTTAGCATACAACCGATGCTTCTTTAAAGTTTTAAGAACTAAGTGCAAATACTTAGCATGCTCTTCTCTGGATTTAGAAAATACCAAAATGTCATCGATAAAGATGACTATGAACTGGTCTAGATAAGGTTTGAAAATTCGATGCATTAAGTCCATGAATGCGGCTGGCGCATTAGTTAGTCCAAAGGGCATCATGATAAACTTGAAATGACTGTATCAAGAATTGAAAGCTGTTTTAGAAATATCTTCTTCTTTGATCTTCAATTGATGGTACCACTATCTCAAATCTAGCTTCGAGAAGACTCTCGACCCTTGTAATAGATCAAACAACTCTTCCACATGGGGCAGGGGTACTTATTCTTGATTGTAACTTTGTTCAACTCTCGGTAGTCAATGCACATTCTTAGGGACCCATTCTTCATTTTGACAAATAGTATGGGGCTCCCCAAAGGGACATGCTCGATTTGATAAACCCCTTTTCCAATAATTCTCAGAGTTGATTCTTTAGTTTCTTAAGCTCCGTAGGAGCCATTCGGTAAGAGGTCTTAGAAAAAGGTGAAGTTCCAAGGAGAGTGCGAATTACAAATTCTATCTCTCTGTCTGGTGGTAACGAGTTTAATTCTTCTGAAAATACTTTCGGATACTTAGCTACCACTTTCACTTCTTCAATCTTAACTGTATCTTGGGGCTTGTTGATAAGGCATGCCAAAAATCCTTGCCCACTTTCCTTTAAAATTCTCTTGGCCTCTATCATTGATATAATAGGTACCGGGGAAGTATTATTTATGGGATGGCGTGTAGGTACTAATATTTTATCCTCGAGGGTGAGGCACTTGGTGTAACAGTTTATCTGTGTCTGATGTTTATATAACCAATCAATGCTAAGGATTAAATTATATCCTTCTATAGGCATTTGTATAAGATAAGCTAAATACACCCTATCCTCAATCAAAATTGGGCAATCTTGATAGACTACATCTGTCATTAGCCCTATTCCTAAAGGTTTTTGAACACTTATATGATATGCCATAACTTTAGGTTGTATACTTAATGTTTTAGACATATTAATAGATATAAAAGAGTGTGAAGCTCTAGAATCATATAAGGTATTTCCGGTAATTCCTAAAATGGGAATCATACCTTCAACCACATTGGAGGGATCAGGCACTTTTTCTCTTGTTATGGCATATACTCATACTTGGACCTTTGGCTTTCCACTAGATCTTACAACTTGTTTCCCCTTCTCTGTGGGAGCTGGCTTTCTTAGATTAGGGCAGTCCTTAATAAGGTGTCGATCACTGCCACGGTTTATGCACTTGCCAAGCTTCTCCCAACACTCTGACTCATCATGACCAAACTTTCCATAAAACCCACATGCCTTCGGTGTTGGATTTGAAGCTTCACTTGTCTATAACTTTGGCTTCTTCTTTTTAGAATTGTTCGGCACACTTGGTGGCAATCTTGCTTTTCATCCTTTCTCCTCAATCTTTTTGATCTCCCTCAAATCTACTTCTACCTCCAGTACTTTACTTATATCACAATTGTAATTCGGGAGATCACACGAGAGAAGGCCCTATTTTAGTTTGGGCTATAACCCTTCTACAAACTTTCAAACTTATTGTCTCTCATCTGTCAGTATGTGAGGTGCATATCAAATTAGTCAACTAAAGGTAGCTTCATACTGACTGATTGTGGACACCACTTAGATTAACTCCATGAACTCTCTTTCCCTAGCATACTTGGTGACCTCCAGTACATATTTTTCCATAAACTCCAGGGTGAAGTTTTCCCAAGTTCATGAAGTTCCCTCTGCAGTCTACTTACGGTCAATCAATTGCCACTAGTCGTGTGTAGGACCATCTATTAGAAATGTGGCATATTGTATCTTTTATTCATTTGGGTATCTTCGGGTTCCAAATATCTTTTCTAAACTCTTAACCCATATCTCCATTTTTCTATCATCAGGTTCCTTTAAGAACTTCAGGAATTGCAATCAGAGGAATCAATCTAAAGCTCGATCCTCTACGGGCTCTTTGGCATTCCTTGCTCGACTAACTTATCTTTGCTGCTGACAAAACTACATGAACTATTGCTATATTTGGAACATAGGCTCCATTGGTTGGCTCGCACTTCGTTGGTTGACTTGAAGAGTTTGTGAAATTTCTTCCTCATGCAAGGTTGGCTGCTTAATCGGTGCTTTTTATCTAGGAACATGCTATGTTGTTACCTGTGGGTTGGGCAACTTCCCCTTTTCCCATCGAGCTGTTTGAGGCAATTCAGATACATGAGAACCTTCATCGAATGCCATTGTCCCAAGTCGTCCTCAACTCCATCCTAATTCTTACTGCCAAAATCACACCATAACATCTAAAGTTAGTGAAAAAAAGTTATCTTTAATCTTAAAGATAAAGTTATAAGAAATCAACAAATCAATCAAGTTCAAACAATGGTGATCAAATCGTCAAAGGCTAACCAAAAACTTCTATCATCACCCTAATCTTATCACCACTCTTGCCTAACTCATCTCATATAAACAATCAAGGGTTCCTCCCAAATCAAGTTCAAGGCACATGTACGAAGGTGAAGTCTACAACTGGTTAGCTATCTTAGATTAGGCCCTTATTTCCTATAGACTCGTCACGTATCCTACTAATACTCATTTACCTAGTTCATCGACAAACCTAAGCTCTGATACCACCTCTATGGCACCCTTTTTGGAGCATCACCCTAAGCGGGGGAGCTACTAATTCAAGCTTGAAATCTATTCAAATGATAATTAGAAAGCCTAAAATTTAACCATCTCAAGTAAAACAAGCACTCATAAACATGATATATATAGCCCATATGTCTTAAGTTCATACAACATTCACATTGTATCTTTTAACCTAGTGTCTTGATTAGGTAGAGACTATATATACAACCTTACACCTAATCTATTACAAAATGACTTCAGCCCAAAACATGATCCTTTGCTCTTTCACCTTGACCTATCTGGAAAATAAAGATAACAAGAAGGGTGAGTCTTAAGAACTTAGTGAGGGATTACATGATATAAATTATAGAGAGAGATGAACTGGAATTACAAATGATAAGATCTTTTGATTACAATTCAGGCAATCAAATCAAGACTATCAAGGATCAATATTTAAACTCAAAGAGCACAAACATATAAACATTAGCGAACCTGTTGGCATCCTTCCTTATTGCTCCTCGATCAATTAAAGATAACAATTAATAATAATTAATTTGAGCACAAGCACTTTCCCTTATGTCTCTATTTGCTCAAGCACACAACTCAACGTGTAACAAATTACTTATATGGCATGGTTGATCGCATGCCAGATCCCACCACTCACAGTTCACTATCTTTAGCTACCTGTAAATCAGGATCTTAAGTGGGCACTAGCCAGAAGACCTGTAACCCTCGATCGTCTTTTCGGACCTAGCCTCGAGCCCATTCCCCTCGTGGCATCCCTTTGGGTGATAACTTTCCAAGGGCGTCCCCATGGGAAGCACAAAATAATGCTAATAAATAACAATTCACTTTCAAGTAATAACAAGCATGATATTCAATAATGGCTGATAATGCCTATTCCAATAATAAGATACATGAACAATTAAGAGAACTATCAAGACGATTAGGTCTACCAGACCATTTTAATATAACTTTTTCATCCATCAAGATCAAAAGGAGTGAGCTAGCAAGACTAGGTACGAAGGACAGAATCTAACAACATGAAGAGAGTTTCGAACACCAAAATAACAAAATAGATTTGATGTTAAAGAATAACCCTCATAGGGGTTCGCAAATCAAATAGCAAATAACATTCCGAACTTTCAACAAACAGAGTACGGAATAGAAAGAGAAAACCCACACAGGGGCGTATTACAATCATAGATAGATAGAAAGGTGCCAAAAAGATAAATCCTCACAAGGGTTTCCAACAAGCATGAATAAGCTTATACAAGTAATAACCCAGAGCAAGAGAAACCTCACCTTAGTCAGCGTAAAAATGCGGTTAAGGTCGTGGTCATTGATCCTCAGTTTCTACCCCTTCGCCACTTAGCAAAGATAGTATAATTATAGTTAAAACCCACGTTTGACTTTTTAATACATCATTATCAAGCTTATAGAATTCAATATCTCCAATTAACCTATTAACACAATAATTTAAAGTGTAATAACTTTGTCAACTCAGCAAAATAGCTCATAATGTTAGTGTTCCCCAAGAACGTTTAGTTCCCACATCCATTTCATATATCAACAATATAGCCCTTTTTGTCATTTCAGCATTATAACCCAATATCTCACTAATTACATAATTCCAAAATTAACCTCATCTTATTATAATTCTAGAGTCATCATAATCCTATTGATACTCGATATTGATCATAGCAATCTAGTTACCATTAAAATCTAAAGTTTGGTTGATTAAATCATGGTTACATAAAATTAGGGTCTTCTACACTTAATGTACTATATAACCCATAGTTTACATGAAATAATACCATTTGAATTCATTGGGCTTGATTAATCGATCAAAGTTGTTCTGCTTTTATGTTAGGGTGTCCTGATTGATAATTTCTATCATAATATACGAGAATACAGGATTTGATGAAATGTATATATAAACACATGCAATCACACATATATATCATCGTTAAATACAAATATCTCACAAACGAGTCATAATTTTGACAATCAGTTTATGTGCATGCACTCTTGGGAATGAGATGAAAACTCTATCTCTGGGTCTCCGTCGACCACCATCTGCTGTTGCTGGAAAGTTCAACACCACCATCATTCGACTCCTCTCACCGAGATTTGTCCAATGATACCCTTGATTTTCTATTTCTTTGACGAAAAGTGGGTCAACTGTCGACTTAAAGTTTCGAAATTGCTTTAAATCCACTGTCGATTTTCGTCTCCTCCGCCAGATTTCTCCACCATGCAAAGCTTCCACATGGTTCTCCTCGCCAATTACTACACAAAGCACTCTTCAAATTCGTCATTGGTTGCTTAAAAATGGTAAACCTAGCTACTACTGTGAGTTCTTTCTCTCTCGGCCTCCTCCGCCGCTCGTCTTTAGTACCCGTCCACCATGGCTAATGGTGTTTTCGGAGAGAAGAAGATGAGGTGATCACAACTGGGGTGTTGGATGGAAGAAAAGGGGTGGTCATTGGTGGTGGTAGTGTGTAAGGTGGTCAGTCCGGTGGTTGAAGAGAAAAAAAGATGAAGGAAGAGAAACGAAGAAGGAAGGGAAAACGGAGAAAGAAGAAAGAAAGTCTACTGCACGTTATTAAAATCCCATTTTCCATTTTTTGCAATTTAGTTCTTAGAAAAATTAAGTTATGCAATTGAATTCAAGACATTAGAAATAATTATGATTAGACCTTAGTTAACTTAGACTTCTCATTCAAACCCCAAACTATTCAAAAATTGCACAATCAAGTATATGAAATTTATAATTTTAACCACAAAATTTCTTAAAATAATTAATAATATAAAATTTATAAACTTTTTAGATATTAACAAGACCATATACTATAAATAAAGTCAAGAAAATTCTAGGAGTGTTACAAACATCTATTGAATTTAAATTTTATTGCATTTTAAAATTCAAATGTAAATCCTATTATATATCAAAAATTCTTTAAACTAAAAGTTTAAGCAATGCTTAAACATTATTGTTATCATAAAAAAATATATTATATCTTTCAAAGTATTTGTAAGAATTAGAGAAAAATTTAAAATATATATTTATATATATGCACTATGGTTATTCACAAGTTGCATATAGTTATTTATGAATTGGGTCAAAAAATGGTGAATAATTAAGTCATGAGTAAAATTATTCGTATTTTATTGGGTTGAAGAAATAAGACCCATTACTCATACCTTTTTTGCGTATTCATAATACCAACGGGTATTAGTAAATTTTTGCCAAATCTATAAAAACTGTAGATGAAGGGGAAAATCTTCTTAAAATTTGTCAGTTGAGAAGGTTCTTATTTTTTTATATTTTTTGAAAGAGAGTTTTTACTATTTTTTTTTATTATTACATATGCACAGGTAAAGAGAATTTTACAAATTTTACTATTATTACTTACAAGATTTTTGAACAATGTAACCTATTTATTAGCAAGTATTAGTAAAAATGATATTGTAATTTAGAAAGTTATAAAGAAAGTTAGATTTTTTTGATTCAATCTTTTATATGTGTTCTAAAGAAAGTTAGATTTTTTTGATTCAATCTTTTATATGTGATAGAATTTGTCAATATTGAAATCAATTTGAAAGTTCTAGGGAATGGAACTGAAGTTCAAGAACCGAGGATAAATAGTAACCAACTCCATTAAGTTCTATTTAATGCTAAGGTTGATATTTGAAGAGTACAAGGCATTAGGGATTGATTCCATTAAAAGTGCGCATATTTATTTACTTTTATAATAACTAGAAAAATTTATATATGTTCTATGAAAATATTTTGATTTTTTAAAAATTATATTAACTATATATTTTTGAATAGATTTATTTTCTTATTTAATCAACTCATTAATTTCTCTCAAGTACCGTACCTTACTTTAACTCTTCAAAATTGTTCATTGCAACTTTGTTAAGTTAGCTTTTCTCAAATAATTTTATTCTTCATGAGTGAATATATTGTAGAAATGAAAAAAAAATTCAAAATTTAGATTTTGAATAGAAGAGCTTGTAGCCCTTAAAACTTTAATAGATATAAATGAACTTTTATCACCTTTTAATAGTATAGAGTTTTTAAAAATTATACTGATAAATCATATTCAAGGAATGAGATGAATTTTTTATAACATTCTCAAGAATACTTTTACATTTTTTATAAATTTAAATACATCTAGAAATCATTTTAACACATTATATATAAATTTGAATTGATTTAATTGATAAATCCACTCTAATGACGTCCACACTTTTTGGAATAGGATATTAAAATGTTAAAGGGCCAAAAAAGTAATTTGGTATAATATAGGAAAAAAGATACTACAGTATAAAAATATAAAATACAATATAATTCAACATTCATAAGATATTATTAGTATATGGCTAGGTGTTAGAAATTCAAATGTAACTAGAGCTTTTCATATAATATTACAATTAACACTTAACAAAATTATAATTAAGACTCATCTCTCTAGCTTTACAATCATGCCCAATAATTAATACCACAATCTAATTAGATGGAGAAACTTTTGTTATCTTTTTTTATTGGTGACTGACAATTATTTGATCTTCTTACCTACTTAGCAATTCAATTAGTTGGGTAGCCATCAGCCCAATAACATAAATTTCACACATAAAGTATGATGTTAATGGCTTAAAATTTAATAAATTTTTAATATGCATGTGAAAAATAAAAATAAATAAGAAAAACTCAATTATAAAAATTAAAAAAGTGAAAAATAATAAAAGCATAACAAGTTAACACATTGCATCCCCAATCAAAAGACAATGAAAACCAAAAAATGGAAATATTTCAAATGAACATTAGTTATATTGGTCACAATTAACTTCCTCCGAAAAAGGACATTAATTATTTCTTGCAGAAGTTTTATTTTGGCAAAAACAATGAAAACACTTTTTTATTCCCCACCCCCAAGATTCTAGCACTGTAGCCCAGCTTTGAGCTTCTGAATGGTGGCAACATCTGTCTTGAAAGACAGAGCCAAAACAGTATCATCAATGGTAGAATTAAAGAGACTGTTTGGCAATGAAACAGTTCCAGCATTTGCACTCCCAAAAGCAGAAATAGCCAAAGCGGGATTCTTGGCATCAGCGTTATACTGAAAATGGACCAGTCCTTTAGGGAAAACAAAAATGTCCCCTTGTTGAAGTGTTTGAGTAAAGAGTTTATTTGTTGAGTCCACAAATCCCACATCCAATGAGCCCTGAGCCAAGAATAGAAGCTCGGCCGACCGGGGATGGGTGTGGACCGGGTTGACCGTGCCTCCAGGGTATATCAGGACAGCATAGGAAACACTCTGTCCATTTAGGGCTGGGAACTGCTCCAAGGCTGCCTTAACCACCTTGAAAGCCGGCGGGACCGGGGCTGAGACAAGCGATCGCATGCCAGTGAATGTGAAGAAGTTGCCATCAGGTGGTGGTGAGTTTGGTGGGAGGATGAAGTCTGTGAGGATATCAGGATCTCCAGCCATGGCCATTTGGACAATTGCTAGTGAGGCTGCAAGAAGGAAGATCAGTGGTTTGTTGGGAAAAGCCATAATTGGGGGTTGGAATTTTTGTTGGTCTGGATTGAAGAAATTAATCCAGGATTTATATATAGTGATGAGGGCTTGGTCAGGTTTGAGTACATGACAGCCTTAGTTTTTGAGAATACAATGTGATAATCTTGTTTTGGTGTAATGTTTGTTTAAGAGATTAATTAATGATCAGGCATATGCTTATGCTTTGTTTTTTTCGTTTTTCAGTAGTTGCTTCCTGTTACCATCTCAGACAACATCTGCCGGGTTTTTGTGATGTGTACATTACTTTCAAATTGTTCGAATTTATGGTCTTAGCCAATGAAAAATCAGACATTTTGAGAGATCCAGGTGTGGTGGCATTGATTAGTATGGATGAATCTGGCCAAGAATTCATCTTATAGCAGCTTATATATATTGACAAAGTATATGAAAGTGTACTAAAAATCAAATTTATAGTTTCAAGTAGTAGAAATATAACTTCATTCGGGATTGTCTAATTGGTCTAATCTAGAATCAACTTGTTTTGGGATTCGTGAGGTCGAGCACTCTAGTTCCAAGATATCAAGAGTCAAACTAGAGATCTAAATTTTGGATTCTCTATTTCATTATGTATTTTTTCTCCTATTTCATTGCATGGATGTATGATACATGTATTAAATGTTTTCTTATAAAAATAATTGATTGGTAATCAAATATACTTTACATATATATATGTATTACATTGGAATAGGAGATGAAACACAAAATAGAATAGAGGATCCAAAGTGAAATTTGAAACCATAACAATGACGGTTTAGATTTTCTATTTCAATATATGTTTCATCTCCTTTTTTATTGCATGGATATACGATATGCGAATTAAATATTTTCTTATAAAAATAATTAATTGATAAGCAAATGCACTTGATACATATACATTACACTGGAATATGAAATGAAACATGGAATGGAATAGAGGATCCAAAGTGCAACACTATTGGGACTGTTGAGTAGCATCAATAAAAATCCTCCAAAATTTAAATCAATAACGTGGAACTATCAAGGGAAAAAAAACATTACAGGAAGTGTTGCAAATGTATAGCTTTTATTATCAATTGGTTGGAGGTATGCATATAAATGCGTTGAGATGGACCTATCATGTCTAGTTTAAACGCATATTAAAATACACATGTGGATTCTATCAATGGGTGAGATTATAAAATCCATATAGATTCAAATCACACAAACTTGTGCAAAAAGATGCCATAAATGGCTAAGATCATGAATTCCTCACAAATTCAAATTATACATGACTCGCATCAAAAGATACAGATTGCGAAGTACTTATCATTACTATCTTTACCCAATGGCAAAATGGAAAAAAATTTATATACTATGAAGTTCAGAATTTCATGACATCCTCTCCTTTGTACAGGAAAAGAATGTATAAAATTAAGAGGTTGTCTTTTCTCTCTGTAACATTCTTGAGTTGAAAGGCTTTCTGTTGTCTCTTCTTGGAGCCTGCAATGATAAAACCTAAGGATTTCAGAAATATTAGTTGAAACAAAAGCACAAAACATAAAGTATAGTAGTATACCATATATGCGGAAGTTAAGAATAAGAATAATGGACATCTCCAGGCAAAGCCGGCTAATTATCATCCATTGCTACGTTAGCAGTTCAAATGTTTTCTAATCACCTTCCTCCCAGCAGAGTTAGCCTCATGCCCTTCACAAAAATGGGCTCAATCTCCATTATAACACACCCTACTTCTTCAACCTTTAGTAGTCTCTGCCAGTTTTTGAATGTTGTCAAGAAGCTCACTTTTATCGTGCTTTCTGACACAATTATTAAATTATATAACAATTCAAATCAATATTCAATTTAGTGTGCAATAAGGTGTATAAATTTGACTGTCAAAAACTAAGTATCCACTACGAAAAAACAACTATGAAATTAATTTCGTAGCTATAACTACAAATTTTCGTAGCAAATATAATTTATTCAAATAACAAGCAACTAAAATTATCAACTCTTAATCCATAGCCTTATCTGTTGGAGACACAATAGATAAGCTATGCATTATTCGTAAGAAAATTAATAATATAAAAAAAGAATAATCATCATACTAATCATAATCAAAAGTTAACTGTAAGAGTATCTACTTCAAAATTGGATAATTTCATAATTAAAGTTACAAATTTTTAACATTATATACAAATTAATTGTAGCTAATGCCCTAAATTTTTACTTCTTAGCCAAGAGCAAAGCCTGATATATGTATGAAACCAGAACTTAGTAATGTATTTGGTAATAAGTCAATCAAATTACAAATCTCATACAAATCAAAGTCACGAAACAACTGGGGTATATAATGACAAAACATATAGTAAAAAATTAAACAAATGGAAAGAACATAAAATGGATACCATGTACTTCTTCTTCTTCTTATTTTTTCACCCTTTCGCACCAAAAAGTGGAATAAAATGATCTTCCCAAGTAGGTCTGTTCTTGGCTCGGCAAGAACTTCTAATCTCTCCTTGCTTGTCAGTGAGAACTTCTACTCTGCCCAAGCTGATCATGGCCTGGCCAAACCTTGTGGAGAAATCAGATCCGTTAGCAATGGCCGCAACCGTGGACTTTGACAGCTGATCAAGAGCCAATTCTTGATCAATCTGAAGAATCCCTCTATTCAGAACTATTTGCCTGTAGTAAGAATTGTCAACAGTCATTGAACTCAAAGGGTTCTGATCCAGATTCACAGTGTTGTCAACATCAGCATTCTCAGGGCATCTTGCTCTCAGTGCTGCAAGTAGGTTAGGATCCATATTTGGATCCGGATTGCCCGTGTTCTGGAAATTGTAGATCCGATTCTGGACGAACGAACAATGAGTAACTCCAACCGTGTGACCACCTGCATTCATAAAACAGAACTCAAGATTTAGGTTCTTTTTTTCCCACTTATATAAAATTCGTATTGTCTTTATAAGTACCTAGTAGAAAAACCATGTCTGTGGCATTCAGTCCTTTATTGGCAAAGGCTTTGATGGAATCAGAAACTGATATAGAAGGAGCCGGAAGATTCACATTCATAGCTAGAGAGACCGTTCCGTCTCTCCTCCCCGTTTCTACTATGTATCGTCCTCCTCCACCCTGCGTGTGCACACAAGATGTTAATTTTAACAAGTTCTTGATTAGTATACATTAGATTACATAATATTATTCCAAGAGCATAATAGAATTTATGATCAAGAGTGGAAATAGCCATCTACCAGGGCGACTGCATCTCTTGTTGCCATAACAATGATATCAGCACATGAAACCACGCCAGGGCAGATAGCCTCAACTTCAGCTTTTGCTGCGTCGATGATTTCATATCCCCGGACGCTTAGATTTGGCCCTGCTGTTTTCTCGCTACCGCTTCCATCCAGCAGAATTGATGCATCACATCCCTTAATCAAACAATTCTCGTGAATGATCATGCATTAAAAAGAACAAAAAGAGAGAATAAACAAGAAAGAGTAGATGAAGTAGTAGTATTGCTAAATAAAGAGATGCAAATGTTATGCATTAAGAAAAATGACATTAATTTGACTGAAAGAAAGTTCGTAAAATGTCCACAAAAAAAAAAAGAAAAAAGAAAAAATTCGGAATTTGTCTCACATTGACAAAACAATCATGGAATTGCATGCGGAGAAGAGCAGCTGGAATGGTGGGATCCTTAGAGTACCATTGCTGAATGACACCACCTATGATGGCTTCGACGTCAGCCTGCTGACATTTTCCGTTGTAGAAACCTACTTCAAGTGGTATGATGCCACCATGGCATTGTCCGTTAAAGGTTGCGAAGGCTAAAGCTAATATGACTATTGTAAAATTCAAACTCGAACTCGGCATTTTTTCAAAAGTGTATGTATGGGGGTTGGGGGTTGGGGGCAGTTTTTCTTAGGAGATGAATGGTTACTTGTTGATATTGGAAGTATAATTGTTGGGCCATTTATACCCTTAATTTTGAAACACCTCTCTATGTGCATTGCTTGCACGATGGTGGTGTGTTCAATTGTTGATTCTCTGTAAGAACGTGCAGCCCTTTAATTGTGGAAATGTTGACCAAAATATCCATAAATAGAATGTTTTTCTTAATTAATGACCATGGGAAGATAATTAAATTCGTTTTGGTGACTAGCTAGGACTTCAGACTTGGACTTGCTAGAATAATCAATTCCTTTTTATGCGAAAGATTATATTGAAGCTTTTTATGTATAGGTGCAATTAACAATGATACTCACATTAAATATATTAACTGCAAATTAATTACCGATGGAACATTTGATTTGATGTGGAAAATTAAAGGTTTTGGGTCCTAAACATTATAAATACTCTCTCTAAAAAATTATTGATATTCTAACTTAATTGAATTAATAGTGAAATAAATTTTTATTTGTTTATAGTATGTTTTATCATATTTTGAATATATTTAAGTTCATATAAAATATAAAAAATATTCTTTAGAATATTATGAGGAATTTGTTTTACATTTATATAATTGATATTTGTATTCTTTGAAAAAATGAAACTATAAAAAGATGGTAAGAGATTATTTATACTTATTCGAAATTTGAGGGTTACAAGTTCTTCTATTCAAAATCATAATCTTATTTAATTTATTTTTTCTCTTTCCACGGTTTCTTCATGAATTAAAAACAAGCATAGTTTAGAAGAGGATGGCTTGACTAAATTACAATAAAGTCCTAAGGTATTTGAAGCCAATAATATACCTCGTCTTTGAGAAAACTGAAAACTCGTCAAAATGTGGGCACTATAACCAAAAATTATTGTGAAATGCCAAATTCTCACCTTTCAAGCCTCTGTTTTTAATTTCATATTGAGTATATCATTTTCTTAATAGTGTAAATAATAAAAAATAGTAAATTAGTAATAACCTGCAATTCAAATATGGAAAAGTCATCTATTATCATGAGAACAAATTCATGAGTCAATAAATCACAAAGAAAAAGTTGTGCATTGTGCATATCACAAACTAGCTAGCTTATAGTTGTCAAACCCTAAATATTTATCAAACTAGATTATAGTTCTAAATTATCTTAAAAGTTTCGGATGAAAGACAATTTGTGGCACTAAACTTGAATGATTCTTCTTTATGAATATAGCATAGAACACTACTAAAAAAATGGCATTTTTCGACGGAATTTCCATCACAAAATTCTCCATTGCAAAATCTATCTCAAAATGAATAAAAAATTGAAAAAACATTTGCAATGGATTGTGATCCATCACAAAACTGCTTCTTTTGTGATGGAAAAATCCATCGCAAAATTGAAAAATTAAAAAAATAAAATAAAATAGTTTGCTACGGAATTTTCCGTCGCAAATTGTCACATTTACATAAAATCCCTAATATCCTCTTTCCCCACCCATGTAATTTCCATTTTCTCTCTAAGGTATGCCTCCTCCTCCTCCTTCTACTTCTTTATTTTTTTTCCTTTCTCTTTTAAAATTAGTTAAATGGTCGGCCGGTAGGCCAATACTGGTGCGGCCAGTGACCCCCTGGCCGCACTAGCTATAGTCGTTGATCGAGCAGCGACTAGCAGGTGGCCAGATCTAAAATTATTTTTTTTTGAAAAAATAGTTTAAATTTTAGAAAAAATTCTAATGGTTGTTGGGTAATTGTTTTAGGTTTGAAGAGTGTATTCTTGTGTATTATTTCTATTGATTAAGGTAATTTTCTTTATTATGTTAAAATTTAATTATTTTTTAGTTATCTTCATTATGTTTTAGTTAATTATCTTCATTAGTTAAAATTTGATTTATGTTTTAGTTATCTCCACTATGTTTTAAGTAATTGTCTCCATTAGTTAACGTTTAATTATATTTTAGTTAAAATTTGATTTATATTTTAGTTATCTCCATTATGTTTTAGTTAATTGTCTCCATCAGTTAAACTTTAATTATGTTTTGGTTAAAGTTTGATTTACATGCTAGTTAAACTCAAATAATAATTTATTATTTTTGGTATAATAATTTGATTTAACAAAAATAATGATTTATGTATTAGTTGAAATTTGAGTTACATTTTATATTCACTTTAAATGTTGTTATATTTGTTAGGGTTATGTTTTTATTTGAATTAAAATTTTTATTAAAACTTTGATTGAGTTAAATTTTCTGGTACTAATATTGAATTGTATTAAATATTTAAATTTTCAGTTAGTTTGTGGAATTATGATTTATTAATAAATATGCGCGCTTGTAACATGTGTCTAATGATATAGGCTATCTTGACTTGGTGGAAATCCTTTATGAGTGTTGATTTTAATGGGGCGTTTAAAGGTAAGTTTGGAATTCTTGTTTTAATTTTATATATTTTTATAGTACAATACATTAGCAATGTTTAGAATTGGTGGAATTAGGAAAGAGGATGCAATGTTGGGAAAAGGGGTGGAGTCTTCTCATTTGTTGCTGATTGGTTTTTAATTGCTTGCATGATGATGATGGACATAAGAGGAAGTGTTTTTGTGTCATTATGTGTTTACTAATGTTATTAATTATTTTCAATTAAAATGATGCTCTCATGATGTTTAGTTTTAATTTTTAGGCAATTTGGATATCTTATTTTAAGAAGGTGTTTGATAAACATTATTATCTTAGTGATGACAAAATAATCCTAAAAAATTCTTGCTAGAGGAATAATGAAATTAATGCATAAATGAAATAATATATGAATTTGTGGAATAATTTTGATATTTACATCCAAATCAAATTTCAAAGAGGGTTGAGATTACATAATCTCACCCCCCCTAAACCTACTACTTCAATAGCTATCAATCTCATCTATAGTGCGGGCTTTGGACAAATTACCGACTGGCTCGCAAATATCATATTCCATATCAAGCAAGAGATTACCTTATATGAGGTGACATAATAAATGTTAATATACCAAATCAAACAAACTCAAAATAATTTGTTTACCTACTTCATTTGTTAGGTCATCTTTTAATCCTTTTGTTGGTTACTTTTCATTTTTTTTATTTGCCAAATATATTCATGTTCGCTGGTTATTGGAACTCCATATAACTTGCCTCCTGAATTGTGTATGACAACTCCTTACATGTTATTGACTTGTATAATACCTAGTTCTCATAATCCTAAGAGTAGAATTAATACCTATTTACAACATTTAATTGAGGAGTTGAAGTTGTTATGGGAAGATGGCATTAGAACTTATGACATTTCTAAAAAATAGAACTTTCAATTGAGGGCAGCTCTCATGTGAACGATCAATGATTTTCCTACTTATAGCATGCTATCAGGTTGGATTACTGTAGGAAAATTAGCATGTCCAATTTGTATGGAGCGAACTACGGCATTTAGATTAAAGAATGGGAGAAAAGTGTCTTGGTTTGATTGCCATCGTTAGTTTTTGCCTACAGATCATATGTTTAGGAGGAATAGAGATGCATTTTATAAGGTTGAGATGTATGCTTAGGAGGAACAGAGATGTCATCGTCAGTTCTCTAACATGTATTATCATCTTACACATAACTCCACCCATATGCTCTATACTTTTATACCTTAGTTTTTTGAAGATGACAAGTTTTAAACCCCCTTAAGGTTTTTCCCCCCTCAAATTTATAATAATATCATCTCAAATTAGTCCATATTTGCATGTAGTTTATTGATTACAATCTTTATGATTGTTTTTATATTTATGATGGTGATTTATTTAATGTCATTTATCTATAATAATTTACACAATTAATATTTGTTATAGATGTCAAGTAATAGAAAGAAAAGAAATAAGGTTGGTCCATCAAACATTGGATCGGAGTCATATGTCCCTCCACACAATTATCTAGATATTGTGCCAAGTAGTTCTCTATTAGATGCATCACCTACTCCCTCATCTATTCCACCTACACCGGCATCTGCAGATATTGGAAGTACAAATGTTACTCAGACAATATTTATTCGACCCCAAGGGAGAGAGTAATATTTTTTAATCTTTTTAATTACAAAAATTTATAATGTTATGTGTACTACTAAATTACATTTTATCTTTTAATATATGTTGTAAAAATATCTTTGTGAAACAAGTTCTCTGAAGAGTTATTATGTGCCTAGGAAATAAGTACTATTATTAAAAGGCACTTATGATAAGCTTGGAGATCATGAAAAAAAAATTCCAACTGGAGTTAGAACGATGTGGTTTAGGGAGTTTGCAGTGAGAATTATTTTAAGTATCATATTTTTTTTCGTAATTAGATTTCAAAATGAAAGAATTTTCTAAATGTTTTAAATTATTTTATGTCTCAGAAAAAATTTACTTGACATGACCATGAGAGTGCACTAATTCGCAAAATATTTGCGCATCATGGCTTGAAAATATTGAAAAATAAATTACATCGAGCACATCAATCCAAAAAGAACCCCATTTAGATGGGAGATGAAGTTTGGGATGGAGTTTTTCAAGAATGGGGCAATGATGTACTCCAAAAAATAAGTGCTTAAAATAAAGCAAATCAAGCATCAAACTGCTGTGGCATTGGATTTTCATTTCGTCAGGGTGGATGTATCTCATACCTATCACACAAAGATAAAAAGGTAATTTTTCTAAAAGTATTAATATTTAATTTTAATTATAATTGATTCCTGATAAGTGTGTTTGGATGTAGGAGAAAGAACTTGGACATTCATTTGGACTTACAAAATTATTTATGTGTACACATTCCGCATTAAATAAAAGAGGTGAATGCACAAGGGTCAAAGAACGTGCACAGAATACTTATATAAATAGTATGTTATATAAAAACAAAGAAAGTTTAAATGTTATAAATTTTACGTTAGAAAGTTCAAATGTCATACATATGTTGATTTTTAATGTAGAAAGTTTAAATTTTTATATATATTGATCATTTTATGTACTTCATAGATAGAATACGTTTAACAGTCGACTAGAAGAGTTCTCTAGTCAAAGTTCAAGTGACGGTGTTGACAGTTCTTCAGTGCCCTTGTCATCTCAACTTCAGGTGAAAGTTCTAAGTTATTAATTTATATTTTATCTTATTTTCAAATTAAATTATTTGATTTTTATTAATTTGCGGTAATATTATTTATGTAGGTGTAGAAAGATACAGTAGGCGAATCGAAGAAGGGGCGGATTTATGGACTTAGAAATGAGGCTTCGTTTGCCTCGAGTCACACATCTGGAGGACTTTCAAATAATCCGCCTTATAAATGTGAAGAAATGAAGACATTGAAAGAAGAAGTGACAATGCTGAAAGAAGAAAATGTGATGTTTGGACAAAAATTCATGGACATTGAGGTGATGATGTGACATATGTTCATACAGCAGAATATGCATACCCCATCAACATCAGTTCACCCTCATACATCACCATTTTATTTGCCTACAAATCTCTCCTTTATGGCATCAAGCTCACATTTACCTCAACTAGAGGTATCTCCTACACTATCTTTATCTAAATCTTCTAATGAACAGTCACGAAGAAACATAGATGATGAGGATGATGATTGATTGACTTATATATGAATGTTTAGGTATATACTGTGTTAAGATGATTATTACACTTTGATAATTTTGTTTTAATACTTTTATATTGTTGAATTTATAAATTTTTTGTTTATCTAATGTTATATTGGATTTTATAGGAGATTTGTTGTTTTATCATTTCAAAGTTATAAATATCGTTAAATATGGTAATTTTAGATTTATGAATATACTATTATTAATTAAAGATTTTTAATATTGAAAAAATGCTGCAAAATAAATAAAAATAAAAATAAAAATTTTTTGCAACAGAAAAATTCTTCAAAAACTGTGTTTTGCGATGGAAAAATCCGTTGCAAAAAGTACCAAAAAAATTGAACATTTGTGACAGACAAAAATCCATCGCAAAATGATAATTTTGCAACAGAATTTTTTGTCGCAAAAACTACAAATTTGCAATGGAAAATTGTGTTGCAAAATTGCATCATAAATTTTCGTCATAGATTTGTGACGAAAAATTCCATCGCAAAATTCGTTGCAAATTATTGCGACCAAAGATTTTGTGACAAATTTTTTCAGTCACAAAATCCGTCGCAAATCCCAATTTGCGACCAATTTTTGGCAAAATCCATTACAAAATGCTGTTTTTTTAGTAGTGAAACCAGATTGTCAATACTAGTAACTTGAATGAACCCATTATTATTGTATTTGAGAGTGCTTAAAAGATATTTAGTGTCAAGTATATATAGACAATTATAATAAGGATAGTAATTAGAGGTGTGGAATCTGGAGGGGTAATAGTGAGATAATGTGAAATTTTTAGTTATATTTCCATACTTATTCATCATGTGAGAATATTTATTTATGAGTATGATCATAAATCAATATCAAAAGTAGTAATGTTGTATTAGCTTGTCTAAATTTTTGACCAAATTAATTGTCGTATGTGATTTGATATTATGTAATAATTCAGTTTATAATAACATTCAATTTAGTGTGTAATAAGGCATACAAATACTTCTACAACAAAAGCAGACCCTGATATATGTATGTAACATGAAGTGAGTGAACAAATTCGAATTATGTAGTGAGCGAACATCTTTTAGCCTCTTTGCTTTTGACCTTGTGATAGGTCCCATTAGTAGGTTGCAATCTCCATTTTGCCCTCCAATGCCGAAATAACGATCTTGCCCTCCAGTGCTCATATCAAGGACTATTGAAGTTTGGGTTCTTCAATATTTATGAGATCTAAATAATTTGATTCATGTTTCTTATTTCTTGAGTAGTTATTTATCTTCTATTTTCATTATGAATATTCATGTTTATTGAATTTAGAGCCCAAATTTGATAGTTTCGAATATTTATTCTGTCAGTTAAAATATTAAATCCGTAATTGTTTAATTATTCTAAAGCTTGTGGCAAATAACATTATTATGTGTAGGGATATGCATAATTTATGTTATGCGGATTAATAATCCAATCTAAATAAACCCCCTTTTGTGCATGTTTGTTGGCTAGGGTTGGGTCTCTCTAGTTTATAATGTTGTTGATAAATTAAATCCTAGAAGCGTTTCTTTAGGATTTTTTATTGGCAAGGGAAATAATTCACAAACTTCTCTTAGTTATCGAGATAGTAAGGAGAGATAGGTTATTCGAGTGTCCCTAGCAACTATAACCAACCTATTCAAGAGTGTGGAATTCATCTTCACATCAATGATCAAATCTATGAACCAAACTGAGATATTACTTTAGGCTAGATTTCATCCTCATTAATTTCTTATTTGATTTGTTTTACTTTTAAATTCTAAGTTTTTCATTT
>JACGDI010005835.1:1576162-1590115 GCA_014898725.1 Jacaranda copaia
AAATTTGAAAGAAATAAAATTTACTAATCCCTTTGGAATACGACCCTACTCACTGCTAATTACAAATTATATATTAGGAGTAGGAATTTATTTTTGTTGGATTTGACATCTATCACTTGATCTCTATTTCAAGTTGGTATCTAGATTTGTGGCTTGTGAGCCAGTACATATTAAATATTTTTTATTTTATTTTATTAATAATATATTATATACAAGAGTTCAAACTTGCAGTTTTCTATAGCTCATTTAAAAGTTCAAGTTTAATCGAGTCAAGTCAGCCTCAAATTTTCATTGAGTCAAACTTGAGCTCAAAATATTAGATTCGTCAAGCTCGAGATTAATGTATATATTTTGAGCTCAAACTTGAATTCAAAATTCTTTTCTAAATTCAGCTCGACTCAACCTGACTCGATTGTGTTGCACCCTTAGATAATACATATAAGCACTTATAAGTACCTAGAAGATAAACCATGTTAGTGTCATTAAGTCCTTCGTGGCAAAGACTTTGATGGAATCGGAGACTGATGTAAACAGAGGTGGAAGATCCACATTCGTAGCTAGGGAGACATTCCCGTCTTTCCTTCTAGTTTCTACATCATACCATCCTCCTTCACCCTGGGTGTGCATAAGATATCGATTATGAGCTATCCCTATGCCACAATAGATACACATGAGGAACTCTCATATGGTCGATGGTAACAAGTTCTTGATTAGTGCACACTAATTTATAGATTATTCCAGGAGCAGTATAGTATAGAATTATGAGAAAAGGGTAAACATTTGTTTACCAAGTGAACTACATCTCTTGTCGCCATAACTATGATATTAGCGCATGAAACCACGCTAGAGCAGATCGCCTCCACTTTAGCTTTTGCTGTGTTGATAATCTTGTAGCTTCGAATGCCTAGACTTTGTTATCCTACATTTTTCACAAATATTTTTCAACCCCAGAAAAATTTTAAAATGAAGCTATATTCTCCAATTTTTTTTCCAAAACATTCAAATTTTATCTCCAAGAAACCCCTCCCAATTTACCCAAAAAAATCGCCATAAAAACCACACTACACCTCATTTTCTCATTTTACTTATCACATCACTTATTCATTTATCACTCGCTCACTTCACTCATCCACATATATATTTACATATATGAAAATATTAAAATTTTACTAATTAAAAAATTCTAAAACTTATGTTTACAAATTTAATTAAACTAATTATCGAAAAAATGAAGTAAATTGAATTAAATATTATTTATGCTATTACTAAATAATTCATTTATTGAATAACATATTAAATTAATTAAATTTACTTATTAATTAAATAAAGTATTAGTTATATTTAATATTTAATGTATTAATGATATATTACATTTATTCATTTAAAAAATAACTTAGGATATTTAAATTTGATATAATAAATAAATTAATGTTCTTAAAAAAAATTTCTTCATTAAATATTAATCTTCACATTTATTTAAAATTATAATAAAAATTTTGATTAGAGGGTGATATTTATTTAATAATTTATTAAATTTAATAAATTAATATTGATATGCTTAAAGTAATTGTTGAGAAAATTAATTAAATTTAAGTAATTTTTTTTATTATTACTAAGTAATTTATTTACTAAAAATGAATTAATTAAATAATTAGTTAAAGTAATGGAAGAACTTATTAAATTAATTATTTAAATAACTTGTTATTTATAAATTAATTATGTTTCATATTTTACGTATAATTAAATATTACGTTTATTTATTTAATAAATAATTTAAGATGATATAATTTCATATTGTAGTGCCTTCTCTTGGGACACACCTGAGCTGAGGCACTATTCTGATTCAAACTTATTTCTCAGAGTATAATTCCACAATAGGCTCATAAACTCAAACATCTCAAATTAACACTGATACAGCTCCAACAATACTAAACAAATCACAAAATGGATATATCCAAAGAGTTCAAAGATCTAAGTTATATTACAGACTTCAACAGAGTAAGCCATCATTTCATCTTATACTACAATCTTCAAACAAAATATATACAGCATAAGGTTTCTAAGGTCAACCAAACAATTACAAATTCCATACTTAATTTCAGCTCTAGTTCTATTACAAAACAACTAAATACTTCTTTCCAAACTTGACGACCACCAGAACCCATCCTTGTTTGAAAGATTATGAAATACAGGGGGGGGGTAAGTCCAATGACTTAGTGAGGGATATATACAAGTAACAATAGTATTTACCAAGGAGAAACTCAACTCGATAAAACATAATTTTTCACATTGAATATATCAAAATTCAAAAAAACAAACAAACAATACGAAAAAGCAAACAGGAAACTCTCTTACCTTATTGTTCTAGGAACAGATTATAGACAGACAAAAATCATTTAGGCAAATCAAACCCAAAGCATATGCATTCCAAGAAAAGGCTATGAGACATGTATTGCAGATTTACCTTATACCAGTCAAACAGATAAATTATCTAAGCGAACAATTTGGTATGTAGCAGATGCCTATATTAACTGTATAGAGCACCGTTGATACTTAGGGAGAAATCCCTAACGTATCGGTGACATCCAGGGGGAAATCCCTAGCCTGCCACCCATAACCAAATAGATCGCCTAGTATGGCCCTTGGCCTACATATTCACTCTATAAATAACATAATAACCACTTATACAGATACCTAGGGAAAAATCCCTAGCACACTATCGATTTTAGATCAACAAACTAGATCAGACAGGACAGAATGCCACCAAGGTAATAGAAAATAGTAAATGGTACACAGATAAGCCAACATGGCCAATAAACACAGAGCTGATAACAAATATGCCAACAAGGTAATAGATACAGCACAAGCAGTTTAGATATAAGACAGATAGATATTACAATAATAGATAACAGATAGAAGTTTTGGTCCCCAGATTCTCACCTAAACATTGAAACAGCTCAGGATATTGTTGGTGCATGAGATTCTCTTATTCCCAAGTTGCTTCCTCAACATTATGATTGCGCTACAACACCTTCACCTGAGGAATCTTTTGATTCCTAAGCTCTCAGAGCTTTTTATCTATGATACGAACTGGTTGCTCCTCATATGATAGGTTGCCTTCTAGTTCCATGTGTTCATGAGATATGATATGAATCACATTTGAGTAATACTTTCATAGCTGTGACACATGAAAGATATCATGTATCCCGGCTAAACTTTGGGGTAACATTAGATGATAAGCTGCTGGTCCAATTCTTTTGCATATCTCATATGGCCCCACATATCTTAGACTTAGTTTTCCACCTTTGCCTATTCTTTTGATTCCTTTCCTCGGTGACACTTTGAGAAACACTCAATCGCCAATCTCAAATTCTAGGTCTTTTCTTTGTCTATCGGCATAACTCTTCTATCAATCTTGAGTAGCATCTATCCGTTGTTTTATAATATGCATCTTTTCTATAGTCTCTTGAATTATTTTAGGCCTTATAATCCCTAGAGACTCTTTAGTGGTACTTTTATATTTTGATAAATCCCAGTATAGTGGGGATTGACACTTTCGACCGTACAATGCTTCATATGGTGCCATTTGAATGACAAACCGATAGCTATTGTTATAGGCAAATTCAATTAGAGCCAGATATCGAATCCAACTTCCACCAAAGTCCAGAACACATGCCCACAACATATCCTCCAAAATCTGATTGAATCTTTTCGATTGTTCGTCGGTCTAAGGATGAGCAGCCAAACTAAATTGCAATCTTATTCCTAAATGTCTCTATAAACCTTTCCAAAGTTTCGATGTGAATTTTAGGTCCCTATCAGACAAAATACTCACTGGGATTTTGTGCAACCTGACAATCTCCTTAATGTATAATTCTGCCAATTTTTCGACCTTATAGTCAATTTTGCTTGGTAGAAAGTGTGAGGACTTTGTTAGTCGATCTACTATTAACCAAATACTATCATAACCTTCTCTAATTTTTGGCAGACCAATCACAAAGTCCATAGTCACTTGTTCCCATTTTCAATCTGGGATAGGAAATGGCTACAACAAACCTGACGATCATTGGTGTTCTGCCTTCACCAACTGACAAGTCAAGCATTTCTGCACAAAGTTTGCTCCATCTTTCTTCATATCATTCCACTAGAACTTTTTCTTTAAGTCCTAGTACATCTTTGTTCCTCCAGGATGCATGGTATATCTTATTCGAGGTGCCTCTTCCAATATCCTTTCCTTTATCTTTTCTAGCACACAAATTTAGTTTCTATAGAGTAGGATACCTTGGCTATCAACACTAAATTTAGACTTTATTTAACCATCTCTTTCTGTCTCAACATTTAGTTCTCTCTGGCTTGAGCTTGCCGAATTTTTTCATATAGTTCTAGTTGTACTCTCACTCCAGTAATCCAAACCTGCTGTTTTAGTCTTATCATAGCACTTGCTTTTAACTTTGCTTATGTCTTTGCGTCTTTCAGATAAGTCATTCTTGCTTTCTAACTCAAAGCATCGGCTACTACATTCACTTTTCTAGGATGATAATTGATGAAAAAGTCATAATCTTCCAAAAATTCCATCCATCTTCTCTGTCTCATGTTCAAATCCTTTTGCGAATGTAGATACTTGAGGCTTTTGTGATCTGTGTACACTTCAAATGTAGCCCTATAAAGATAGTGCCTCTATTTTAGTAGTGCAAAGATAACTGTTGCTAATTCTAGATCATGTGTGGGGTAGTTTTCCTCATGGAGCTTTAACTTCCTGGATGTATAGGCAATAACATACCTTTTTTGCATTAACATGCATCCTAACCCCTTAAATGAGGTGTCTGTATATACCACAAAATCTTTCAACCTATCTAAAAGGGCTAATACTAGTGCTGTAGTTAAACGATTCTTCAATTCTTGGAAGCTCTTCTCACACTCTTCATTCCAAACAAATGTCTCATTTTTCTAGGTCAACTTGGTTAGTGGGCTGGCAATCTTGGAGAAGTTTTGAACAAATCTTCGGTAGTACCCAATTAATCCCAAAAAGCTTCAAGTCTTCGTAACATTCTTAGGTTTTTTCCAATGGACAATCACCTCTATCTTGGAAGGGTCAACTTCTATCCCATTTTAGGTGATTACATGACCCAAGAAGGCTATTTTCTCTACTAGAACTCACACTTACTGAACTTGGCATACATCTAATGTTCTCTTAGGGTTTCAGAACTATGTGTAAGTGTTTCCTATGCTCCTCTTTAGACTTAGAGAAAACTAATATGTCGTCAATAAAGATGACCACAAATTGATCTAAATAGGGTCTAAATATTTGGTGCATCAAATCCATGAATGCTGCTGGGGAGTTGGTTAGGCCGAATGGCATCACCACAAATTCATAGTGGCCATATCGAGAATTGAAAGCCATCTTTAGAATATCCTCTTCTCTAATCTTCAGTTAATAATACCCTTGTCTTAAATCTAACTTTGAGAATATTCTTGATATCTGTATAAGGTCAAATAACTCTTCCATGTGGGGTATTAGGTATTTGTTCTTGATAGTGACCTTGTTCAATTTTCAATAATCGATACACATTCTCATAAACCCATCTTTTTTCTTAACAAGCAGCACTGGAGCTCCCCAAGGTGACATGTTGGGTCTAATAAATTTCTTCTCTAACAACTTCTGCAGTTGACTCTTCAATTTCTTAAGTTTGGCAGGTGCCATCCGGTATAGAGTTTTAGAAAATGGTAATCTTTCTCCTCGTCAATGATATTAGATAGCTCACTTGTCTCATCTATCATTTGCTGATCTTCTTCATCATCTATCTCAAGTGGCGCTACAACTAAAGGTTTTGGGTTAACATTTGCATTTGGGGCTTTTTTCGGTTCCTTTTCAAACTCTTCCTCTGATTCCTCTTCTGGTTCAACCTTTGGTTCTGCTTTAGGTTTCGGTGCTCGTTCTTGCTGCTGTTGACCCTGTCCTTAATCAAGAGCAGGGATCTGACAAATGCTTGAAGGACCGGCCACTATGTCTATCCCAAGACCAACTGTAATAGCTTGATCAACAGCCCTACACTAGTAGTCCAATGCTTAACCCATCTTATCTACAACTGGGTGAGGAACCTATACTGATCTCCTATAATCAGATTGCAAGGCCTAAAATGTTGCCTTTATGTTGGCTCATAAGAAGCAAAGTTCTTGCATCTATGCTTCAACGATATTAACTTAAAGACGCTCCCATTTGAGGTCACCCATAACTTGATCATGCAGATAATCCTGAGCACCCAACATTCTTTTCAAAGTGCGCATCTCTTCTCGAACCTGATGAAGATGCTCATTTTGATCATAACATTTCTCTTCCAAAGTCCTGCAAATCTTTTTGAGATTATTCCTTTCCTTTTTCAATTCTTTGATCTTGTCCTCTAGAATCATTTTGGCCATTCGCAAGTGCCTTTCCTTTGTCAAATCCGCTAGCCATCCTGCAACAATTCAAGAATTCATCTCAACAAAATCAAGTAATATAATTCTAAATCCAAAACTTAAGTTCCTATTGTACCCTATCGATCTTGCTATGACTTAACAATCTTGTCAATACCTTAAGTGTACATTTGAAATAACCCAATTAGAGATCACTGAAGGTTTTATTACACGTTCACACCTAGGTTATCTAAACCTAGGCTCTAATACCATGCCTGTAGCACTTCCTCTCGGGACAACACCTGAGCTGAGGCACTACTCTGATTCAAACTTGTTTCTCAAAGTATAATTCCACAGTAGGCCCATAAATTCAAATATCTCAAAATTAACATTGATACAATTCTAACAATACTAAACAAACAAAATGGATATATCTAAAGAGTTTAGAAAACTAAGTTATATCACAGACTCCGATAGAGTGAGCCATCATTTCATCTTATACTACATTCTTCAAACAAAATATATACAACACAAGGTTTCTAAGGTCAACCAAATAGTTACAAATTCGATACTTAATTTCAACTCTAGTTCTATTACAAAATAACTAAATACTTCCTTTCAAACTTGACGTCCACCAGAGTCCATCCCTGTCTGAAAGATTATAAAATATAGGGGGGTAAGTCTAATGACTTAGCGAGGGATATGTGCAAGTAACAACAGTATTTACCGAGGAGAAACTCAACTCGATAAAATATAATTTTTCAGATTGAATATATCATAATTCAAAAAAACAAACAGATAGTATGGAAAAGAAAATAGGAAACTCTCCTACCTTATTACTTCATGAACAGATTACAGATAAATAGAAATCATGTAGGCAAATCAAATCAAAACATATGCATTTTAAGAAAAAGCTATGAGATATGTATTACATTTTCACATGCATTACATATTCACCTTATACAAGTCAAATAGATAAATTACCTAAGTGCAACAGCTTGGTATGTGGTAGATGCCTATACGGACTGTATAGTGCATCACTGATACCTAGGGGGAAATTCCTAGCATACGGTTGGCACCTAGGGGGAAATCCCTAGTGTACACATGACATCCAGGGAAAAATTCCTAGCATGCCCCTACATAACAAAATAGATCGCCTAGTATGGCCCTTGGCCCATATATTCACCGTACAGATAATAGAATAACTGCTTATACAGATGCTCAGGGAAAAAGCCCTAGTGCACTGTCGATTTCAGATCAATAGACCAGATCAGACAGGATAGAATACCACCAAGGCAACAGAAAATAATAAACGGTACACAAATAAGCCAGCATGACCAATAAACATAGAGCTGATAACAGATATGCTGACAAGGCAACAGATACAGTACAGGCAGTTTAGATATAAGACAAAAAGTTATCAAAATAATAGATAATAGACAGAAGTTTTGGGTGTCAGAACGGATAGAAAATAGAATCGATATCAAAAATAACTCTCACAGGGGTATTCAATCAGATAACATATAGATTTCAATCATAGCTCAGAGTACGGCTCAAAAATAGAAAAACCTACATAGGGGCTTATTACAATCACAGATAGGAAAAAGAAGTGCTAGGTTGGCCGACTCTCACCTCTTGTAGTCCCAAATAGCAACAGTAAAAAATCACTCTACTGCTCGTCATCACCTAATCAAGAAAATATGCCACGAGTCAAAATTCTCCAGATTCAGCATTCACGCATAAATCTCTAGTCAAATTCTCATTCTAACACTATTTAACTTATAATGATTCCCAATATCAAAATTTATATTCAACTTACTATTAACCAAAATACGAGTCCAAAATTATATCTCCTATTACCCTATTCCTCGCATAGGAAAATAATCATCGAAATACATATATTGACTCAAAAAGTTCGACCTAGACAAAAATAGCAATTGCATGCATGCATGCACATATATATATATATATAACATGCAATAATTCAAATAAAATTTTGATCTTACTAACAAAAGCTCAAAATCATAAATCGAAAGCACCAGGATGATCAACGCATCGAGATAAAGAGACTGCCTCTCCACCGTCGTTGTCCGTCGCCATTGAAAAATGCAACTCTACCACCAAATTGTTCTTCTTATTGCGAGGATTCCAACGCTACCTTTTATTTTCAATTTTGAGCAGTGTAGACACCGAAATAGGCCAAAAACTACTAACTTTCTCCTTTCTCCGCCGAGCTTTGATCATCGCCTTACCATCATTGGAGTTGCCATGTAAGGACACCATTGAGTTCCTCTTGTCAAGGGCTTTCTAACCTGACCCTCGGAATGGCGAATGGTCACCGAAAATGGAGGAACCTAGCAACCACCGTGATTTGGCTATTTCGGTCCTCTCTCGTGCACCACTGCTCTGCCACCCGGTTGGTGGTTTTGAGGGGTTGAGGGTGTTGGTTGTGGTAAGGGGAAGAGGTTGGTAGGTTTGGAGGGGTGAAAAAAGGCTGCTGGAGGATGGCTGGAGATGGTGATGAACTCTCGGTGAAGAAGAAAGAAAAAGGGAGGAGAAAAAGAGAAGAAAAGGAAAAGTGAGGGGAAGAGGGCCCTGCCCGATCCCAAAAATCTAATTTTTTTCATTTTTTATTTTTTTTAAATTTTAAATTATGCAATTTTACCCCAAATTTTTAGAAAATTGCGATTAACCTCAACTTGCTCAAAAGTATACACAATTAAGTCTAAAAAAATTATAATTTAGCCCACAAAGCTTTTAAAATAATTAATAACGTGAAATTTATAAAAAAATTTGATTAATAATAAAATTGTATATTATAAATAAAATTAAAAAATTTAGGGGTGTTACACATATAATATAATATTATTTATTTTTTTATCTGATGAATTGTTATTAAGTTTTACATATATATAAATTATTAAAAAGTTATTTTATTTAAATAAATAACTAAGTTTTATTGATTTATACATAAATCATAAGTAATAAATAGCTAAATAATTATATTTTAATTAATAAATAGTAATTAATTTATAATTAATGTATAGTAATTAAATTTTTTTACGTCCATATTAACAATTATGATATAATTATGACATAAGATGATCTTTTATAATTATGATATAATTATAATTTTATAAATAATTAATATTCATTGTATAACGCCCCGACTATGAGGTGCTTACTTTCGACTGAGGTGCTACCTACCTTATATCACCGTTCTTGCCATAATAGAAAATACACTCCTAAAAATTTTCAAAATAATTAGCTTCTACAACAACATTTATCGAGCGTTGAATTCTAAATTGAAATATCCTGAATGGCACTCAACACTTCTCACACCCTCATTACCTCATGTTTTGTCTGGGTCAGCCTATCTTCGTTGCGTGATTTTATCTAGGGTAAAGAATGAAAGAAACAACAATACAACGTAAGTCCAAATAACTTAGTGAAATAATTTAGCCATAACATCAAGGTGACAGTTTCATAAATATTAGAGATAAGTAGAAATATAAATATTTTCAGAAATTGTGAGAGAAGATTTTACTCAAAATTTAAGGACAATTCATTCCATCACTGCCCCATATCAGTGATGAGATTTCACAAAATTCACTATCTCTCGCTGGGGTTTCAAAATATAAACATTTACCTAAGAATTTGAATAGAGGATACAGGAAAAGAACAAAAGACAAGATTAGATAACACTAAAGGTAAATTTCATTACAAAATATGCTGTTGGTAGTTCTCCTACTTTGTCTCTCCACTTTAAAAAACAACACGAAAATCCTTATTCCTCCAGCCTGAGTGATCGGTTCGAATATTTACAAACAGATGACATGGCTAACTACATGCCTTATCCTACTCATAGACAGTTACCTCCAATTGGCTAAGAGACAGGATAACCAGAATAGGGTACCTATCAGAGACCAGCTACTGTCAGTCCGTACCGCCCGATCGTCTTTCGGTACCAATCTCAGGGCCTACCCCAAAGGGAATCAATAATCAATTCAGCATTAGCGACCAATAATTAGTGCTTAACAGCATTTCACAGCACAAATCAAGTTGCCATGTTGCCATAAAATTAACTTAGCACCAGGCTGGTTTCTAAGAAGACATGGTGATAAAACATATATATTTTGAAATCATTTTCAGCTTCCTCAACACAATCACCAATTTAAGATAAAGCGATGTCAATCAAAGACAATAGAAGCGCTCAATACAGAAGGGCGATGTGGAGTACTATTTTTAACACATAAATCAAAAGAAAGCAAATGAACAGGATATAGTAACAAGTATCTATATTTTTTCCCCAGCAAAGAACCTCATACTATTGAGTATAAACTCACTTGATAAATGCAGAGGAATTTTTATTCGTGGTCGCTCAAGTCATGGCTTCCTAGTCAACCTGAAAACTATCATAAGATAACTTAAGTTATCATTCTATCAATCCTCTGATCTCAACTATAAATATAACGAACATTTTTATCAACTCAAAGGTATTCTGACATAGTTCTAATAATTTTTAGATGTTTAAATAGATCATAATCTTGCTTCCCAATTGATTTAAAATTCAAAGTAAATAATCTAAACCCAACACCAATTACGATATCTAAATCATAATTCCTAACACATTTAAATATTCTCTTCAAGTTCCTCAATTACTATAACTGTTCAGTCATAATTCTCAATTTTCATGTCACACAGAAATGTAAGACAGTTACCTATCATATTCCTTAACTCGACATGTCGGTAAACTAGTTGCTAAAGTCTTATGGAAGGTCTCAACAACAATTTGATAATTTATTTTCATTCCAATATTTACATAACTCAAAACTAGAATTTAGATATAATCCTATTTAGTTTATAATATATCATGTTACTAGACCCACGAATCTTACCATTAATTCCTAACACAATATTTATAAAATTAAATCATCGATCTAAGTCAACTATAATCCAATAATTTTGATTTAATTAAATTACTCTTTAACTTGGACTAAACTATAGTTTAATGGTCCCAGTTCATGTCATAACTAGACTTTGATCCAAAAATTTAGTTACATTTAATAAATTAATCGAATTAAAATTTGATCATTGAAAATTACCCAAATTAGGTCGAACAGAATCCAATCATCGGCCGAGAATAGCCTAGAAAAGTCCCAAATCCCAAACTAAGCATACAATTCATGCGTCGTCGCCATGCGCTGTCACCGGAGATGTGAACCAGCACCTCCACCAAGAGCATCTCGTCAAGCCCATCAATACCCCTAAATCAATTTTTCCATCTGCCACCTCCTTGCCTGCAAATTAGGCAAAAATGGCCACTACAACCCTAATGCTGCCGCCATCTTCTCATCTCAATTACTATGTCGTTGTTCGTCGAAAATTTAATTAAATGGTACCAAAATGTTCCTCTCAATGAGCCTGTCAAATTCCATCTACCCTTTCATCATTTCTATCACCAAAAATCAGCAACCCGTCATAGCCGCCGTGGAGCTCCACCGCATTTCAAAATCCTGGCAATTCGCTAGTTATTTTAGGTTCTTCTTGGTACCATTATGTTCTCTGAGCTGAAAGGAAGCTAACGGTACCTCTAGTTTCTGGTTTTGAGCAGAAATGGAGGAGAATCGATGTTGGGGGAAGGTTGGGTTGGCTTTTGAAAATTTGAAGAAATTTTTTCCTTAATTGTATATATAGAAATAACTTTCAACTTCTTATAACTTGGCCCCAGAATTTCTTGACTGACTTCAATCGTGCCCCAAAACTTCTTAACTGCGTTCAATTTGGTCTACAGTCTTCAATTGAGTCCTTCTATTTTGAATTCTTGCACATTGACCCCTAACATTTCTTAATTCCTACCAATTAGGCCCAAACTAATTTATTTTTAAGTCCTTGAGCTTTTGTTTGTCTCACCTTGACCCCCAAAATTTTATAATTTCATGCAATCAAGTTCTTTTATTTGCGATCCAAACCCTTGATTATAAATATTTTAATTCTAAATTGAAATTAAATCTACCCAAAATTAATCAAGATAAATTTATCGATTCACATTTTGTAATATTTTATAATTTTAAAATTCAGGGTGTTACAAATTAATATATATTTTATTCCAAATAATACATCATTTACTAATGTTAAATTTATAAGAATATAAATTTTAAAATAAATAACTAATTAAATTAATCACACTCATTTAAATAATTATAAAATTACACACACATCATCCAACTATAAATATACATACATATAATACATAAAAAAAAAAATCACTTTCACTCTACAAACATAATAAAAAAGCAATTGATTTGATATATACAATAAAGTTTATCTCTTCTCAAAATATAAAGAAATAAACAACTCATTTTCAAATCGTTTTCATATTTTTTCAAAGCAAAAAAGAAACACTTGGCATATTCTCCAAATTTTCTTCCAAAAACCATTCCCCAAAATTTTTTCTGGAAAATGACAAAAAAACAGGCCCTTAGATTTGGAAATGCCGTTTTCTCAGTGCTGTTTCCGTCCAGCAGAAGCGATGCATCATAATTCACACCCCTTAAACAAAACAGGTTTCCATGAAGAACAATGCTTGCAGTGGAAGAACAGAAAATAAAGTTTAAATCTTTTATTCGTATTGATATTTCTTCTTTTATTTCATACTATAAATAATTACTAAGTATACATACTATTTTTTGAAATAGGTAGCGAGTCTAGATAATATACATACACTTAATATGTATTGCAAAATTAAAATAGAAGAGGAAATATTAATTGGAATAAATGATTAAGAAATATTTATAAAAAAGTAGAAGCAGCAGTTGTATTGCTATAAAGAGATGTCACTATATGGAGATATTATGCATTAGAGAATGGCATTAATTTGACTAAAGAAAGTTGGTGCAACAATTTCAAAAAATATTAAAAAATGAGAAATTTTCATACATTGACAAAGCAACCAAGGATTTGCATGCGAAGAAGAGCAGCGGCAATGGTGGAATCCTCAAGATACCATTCTAAAATGACATTACGTACAACGACTTCAACATCAATCATTTTCATTTTTATTTACAGTTTCCAGCAATTTCTCTAGGCCCCCGTTTGGTTTCATTTTCATTTTCATTTACAGCTTCCAGCAATTTCAAATCGATAAAAATTAGTTAGTGAAAATGGGTTTAAAATAGGTTTGTATTTGGATGAAATGTTGGAAATGTAATGATTAGTTAGTTTTAATAGGGTGTAGGTAGAAAGATATGAAAATAATAGAATAAAGAGAGAAGATATATAGGTTATTGGTAAAAGACGTATAAGTTATTGAAAAATATGTTTTGAAAATAAAAATAAAAATGATGTTAGATAAAAATATGTAAAAAGTTATATGTTTTATTTTTAGAATAGTAAAAAATGTGAAAATGTGGATTGGAAATGAAACCCAATGGCCTCTAAGAACGAATATTTGCTTGTTGCTATGGATATAGGAGTATAAATGTATGCAGGCTATTTATACCCTTAATGTTGAAACATTTTTTCCTACTTCAAAGATTTAAAAATGTGTATTTTTTGCAC
>JACGDI010005835.1:1598886-1638032 GCA_014898725.1 Jacaranda copaia
AGGATATCAACATATTTGGCATCCATTATATTATATAACAGCTGTTTAAATTCTCTATTCTATTTTTCTAGTTTGTTTCTTATTTCATTTCATAAATATATAACATATGTATTAAATATTTTTTTAAAAAAAAATTAAGTAAGAGTTAAATATATTTAATATAAATACAATAAATTAAAATAAAAAATGAACTAAGAAATTAAATAAAAGGTCCAAAGTCATATAACAATGGTATAAAGGCAAAATAGCCTTCTAGTAGACATAAACGACATTATAAGACATTCACTCTATTATAATAGGTTACTTTTCACTTTGAATCCTGCAAAGCAAATAATATACTTGTTGGACTAATAACAAATCTATATCTATCTACAGGGGGGAATTAGAAATTTCGTTAAATGTTATCATATAAATTTTTTATTAATATGAAATGTTCAATTTAAATTATAATTTTTTAAAGACAAATTTATTATTACAATATTACCAAAATATTAAAGCCTGATAAGCATAAAGATGATCACGTCACAAACTACTATTGCAATATAATTTAAACTTGCAACTTTTTCATGAGTTACAAGCCAAGCCAAAAGGCTTGCTGTACTAATTGTCAAGAAGACTTACCATAGTTAAAATTGACAAATGGCAATAGAAATAATCATCTTTTTATAATGATTATTGAAAGCAAGACGATTGTCAATTTAATTAATTGAATGATAGTGCCATGAGTCATCACATTTATATATAAAAAGTTTAGTATTTCGAATTTAAACTCGAACGCTAAAAAATTCTTTGCTAGCACCATAAATTCATAAAAAAACAAAAAATAAATAAAATTTAATAATTAAATCATAGTATATAGATTAAATTTTTCAATACCAAATAAAATTAAAATCCGGTAAAAGAAAAAGAAAAGAAAAGAAAAGAAAAAGAAAAAGGAAGAAATATATAAATCAACCTTTTCTGTTGACTTTCCCTTTGATTCTCTCCACTTAAGCAAAAAAGGAAATGGCGAACTGTTACAGTCTCCGCTCCGCAATTTACTTGCACAGATGATGTCTCCACCAACAATCAATGCTGCCGAAAGGTACGAAATAAATTTTGTACATTTTTTTAAGTTTTTTTCCATTTTCATTTCCGGGTTCCAAGCTTCAATCTTTATGGTTCTACTTTGATCGAAATTCAGTAATTAATTCAGAATATTAAATAATTGGAACTCTTGTGCACTACCAGCTTCCGCTGCCCTAATAGAGCTGCTTTGTGAAATATCAGAATACTTCTCAATGCAGATTGGTTAGAGCATCTCATCAGAAGGGGGAAAATATAATTATTGTTCAGGTATGTATTTTATAGATTAAATGACGAATTAATTTCTTGGATTGAGTAATTTGAAATTTTTTCCCTTGTATTATATTGTTCAATCTTGCCTTTGGAATTTTATGGGAATGTTGTATTGATTTAGTAAAGATCTTGAAACTGTAAATTAGAGCATTCCTCAAGACTCAATTCTCAATCTCAGTTAGACTTTTCCCCATGAAGGTGATATGAGTGTTTTTTTGGTGTTAAAGGATTGAAAAGAGGACTACTTTTTGATTTTCTCTTTGTATTTCTTTATAACGTGTGCCTCATATTTCTTTTCAAAATGCATTCCCAATTCTGTTTGTTTCAGAAATTATTTGAGGGTTATTGCTTCTGTCCAAAATCTCTTATTCCTATTTCCTCATTGTATTTGATTATTTGAACTCTGAATTTTTGGTTGTTTGCTTTATATAGAGAGGCTGTCTATGTAGCTAAAGGTGTGCTTCAGAGGATGCTTAATTTGGCAAAAGAACTGGAAGTAGCAATACCTGTTAGCCTTTTGGAGGAGGCAAATGATGCGTATTATAAACTGAGGAGTATGGAAAATCTTTTGTCTATGCGTTTTTCACTCAAATCATTCCCAATTGTACCTTCAAAAGTGTTTCTCTCGCTCAAAGAATGATTCTCACAAGAAACTGCAAGACGCTGAAATAGCACTGCTCCCTTTTTAAAACATCTTAATTCCTGTCAAATGTATCCCTTTCTTACTTGTTTATATTTTTATATAATGTCATGGGAGAAACTTTGGCCTTGCTGGAAGACGTCCATTCCTTCGAAACTTTCAGGTAGATTTACTAGCTTCAAACCATATTGGTTCAAGAGAGAACAAGGCAAAAGTGAAATTACACTCAATGGGAATTCTTTTACAGCTGGTAAGCATTTCGCAAATCAGTAAGTACTTTCTGGGTGGTAGGTAAATTCCCTTCACTTTGCTTATTGTTTGTTGACAAGGACTTTGGATATTTGTGATCTTGAATAGGAACTTTTGGAGAGATAATTGCCAGTGCTGATGATGAAGAGGGATCCATTCTTATAGCAGAATTTGATCTGGATAAAATCCAATCCAATAGATGTAGTTGGGGATAATATCATGCCCAATGTCCAACTTATCAAGGTGCTCCTGACTAAATGGTAGTAAGTATCTCTAGGATTTGTCAATCACTTGTCGCATGTGCTTAACGCAACAAAGACTGCATCAAATACAGTAGTCTAGAAAATGACATTGATCATTATGAATGATCTTTAATGCGTATATAATTCGATTCGAGAAAGATTTCATCTGTCATAGTCATTTGATATGAGTTTGAAAAATGTTCTTCTAGTTAAAGGATTGGGTCGGTTGATCTCCGGGGGCAAAGTATGGTAATTAGAACCTATATCCTGAAACTACAAAGAGTTAGGAGCATCAGATTTTTCTGCTGGCAAAAATCCTTGACTCTAAGTCAAATAGGTAAAAAGTGTTGGGAAAAATTTGCAGTAAATAATGTTGCGTAGCTTTAGATTTGGAATAGTATCAGCACTACTTGATTGTGTACCAATACATGTGCATATAACACTAGTATTTATAGGCAACTATCACTTAACAAGTCATCCTTAATTGGTATGGCTTAATTTGGGCCACTAGGCTTTAAAGATCAACAGATGGAGCAACTCAGAATATCAGTTCATTGGTCCAATCGACTCATTTAGAAAAGATGCAGATCAAGAAATGTTGAGAAATATTATATTTTTCTATGGCACTTGTGGTATTTCTTTATCATTATGCATAACTTTTGGCTTGTATATCATAAAATTATCTCATGTGTAGTCGCATCAAGTGGCTGACAATATCTTTCTTCTTATCACTATCTAGATATTTATGAATGAATTAAGACTAATTGATTCTTGAAAGTCTTTTGTCCTATAATGATACCATTTTGTTGTGTAAGAAGTGTGACCAAAAATCACCTTTTCCCTCTTTGTAGTTTGATATGTGCCATTTGTCTCCAAGATTAGTGGAGTAAACTAAAAGGGGTTCGATTCTTTTGGATGAAAGGGTAATTCTTGGAAAGCAGAAATATCTTTCCATATGATTGTTGGTGTCCCATCTAGATGACACCTACTTGTCAAAATAGTCTTGGGTGAATTCTACATCCACTTGGAAGTTGAGTAGCCTCAGATTCAACCTCATCGAATCAACTATATGCTGGGGTTTATCTTCATATCTTCTTGTCCTGTGGCATATGGATGAATTCGATTTTGTCCCTAGATTTTGACCTGATTTGCAGCAATCTCAATGGAAATTTCCCTTGTCATTACACTTTATGCCTTTATCGATCTTGAGGTAGCCAATAATGGCTCTAAGATTCTGTTCTAGACCCAATCATGGGTTCAGGACCACCGCAACAGCTGTTTTTCATTTTATTTTGTTGACATGAGTTTTTTTTTTTAATTTCTGTTTTTTGTGATTTTTCATTGCTCGAATTAGGATTTCAATCTATTGTACCTAGCTAAAGCTCAAAGTAAGCTCAAACTTGAAAAAACTCAATTATTTATAAATTCAAGCTCGATCTTAAATTCAAAAACTTATAGATATATTTATAAAAATAAATATGTTTTTCAATAAAAGGAATTTGAATATTATTGCATCTTTAAAAATCTTACATCTCGACATGAAAATCAATCATTTATTAAATGTTTTGTGATGGTGTCTGCCCTTTTGGCTTTTTAGGTAAAATTAGAAGAACCTAGTTGTCTTGTATCTTTACATCTGGCATAAATTTAGAGTACTGACGAAATTAAAATCATGCATGTCAACCAGTTGTCATTTTGTTATCTGTTTCTTTCTATGCTGGAAAAGTTGCCTGCTTCTGCTAGAAGTTTAACTTGGATAAATGTGTATGTGCTTTTCTGTCAGCCTGATTCCTGTTGCATCAGCTCCCAACTCAAAAGTTTGAGCTGAAACTTTTTTTCTAAAAGTAAAACTCTCATTTTCAGTGCTATCTCCAAGCTTACATCTGAACTATTAACAACCCCTTTTCCCATGTCGTCACTTATCATGGTTCTTGGAAACAAATTATCTCAATATTTAAATATTTTTGTCTTAGTGAGTTCTGGAATGAACCAGGTTCATAATTCATATTTTTATTATGCTTTACTTATTTTCTTGGATGGGCAAAATCAAGTAAAACTAAAATAAGAGGCCTTACTTTTCAGTTGCCAAAAGCAACCTGTCCAAATAAGGACTAAGAACAACCTTGTCACCAATTTGGTCCTGGTGTCTGAAATCTGAATTATTGGATGGAATTCTTTAACTAACAGAGGTAAGTACCATGTGCTATTCTGAAAATAAGACTAAGCAATTTATACTTATTTTGTAATTGGTGTATAATTTAAACAGAACGATAGATTATAAAGTAAGTATTATTACATTTTTCATGTAATTAAAATTAAGGTATATTCGTAAAAGCTTGGCAGGGACTATTTACTTAAGTCAAAGACAGCCCATGTTGGATTTATTGCACGTGCCCACTACGAAAGATAGTATTAATGTAGAAAAGATCTGTTTGAAAATTAATAAGCCCCTTTGATATCTTTTCATCTGCTAATAATTTTCGAGTAAAAATATAGCATTAAGAAACTGAAAAAAGTAAAATACTACTCAAGTGAAGCTGAGGGAGTTGTATCCCTGCTCAAATTCCAAAAGCAATCTAACATTTCAAAATTGATACAAATGAAGTGGTGGACAAGGACCAAGTTTAAGAAAAACTATACAATTCATCATATAGTCTCATTCACCACAGAGTTCTTACCAAAGTAGATCAGAAATAGAAAACTCCAAAAAAACAAACTTTTGATTTCCTATTTTATCATTCTCTTCTCAGCCCCTTATTTGCAAAGAGAAAAGATGAAAAAACAAAAGGGACATGGTATGACTTCAAATGTACGCTACACTAACAAAAACTGGGAATTTTCACACTAAGAATTGCTTGTGTCTCCATTCATTTCCTGTTTGTCATCATCATTATTGCTTGTATCGGCATTCTGCTCATCTTCGTCTTCATCTTCATCATCTTCTGCCTCATCTTCTTCAAGAATTTCATCATCAGATTGAATAAATTGCAACTTCAGACGTCCGTTTTCCCGGCATGCATGCAAGAATTCCTGAGTTGGGATCCTTATTTCCTCCAAAATGAATCTTCCATCTTGCCTGTTTGATTTGAAACACACCCATGGCTTCCCACTCCTGCCTATACAAGAAATGGGAGGTGGAAATGCCCCTCTGCTTGTTCCTGATTTCTTGGAATCAGTCCAATGATTTTCTGTATGTATAATATTTCTTGTAAAGCTTTTTCTCCCCTCTTGATGCTGCCATTCATTATTACAGATGTCATTCTTCAGCAAATCCTCAACATCATCAAAGCTCTCAAATCCAAGACCCTCTGTGCATAGCGACAAACTCTCTGAATTCATGGATGAAAAGCTATCACTGTGCCTGTATTGCTTTTTCTGGCTTGAAGGGTAATAACTTGACGTGGAGCTCTTGTTTTTCTCATGATGAATGCTTGGGGGGCTTCCATTGTTGTCTCTCTGGGGAATATCAATCCCAGGCGGGGATGAATTTGTACTTGTGTCAGAGCATAAGCTGGAGATACTTTCGGCTACTGGACTTTCTGATTGTTGTGAGGATGAAGATGATGATGATGATGGTTCATGGGGGGCATGAAAATGGTTCTCTTTGAAATGTAATTCGCCGAATATTTCGGTAAAGGAAGAATCATCAATAGGTTTCATGGATTTTATGTGTTTCCATGGTGAAAGGGATTCAAGAAGTGTTGGATTTTCAGGCAATGGCTTCTCAAAGATGTGTTCTAGGCCACCACAGGCTGCCATAGTTTGACTTTGGAGGGTTTTCTTGCTTTCTAGGATGAGGAGAAATGGGCAAAAATACATATAGAGAGAGAGAGAGAGAGAGATGTAATCTTAATGTGTGTGTATTCAACTGTGAGATATACACGGGAAAGGCATGAGATTGTTGCTGATAAAGTCAAGAATTATGGGAACTATTTATTAGGGATGCTGTTTTCCAGGGGTACCTCTCAATTGGCAGTGGAATGAGGGATGGGTGGTTAATAGAGCCTTTTGAATTCTGGTGGTCACAATTTATAAAATTTTGGATGCCCTCCTTGTCTTTCTTTCTTTCACCCCAGAGTAAAAATTGGCTTGACCAGGGCCTTTATAGTGATCATGTCATCTGTTTTTATAATCCCAAAAAAGGTGTTCAGCTCAGCCAAAACTCTCTCCTTTGTTGGTCGGGCTACTTAAACAGAAATTTTATTCAAAAGAAATCAAAAAAATAATAATATCCCAGTTTCCTTTTCCTTTTCTTTATAATTAAAGAAAAACAGGGAAGAAAATCACCGTAACAACTTCTTTTGATCGTACAAGTTCCTTGTTATTGTAGAATGTTCAATATGAATCATAGTTACTATTCATAGACGGGCCGATTAATCAACTTCTTCGACAGTAATCATAGAGATCTTTTGATGCTATTATTATTGCAAAATCTCTCTTGTTGCTATTATTATTGCAAAGAGTTCAGATTTATTATCTACTTATAAAAAATTATGGACCACGTCAATTCAGCTACCATCCGAAGGTAGTTTCTTTTTTCTCTACGTATGATGAGTTTTCAGCAGTTTGAGGGTTATAAGTTGCGAACCCTCTTGGAAATCCCAATCACATTATGTTTCATAGTGCTCACAGTGCATATTGATGTGATTGGCAAGAGAACATCGACCCTGAACAACCATATCAGTGGATATTGCTGTAAATTCATTTTTCCATGTTTGGCACCAGAAGGATACTGATGGTGAGCCATGAAAGTTTGTTATAGGGGTCAATTTCTAGTGAAGATGACCTATAGACGACTGTATATACAAATTTCGTTGTCTGCAAAATTAAATTACAAGATAATGAAAAATAATGAACAAATTAAATTTATATTAAAAAATATATGAAAATTACAATTTATTAGAGAAATATAAATTTACTAACAAAACTAATCCCATAATTCTTCTCCCAATATATGTAATTCAAAGACTTGAAGCTTGTCCTTGAATATAAGGTGTAATATCCTTTGACTTGATAAAAGATACTACAAAAAATTTTTGAAACTTAAACCTTGACTCCGAGATCAAAGGACTTGAAGACTTCATGCTTTGATAAGGTATAGGACCTTTACGGTAGTAATACGTCATCGTAGCAAAAATTTGAAATTTGAAGATTTGAGTTTTGGAACTTAAAAATATATAAATATGTACATATAAATATGTGAATATGTGAATGTATAAAACTATATGAATATATGAGAATGTGTGAATATGAGAGTCTCTAATAATCCCTTTATATAAGTACTCAACAGAAGACTCTAAAATGACTTAAACATATTTGATAATTATCTCTTTGATTCATATTAAACAATAATATCAAATATTCTTGATCTGATAGTCTACATATATAGATATGCCACGTGTCCCAACTTAATTAGCTTGAGGTTATTAAGCTACCAAACTTGATTTGATTGACATAATTCATCTTCATCTTGACACTTGTCAGCATTTGATTTGTATAAAATAAATATTATAATATTAATTAAAATTAATTATTTATTATTTAGAATTTAATTTAATAAATTCTAATATATAAATAGAAAATTTTAAATTAATAACTAATATATTATTTACACATGTCATTTTTTAATTAACTCAAAAATTAAGCCGTCTACATCACTCTGTTTATTTATCTGCAGACCTTTGCTTCCAGAATCTTGCATGTGAAAAAATACAGCCAAAAAAAAAAGTAGTAGTAGTAGTAGTAGTAGAAGAAGAAGAAGAAGAAAAAGAGGAGAAAAAGAATATTCCTGGTTGATTCCAACACATTTTCAGAAAATTATGGATCCAAGTTTTTCAACTTCCACGATGTAATTTAAAGGGATTTAAAGCAATCAGAGATGTAAACTGCCCAAAGGTAGACTATAAAAGAAAGCAACAGTCTAGCCACAGGGTTGCCTTAGTGGTGATTAAATGCTATTTCTTTCCAGTCACAGACAATGTCCATCTAATTTCATGTCTATAATGTGGTCCTGCTGAATCAAAACATGCATTTCTACAACAGGGTTGTAAACAACCTCCCGTCTTAGACCTAAAACCAATGAATCAAAGCCCATCGTCTCATCTTTTTCAGCTGCCTAATCTGATATGCCTTCCAAATGAATGGTGTTTGTCTTTGCAAGATTTGATCGATAGTACATAAGATCGACTTTTACAGATGGAAAGATGAAATCATTCGAATAGAAAATCACATCTCAGTTTTCAGTTAAACAGGTTTCTCTGACAGCACATACATGGAACTTCAACAACAGACAGGGGTAAAACAGAGAGTTTGGGACAAGTTTCACTTAAGAACCAAAGGGATTAAAAGAAGGTTATAAAATCAGTTGAGGAAACAGAGCCATGGACCTTGATTCACCGCCAAGCTTCACACCGTTCTGTTATCGAATTTATGCGGCTCAAATTGCTAATTCCCTTGTTCATGTTATCAATTTTCACAGCAGAATCTACAGCTTGCTGACCATCAATTCTTGATTCAGATTTTGTCTGATTAGAATTGTTTGACTTGCCCGTTTCGTTCTTCTTGTTGTTCTCTTCAAACTGATTTTGAACACTTTTCGTTACTATAGATTCTCTTGGACAGGAAACTCTATAGCCTTGAGCAGGAGTTCCAAAAGGGCAACTTTCATCCGATTCTTCAGTAGAAGAATAACTAAGATAATCCTCATCAGTGATGTTATCTGCTGCTTGGTTAGTTTCTGAGCCACTGTCTGAACCAGGATCCTCCACCACATAAGTCCTTGTTGTCTCTTCATTTGATTCAGCAGGATTTTCCTGATGCAGTTGTGAAACACTCTGATGCCCATTGTCGTCAGAAGGCTCCATATGTGGAATAGCAGCCGGTTCCATAACAGAATCTTCTCTTTCCCGCAAGGTCTTCTCTATTAGAGTCTTGAGAAAGTTCATCACTTGTACTGCATACATCAATGCAGTTAATGGATCGGCCATCTGGACAGAAAACACAAACAATATTAGGAAGATAAGGGCACTAATCCATAGAAGCATATTAAACAGACGTATCGCTTCAAATATGGCACCTGAGTCATGTTAGGAGCAAACACCATAGCTATGTTGCGTGCATTCATCTTGTTTAGATGTTCCTCTTGGACAACATCAGCCATTAGGTTGATTGCCCAATCCAAAAGAGCAGCTTCTGTTGGGGGTAGAAGCCTTACCAGTGAATCACAGTCCTCTTCTGACTGGCATTGCATCACCTGCTCAGGAGAAAGAGAATCCAATACCCCACTTGGGAGTTCTCTGAACCAAGCCTACACATGGATCACGTGAAATATGTTAATACAAGATGAGCAAAAGACCATGTTATTCTAAATCAAAGAATCCAAGAAACTAAATCTATCTACTTCATCTAATTTACTTACCTTGATCAGTCCAGCCAAACAGTGCACATCGATGCCTTCAGGAATGACTCCTCTGTTCAACTGGTCCCTAACATACTCCTCCTGGCTGTTTCCTGCAGTTATTCTGAAAATCCCTTCAGCCTGCATGTATAAATCCAATTGCACCAGCATGAGAGGATGGCAGTTGACAAGTCGTATGATAGGAAGAATACAGCCACTAAACTAATTTTTGTCAATACTCAAGTTGTTAGTGCTTAAGCTATTCCTTAGTTTGTTCTATGCAGTTTTACATAAACACCAAGTAAAACAGAATGATGCACCTGCAGGCCGCCTTGAGAATACAAATGCCTCTGCAAAAGCAGGAGGATAGTTGGAATACTATTGCCTCGGGGATCATACGAAAGCTGCATTGATTCAGTAGAAACTCCAAAAACAGTGGCACTGTCCAAGTATTCCCAAACAAAAAGTTCAAAGTAAGTTGTCATGCTAAAAGAAATTCTCAGTTGAAGTGGACGTCTCACAAGCTATAATGGAGTACAGAAAAACAAATTGAAAATTTTCTCAGATATAGACATTGTAAGAAACCGACTACTATTATACTTAGCTGCATAATCTACACAAAAATTGGCTTCTAGGATTTTGAGACTACAACTTAACAATCGAATAAGACATAGGATAAGCAATTCTTGATGAATTCATCTTCATCTGCATTACAAATATCCTTAGAAAACTGATAGGACATTATCTCAGCCAACGAAAATACAGGCAACTATTAACAGAAACATTCATTGAAATCTTTAAAGCTGTTAAAATTACTGATAAAAAAGTTAAGTGCCGCACATATATGCTTGGGCAGGCTGCCTCTTACAATCCTTAGGTAGTGTTTAGCATGCATCTAGTTTCCAAATGACTCTCATCTGTTTCCAAAATCATTCATGGTTGAAATTTGGAAGATAAAGTTTGCCCTAGTTCTAGAATATGCTTGTTCCAGAAAGCAGAAAAAGAAGGAACAAATTTCTACCAGGAAGAAGCGGGAATAAAGGAGTCCTAGAATCAGGGATGGAGTCAGGATTTTGAACGAAGAGTGCCGAATTTTTTTAACAAAACAACATATCAAGTTTGTTAAGAGGTAATCGTAAGATGTCTTGAGCACTGGAAAAAAGTGTACCATAAACGTAATTTTTCGCTTATTTCAAGTGCTATTTTCCTAAATTACCAAGGCATGGGAGGGCAAAATTGCTCCTCAGATACCTAAAACATGACATTAAATGTAAAATTTCTTGGTTTTCTTTGAAAGAAAAGCAGGGCAGCTACTCATATCAACAGGTTTGTGGCTCAAACTGTGTCTAGAACTGAATGAGCCCAAAGAAGTTGGCTTTTCTTTCTTGCTTCTTTTTACACATGTAAGAACACATAATTAGTAACTTACTAATCACCAAATAAAGAAAATGATTTAGCCAGACTAGGATTATATAGAAACTAGATCTACTCATTTATGTTGATAGTTCGAAACAACTAAAGCTAACAAAAATTAATTTGATCCTGTTCATTAAGTTTCCAGACAGACTCTTAGAGGACCAAACTTCATTCAGTTCTTTTGATTGTCAATTGTCTACATCGATCGTGTTGATCTACAAAAGAAAAATTACTGATAGGCAACCTCATAGTCAAGAAGGACGAAGGTATGATACATTAGGATGATGTGGTAAGAACAAAGGACAAATACAGCATATACTCCAAGTTCAAGGAACTTAATATGGAACCATTTTCAAAGCTAGTAGCCAGATCTCAAACGTGAAATCAACCACATTACACTAGTTCAAAAGAGAGTCCAACATGAAATACTAACAATCTTATCATCCATTATCTATTAAGCAAAAAGAAGATCATTTAAATCAGTTTAAGGTATTAGTAAATAGTAAATCAAAACTGTATGTAACTTCCTAGGAAAGAAGGAAAGCAAAACAATGTGTGGTATTATCCTGACTAAATTTATAAATCGTCCTCCAAGTCTCCAATTAGATCAAAAGTCCTAAAATGACCAAGCATCTTAGTAAAAATTAGCCTGTCATTGATAAGAACATCATTAGAATTGGCCAGTATGTTGTTTCTGTACCCATTCACAATCAAACCAATTGTTCATTATGGCACCTAAGTAGGTTGGGCGGAGCTTTCATATGAGCTTTATTTTTCTATCTGAATAGGCCAAAAGTTCTATTTTTTGAGAGATATAAGAAAGGTAGCTTCAAAGAGCATCTTTGAGCTATTTATACTTGAGAGCAGTGGTCATGCCTTAAAAAACACAAACAACTCAAGTTTTGTATCTCAGACTAGTACCTGTTAGTAACAGCATTCAGTATAAAGTTAGTATGAGACCAGATTGAATTAATGAATTTGAAAAAGGAAATGCAGATGGATCGCACGAGATTCAGAGGTCTATGGAAAAGAAAGAAATTTGGTGCAAGTTGCTCAATCCTTTTTTCCCTTCTAAGAGAGCGGCAAATTAAAGACCTCTGTGGAATCTGGTTCTTATTCTTCAACCAAAGCCTTGGGCAAATGCCAAGGTGTAACCTATAACTAGCCTTATCCATCAAACAAGATCAAGGATTTGTTGCACCACTAAGTGGAGACCAAGAAAGCTCAACTGGAATTGGCTGCTGATATCCATTAAAACCAGAAAAGGGGATAAATAACAACATATGTGAAGAATGTAACCTCAACAGGAATATGGGATTTGCCTCCTAAAGTAGAATCTCTTCATTTTTAGAAGTCGTACTAATAACTTCCTGAGGATTAACTTTCCATTTCCTCTTCACTAGATGACACATATTTATGCAAAACAACCGTAATTGGAAAGAAAACCACATGGGCACATCTAGGAAAGTTCTCATTTTCTAAGAATGAAGCAAAGCATGTAACAGAATAGAAGAATGAACCAATTATTAAAATGGCAAACATACAATGAGATCAAATAGATATTTATTGGAATTTATTTATGAAGCTGAACTTTCAGTTTCTAGAGCAGTTAATGGATGCATAATACTTCAAATCCAATTGGTCAGAACATCCATCTTTTGCTTAAATATCTAAGCCAGCCAAAGTCCCATTTATCAAACTGCACTGAAAGGAACTATTGATAATTGTGATATATCTTCTTATGAACTACATTCCAGAAAATCCTGATGATTATTCAGATGGCTACAGTCTCATTAACAGGTTTCCTTGAAGATGATTAAAAAAAAAGAAGGAATAACACCACTTCCAGATCATTAGCCAATTTAGCAGCAGATCAGGTGTAACTGTCAATGATAAAGTTAAGCATATGTTCATTGAAACAGACCAAATCAGATTCAGAAACAATAACAACAGTGTGCAACAGTAGAATAATTTGTTTAGGAAATCAAGGAAATACATCAAACTTCAAAAGGCCAAAATGCCTGAAATGAGTTAAACAAAACAACCCGACAGAAAGCCAATCCCAATAATTCTTGCAGGGAACATTGATCTTCCTTTTTCAATAATAATGGAGCAAAACACCAGATACATAACACTGTGGCATAACTAGAACAAACTAACCCCATATCAAATATTACAGTGTAAATGAAAGATTCAAGAACTAAAAAGAAATATCATCTCATATATATTCTACAACCAAGACAAGAGAAGCAAGCCAAATTTATCACCAATTAACATAAACATCTTTACAGAAGAAAAAAAAATCCACATTTTGAGACTCGAGAAAAAGAAGAATATACCTTGCACTAGGAGCCCTCCTGGGAACCTCAGGCTCAAACTCAACAGGCAAGCCCAAGAACCCATCAAATCTATCAAATGTGACATGATTAACATGCTGCACATCAGTAGGCCAACTGATCTCCATAACCCTACTACCACAATTCCCACCACCCCCACCACCAGAAGTGGCACAAGAAAAATTGTCTCTATCCGTCTTGCAAGCCAACCAAAAACTCTTCCTAAATAGAGTCACCAAAAGTGCTAAAAGAGATAGTTGATCCCTTCTATCGTTTTCCCTTTTCTCCCTCACTCTATTTTCTTCCTCTTCTTCCTCTACTCCACCCCCTGTTTGCCCAGAAATCCCCTCATCCCCCACATATGACGGAGTCTGATGAAACAACGTGGCATTGTGGGTAGGTGTAGATATTGAAGGAGAAGAGGACGAAGAAGGGGAGTGGAGCACCTCTGTCATGGTTACAAGAGTTGAACAAATCAACAAAAATTGAGGTCTTTCAAATTTTTTTCCTCCTAAGATTCTTTTTTTATTCAAGAAAATAAGTGGGTTCTTGCTGTTTTGTAGAATAAAGAAATGCTGAACGAGAATTAGGATTGAAAATCAAAGAAATACAGGGTCTTGGATGGAAATGGAGTTGGGTTTGGAGGGAAATCTCAAGAATGATAATTTTTTGTGGAGTTGGATTGAAGGAGTGGTAAAGATAAAAGGAAGACGTGGGAATCACGAAGTGATTTTTTTATTCATACTCTCTTGTTGGCTTTTTGCGTCTGCTGTATTTCTGCAGATTGTTTCTTGAGTGTATATTAGAGCGTTGAAAGTAGAAGTGAAAAGGCAAAGAGGCGAAGTTGGGTGCGGGCGGCGTGGGGTGGGGGTTGGGGTTTGTATTTTTTTTTTTTTTTTTTGGGCCGGGGTGCGGGGGGTTGTATTTGTATGTATATACCGTAAGTAATTGTGTTGATTGTTACTATTGGTTGGTGATACTTCAGGTGGACAATTTCTTGTTCTTGATGATGAGGATGATGATTTCTTTTGTGGCTTTCAATGTTTTTAAAAGTATTCTTTCTTCCTTTCTATTTGAAAACCTCTAAGTACAAATTTTCAAATCTACATGTAATTATTTATTTTGAAAAAAAAAATTATGTGGAATGATTTTTTTGAAAATTTTAAATATAGTGACATTTATTCTACTCAAAAGTTTCCAATATTTACTAAGAAATGTTAATTTTGGGTGAAGAGGAAAAAATTTCACCTAAAAACTTGGCTTGTTTTCAATTTTTCAAATTTTGTGGCAATGATGCTTGTTTTTTGTTCTGTTATTGCATTTTTTTATTATTTAAAAGTTCAAATTATACTTTTGTTTTATTCAATTAAATGAAAATGTACTCTTTTTTTTCATGCTTATATTTGTTGTTTTAAAACTCATATACCTATTTTGTCATGGTTCACATTCTACTAACCTAATAATAATAATAATAACAACAACAACAGCTAATAAATCAAAGTATTTTTATAAGAAAAAATGAGATTCATAATAATTTTGATTACAATAAATCAAAGTATTTTTATAAGAAAAAATGCGATTCATAATAAATTTAAATAATAATTTTGATTACAATATAATTTGATTTAAATGATATAAAAATGATTGATTCATAATAAATCAAAATACTATTTTTATTATCATTTTCAATCCTATAAAGTCACTATTTTATACCACTAATACAAATGTATTTAATTTCCATAAGAATTAACAAAAAATATATTTTATTTTGAAATTTTGAAAATATAAAAATGAAAATAAAAGTGAAGCAAAACTAAACAGGCATCAATGCTTTTTATCCAACATTTCATGTACTTCAAAATTTTATTTTATTCAAATATTTAAAAATGTATTTTTAAAATAAAATATAATATTTTATAAATTTCAAAATATACAAATATTCTTGAGAATGTTGTAATGAACACCTCTCCATCACTGAATATATCCGTAGCTATACCTTTTGATAATATATCTTTTTAAGACATGCTCATATAGAAAGGTCACAGGAGTTTAGTCTATTCAAGTTTTCATGTTACTCTATTATTTAAAATCATATTCTTATGTGAAGTTCTTTTTTATTTTCGTACTTATTAACGTTTTGAAGAGTTAAGACATTATTTTTTAATGAATCAATTGAGCAAATAAATAAATTTAGTTTAAAAATGCATAATTAATGTTATTTTTAAAATTAAAACTATTTGTATGCAACATATGTATACCTAATTAGTTGGTTGTAATTATTTTAATGCATATATATTAACACATATATATATTAATGATATGATAACTGTATGTTAGATTCAGCCATATTTTGTCCGCATTTTCTTTTAGTACCTTAAAATTTATAGAAAAAGTTACAAGTTTACAATACATGGCAAGAAAAAAAATTGTAAATCATAAAATCTTTCAAGAATGATGGTAGAATATAGGAATTTTGCTGTAATATTTATAATGAGATCAATTTATATTGATTAAAAAAAAGTAAAAATAATAAATATGGATAAATATATTATCCAATGGCAACATACTATATAGATTGCTGGCTTCAAATTTGTTTTGATTTTTTCTCTTTTATTTCAAGATTGAGATCATTTGGTACAAACAAAACTTTTGCTTTGTAACTTCTACATCCTATGGCCATCTACATATTGAGGGTGTTGCTGCTGTAGTGTTTGGTTCCCTGAACCATCTCTTATTGCTGTTGTTGTACTCGGTTGAATTGCCCCTTGCTATTGTCGCAGTACCTAATGCTGTTGCTGCATTGCCTAATACATCTGAACTTGAATCGCCTCTAGCTCCTGCAAAACCTGCCCCCATTGCCCAACGACCCAAATAACCCACCTACATTCTGGGCCAAGTCATCAAAGGTGGACAGCAGTGGAGCAGAATAAGCTTTAACTTCTTTGTCCGAAAATTTAGCGAAAGAAATCAATATAATGAATTACTATGTAGTTTAGTAGTATGCAGCTATTACCTTGAAGGACATTGTTTGTGCTTTTTGTCAAAATGTTCAGATGCAGATAATTGTATCTTTATTATTGGGAGAATTTGGGTGCATATATTTTAGGTTGTCAATCAAATGAAATTTACCATGATTTTCGCTCATTCAAACAACTAAATTAAAATTTTTAGATGATAGCTGAGGTTCAATTATAAAAAAATTTTGTTTTTTGCTTTACTTTTAATGGCTCACTAGTAGGAGAGTTCAAATCCAATTCAATCCAAAAAAAACCAACGAATCGATCCAAAAAATCAAAAATTGGTCAAAACTGTACTTTTTTGGATTTAATTGGATTTGTTTTTTTACAACAAATCGGTTTGGATCAGTTTTCAGCTCTAACATAAAAAATCGATGCAACCCAACCCAAACCAAAATTTATATACTAATAATATAAATATATATATATATATATATTAATTGTAAAATACACAAATAAATTAAAATAAACTAAACCTAGGATTTTTTCACTTTCAAAAATCAAATACATTATTGTGGACTTATAACTTTATAGTTGTGTGTTCTTACATAACCTAATTCCACAAGATTAGTGATATGATTGCTAAATGAAGTTTACAAATTGATTTATTAAATTAGTTTAATTATCAATAGTAGCTTGTTAAATATTCCAATTAAAATTTAATTGAAAAATCGAATTAACCCATCCAAATCCAAACTGATTTAAAATGGATTGGATTGAATCGAATTTACAATAAAAATCTAATCGATCCAAAACGATCCAATATAAAATTATACCTAAAATTTAGATCAATTAGCTTTTTGTCCAACAATCAATCCAAACATAATCGTGAACACCCCACTCACTGGTGGTTGTTAATGCCATTTCGTTTGGTATGAGGCAATCAGTTGGTAAGGTACTCGGCTTTCTCAATTCACTATAACCCCATGCTTGTGCAATCTATCCCCAGAAATGTTTTGTGCAGGTCATTTTCGTACATTAAACTGTTTTGCTGTTTATGAATCAGATTAATGGACACATATGCGCTGGCTGATGCAGAAATTAGAGATTGCCAAGGTCGAGTTTTTAAAGATAGGCTTATGTACGATGGTTCTTTTCTAGGCGAACTACTTTTAGTTGTTCCCCCACTTTATCTTGATGCGCATGTGTGTATCTCTGTTTCTTAATATGTCTCTCTTATTAGGTGTTTTTTATAGCAGAGTTGTTGCTATAACAACAGGAAATTTGCCAGTTGTTTGGATCTTTGTCCACTTTATACCTATATATCTCCTGCTAATCATATAAGACAGGAGTGGCAACATTTTGCCAGGTGCCAATTATGAATTTAAGTTACTATGACTTTAGTTGTCGCCACACTGTTTTTTCTCATGCGACTTTAGTTTCTCATGCAACGTTTTGGCATCTCTCTTTCTCTAGAATTTCTTCAAATGGTCAGACGGCTGCAGAGGGGATGAAAGTTACATGACAATGGAGCAAATTTTGATGGATTTTTTTTGGGTCTGAAAAGGTGAAGGGCCCCGAGGTGTGGAGGAATGATAGAGAACTGTGGATGATTGTTGTTCTTTTTTTTCAAGAACTCAGTGTGTGGAGTGTGTGAAAGAGGAAGAGGGAAAGAGAATTCGAAGAAGAACTCCCCCATCATTGGAGAAACAGCACACGCTATGAAAAACGGAGAATCCGAAAATGATGGCCATGGTGGTTGCCCGGCTGTTTGGCGATGTCGAATTGGGAAATTTTCAGACAGATACAAAAGAGATTCTTCGTGGGCTTCAAGGTTGCATAAAAGTTCAGATATATACAGAAGACAGAGTTAATTTGAAGGATTGGTGTGCGACAATTGAGAATTTTAAGTTAAAATTTGTTTGATATGTTCAGTTTTTGTCAGTACAAGTAAAAGTAAAATATAGAACATGAACAAGTTGTTTACAAGTAATATACATGGAGATATGTGGTTTTGAAAAATTCAAATATCCACTTAATCCAAGAAAAATAAGGCAGTATTTTTTAGTATATGTACTACATTCTCAATTACTGACCAGAAAATGTTTTCCTTTTAATTTTTCTTATCCTTTCAATAGATATTTTCTTAGATAAATAACTAACTATCTCGTAGATATTAGTTCATTGATTATTATTATTTTTAATTTATAGATGCATACACATAGTAAAGATTCATTAGAATTCGAATATTAAATCTCATATATACAAGTGTGGGGTAATATTATTAAACCAAACCACTTGATATCTTCCTTTTTTTTTCTCCACATACACCTATGTATCAAGGATTTTTTATTTATAAATGCACACACGCAACAAAAATTCATTAAAATTCAAATATTAAATCTCATATATAAAAATGTGGGGGCAATATCATTAGAGTAGACCACTCAATATCCTTTTCTTTTACAATACACACCCATACCAAAGATTTATTGAGATTGGAGTATTAGGATGATATCATTAAACAAATTAATCCACTCAATATTAGAATGTGTTAGAATCACTAATACATTATTCTCCAACTATTTTAGATGCTAAATATTCATAGCATTAATTTATTCTGTCTTAATTGAATTTACTTAATATTATTCTGCAATTAACCAAATTAAAAACATGTAATTCGAATAGTTGATATCCTCATAGTTGACAAAAACTAGAAAAACCCTAAACCCAAAAAGTACCATAAAAAATAAAGCCAAGAAAAAGATATTGTTGCATAATTGAAAAAACATGAAAACATCTTTTCCTTCTTCTTAGTAGAACAAAATTTTCATTTTATTTTTCTTTTGTGTCAAACAAAAAGCACATAGATAAGAACATAAGGTCATTTTCACATAGGATGTGTGTCAAGCTTTGCATGGTGCCAAGTGACAACAAAACCAGCACTACACATGTTAAACTTTTTATCCTTTTTGTCTTTCTCTTTTCTTTCTTTCTTAAAATTTGCTAAAATAATATCCCTTTGCTAGAAAAGAAGTAAGGAGATAGAACTCAAAAATGGCAAGCCCCGAAGAAAAAGTTGGAGCTCCAGCAACTGATGACGGTTTGGCTCATGGAGAAGGGGTTCTTGTTGAAGGAGAAAGGCTGGGCCCCGAATCCGACAACCCGAATTATTCCCAAGTTGACCCGGATGACACCACTTCAAAAGAGCTTAAGGTAGGTTCTTGATTTTATCTTCCACTTTTTCTATGTTATGGTGTCCCATCGATTCTTTACCTCGATTTTTTGCCAGAAAACTATGATTTCTGGTGAGGAAATAAAGCTTTTTGACTGTAAAAAGGTTATATTTCTTTTGTCTTGTTAACTACTTTTTCTCCCTTTGGGAAGGGAAGGGTATAATTAAGCATCTTGAATTTTCTATTTTAAATAATATTTTGAATTTTACAAGAACACATTTATATTTGATTTTCATTTCTAAGTAGATGAACACTTACTAAAATAAAAATCTGGGGGGAAAAAATCTAGTAAATAGTAATCGAATATATTCATAAAACAAAAAAAAAAAGAGCCCAATAAAATTGCATTTATTTCTTGGGATTTTTCCTTGAAGGAGCAAGCTGAGGAAGGCAAAAAAGAGAGTGAAGAAGGGAAAAAAGACAGTAAAAAGAGCGCGGATAACCTCAAAGCTACGCTTATAATCTCAGGAGTGGTGGTGGCAGTAATTGGAGCTATTTTTGCTATAGCCAAGAAGATTAAAGAAGCTTGACACTTTTAGGCTCTCCACAATTTGTAATCGTATTTACCACTTTAGTTTACTTTGTAAAACACGTTTCTACATCTTATTTCTTGTTCTCTTTGGTAACTTTGAAGTGCTTTCCACAGCTTATGGTATCAGTAAAAGGCCTTTAAGGATTGAAAATTTCCAATGGTCATGTAATAAGCTGCAAAATCATCAACAGTATTTGTCCCAAGATCTTTCCCTTAAATCACCAACAGAGGTATTTCAATAGAAAACATGTGAATTTGTCTCTTTTTATTAGTCGGGTGTGCTATGAAATTTTCACCTCAGTCCTGCAGTTCTTCGGATTTTGTCTTGCTTGACCTCAAATACCATCCGGTGGCAGCAGCAAGGGTTGCAATACCAGCTACAACAGCATAGTTTCTGAATTTATCAGTTGAGGATTTAGGTGCTGAAGAGGTCTGGCTGTTTGGTTTTGCACCAGCATCAGGTGCAGATCCTGATGCTCCTGAGGTAGCCGGGGGAGTTTCATTTGGGCCCTGATCATTGAGCAGCAACTGAAGTTAAGACATAGTCATCTAAGGCTAATGAAACTAAAAAATGATCTCTAGTATATTTTGTTTCTCACAGAGCCCAAAACAGAGTCGGAAATTTTAAAGTTCCCTATGATAACAAAAGCAATATTACCATCTTCATAGGAAGAGCAGGCAAATACCTGAATTCTCATTTAATTAGATTGAATTCATAGGTGAAGATAGATGATTATTTCCAAGGTGAACAAGTGTTGAGTTTATTTACTAGAACCAAGATGCGGACACAGTCCTGTACATACAGTATAGAAGGATAATAGAAGTGTGAATATATACCTTACGTGCTAGCTTCTCCTGCTTCTCTTTCTCCATTTTCTGCAGAATTTGCAAAAACAAGTTCAGCAGTCAGAATAATCAACATTTGTTTGATTAGAGACATAAAGTTGAGATCAAGAATGTAACTACTCAAAGGATGATTAGAGGTAACGCCCTTTTCAAGTTGTAATAACAAATAAACAACACAAACCATGTTATCTTTTCTTACAATCTTTGTCAATTTACAAACTGGAATATATGACATGAAGAAAAAACTAAGTACTTGAATTTGAATAGAAAAGATAAGCATAATATGGTTACCAATCAATTTGAATTTAGACAAGGGAAAGGGCACATTATCTCTTAGGTGAATCATCTTACTACTAATATGGCCTCGGATTCTCTTCTGCATGTTGCTATTACCAGTTACTGAGAAAGTACGTATGTATTCTCTAGCATATAAGCGTACACTATTGCAAACAACTGAACAACATTAAGTTTCACAGAATAGAGAGACAATTGTGCACATTAAAATGCGTAAAGTATATTATAGGAAAAAGATCGTGAAAGGAAGAAATATACCTCTCTGAAATCAGAACACTACATGAATGCACAAAAACCAAGAAGCAATCTCATTTAACATTAACATAACCACCGTTCTTAAGTTTAACGATTCAGTTTTATTTCAGTCCAGCGAGTTCAACTTGATAAATCATATTGTGACTATTATCAAACAAATCGCAGCTCAGGTAATATAGTAGTTATTTGTTGTATCAGAACTGCAGTCGGATTGTATGAACAAAGAAATTTTCATTTTACTGCAAAATTTGAGACCAAACACATGCAAGGTTATAGTGAAAACCATAAATTTATGTTGAGAAATATCAAATTCCACAGACTGTTTTATTAGTTTTTCAAAAGTTCTTGTTCAGAAGCAAGTGCCATGATGGAATAAGTTGGCTAAACCTGATTACATCGGGTGCAAAAATAAGGAAAGTTACCTTAATGTAGACATTTTCTGCAGCCTTTTCCTCTTCACTGAGTACTTTGCCGCTGCTTGATAGCCTGCGAGATATATATCTAGCAGCAATCCTAGTTGCCATGGAAACACCAGATCTTCCTGCCAGAGAGAATATGAATAAATTTTGTTATGCACTTAACAAGGTACCATGATTATGGTTTGAAATATGTGTTCTAATCATAACATCAGCATATACACTTTCTAGTCTGTTAGCCAGCATTCATGACTAAATTGGGGTGGATCATTGGTTTATCTACTTTTTATTTCGCTAGCCTGCAATTAGAACTAAATTGCAGCAACATGCATGCTGCAGCATGCAGTGAGCATTTGTAGCCTCATGTCAAATGCCAATCAGTCCAAAGAACAAGCGGGAAAAAACAAAAGAATGAAAGGACGAGAACATTAGATCAAATGGTTCCCACCTGCCTGACACTATATTTGATGGATATTTAACAGAAAATGGCATCCAATTTTCCCCTGAGAAAATCCTCTCAGATGACTCTGGCAAACAAGATGGACATATCAAATATTTCTTAAGATAAGGAGACATACAGGATTCGAAACACGTTTGGCATGTCACAATTGAGCAGGCTTCACTAGATTTTAGCTTTTTCAAAAAGGAAAGATGAGTTAAGGATCCAAACAACAAAGAACAAGCAACAGATGTGTTAATTTGGCACAGATTGAAAAGCCATTGTCAATATTCGTATTGGCAAATCGAACCATTAGCCATTCAAGAAGCATACCCTAAAAGGTCAATCCACTAATTATGTGTTCTGTTATTCAGCAAGCTCAAAAACAAGCATCATGCATGAATCAAGAGAAGTGTGAAACATCAGGTCAGGGATATATAGGTGGGCTTCTGAATATGGAATAGCTTTGTATTAAGAAGTAAAAGAGCTGTATATGAAATGGGAAGCCTGAGATGGACATGTATATTTTTATAATCCTGTAAGAGGCTATAGTTTTAGTTGTGAACAATATATCCATTCTTGCTTTCTGAATCCCCTCATGATAATAAAAAGCAGGTTTAATTGTCAATAAATTCATCGTTGGTGGGGTGTGTGTGTGTGGAATTCAAAGCCGTGATAGTCACAAATATAGCGAGAAAAATACAATGGATATAGTCTCATGTTTCACAAAGTACATGTGTATTGTATACGTATCAGCACATAGAATTGCTGTGAATCAAGAAAGATGTTCAATAAGTTAGAATCAGCTAAAAACTATCCATGGTCAAGCCATCAACATGATTCTATTCTTAATATCCTATAAGCTGAAATGGAGTTATTTAGCACATGATTCCAACATTTCATCTGTATTCCTTCCAAAAGCAACTTGCTAAGCCCCTCATCATAAAACAGAATGGACAGGCGCAAATTATACCAAGTCCACAACACAAGCAACATTCGCAACTGTCAACCCAGAGTAAACATGTACAGGTACATCTCAAACGATTCAAAAACCAAAAGCCAAAAAAAGAAGAAGGAAAAAAAAACAAACAAACCAAGGATTACTAAAAATAAGAAAAGAGAATCCTCAAGTTTGAAGAATCAAGTCCAGGGCAGTGATAGACGCACAAATAATCCACATCTATATCCTGTGTATTTTTCCACTAAAATATGTATAATTTTTCCAAGAAAAATAGATTTTGCATAATATCCTGCCTTACAATGCACATATATAAAGATAACAAAACAAAACAAAACCAGATGTATCGATGACATTTACAAATAGAAACATTACTCCATAAAAATTGAAGGCCCAAAAATTATGAAAAAGCAAAATGAACGAGGTATCAAAGGTTGGGTCTACAGTGGAACGAATGCACTATATACCATTGGACTGAGGGGAGGTCCGTGGTTTTCACCATCCACCCCTCCTCAATGCAATGATCTTGGTTGGACCAAGAATATCGCCGTATCAAACCATTTTCAACAGCTACAACTAAATCCAACTTTTCACTTCGGAAATGCTGATATATTGAAAAACCAAAGCAAAAGCCACCATAGCTGACATGAACAAGAATCGAAGACCCGAAAAATAGAAAACAAAGGAGAAAAAGGTCCAGCGCAAACAAAGAAAATGGCATTTAAGCAAACCCGCATGTATAAATACACATTAAGAAAGACACACATTTGAAAGAAAAATGCCCACAATCAAAATCTCATGGTACATGGTGCAGCATAGAGCACATCCAGCACTGCCGGATGCACTACATATTCACCCGATTAACCTGAGGAAATATCAAATTGGATTTCAAGCAAGCCAGAACTATCCATGGAAATGAAATGCTCAAAACGATAATTTAGACCACCAAAAACAATAATGAGATTGAAAAAATCAGACACTGCATATATACACATATAGGCTCGACTAATTTACCTTGGCACCCGAAGGTAGGAGACGAGGAGAGTGGGAGATTAAATCTACAGAGAAAAATGTTTTGTGGGTTTTGGGGTTTGTTTTCATTTTTTTGTCCAAGAAAAAAAAGAAAAATAAAATATGAATTTCCTGTTATTACAAAAATGACAAAGTAATTAGAATTTCGAAACATAGAATCGATAACTTTAGACTGTTTGGGGCCCAAATTTGATGCAGCCCATTGTTGGACAGCCTAATCGGCCCACCAGTCAAGGAATATTTTTCAAGCCCATGTTATTTAGAAGATGTCTAGGTGACTAAGGTTGTCAATTGGTTGAATTTTAATATGAATTCGGTTCAAATTTTAAAATTTTTATTTGATTAAAATATTAAATAAATCAAATTTGATTATAAATATTCATAATCTGATTTATTATAGCCCTAGATTTGTCAAATGATCGGGTTTTAATCTAAATTCTATTTGAATTTTAGGATTTTATCTTATTAAAATATTCGATAGATCAAATTTAATTAGAAATATTCGTAATCCAAAATAAGTGAATCGAATATGAAATTAAGCAATCAAATTCGTTAAATATCTGAATCTGAACTTTAATATTTTTTATTAAATTAATACTTTTACATATAATATTAATAAAAATTTTAAAATAAAATCTATGTGTTATATTAGCCTAATATTTATATTAATGTCTATACTATACTATTAATATTGAATTTTTAACCTAAAAAATAAAAGAAAATTAATAAAATGTCAAATATGATAACATATAATAGTTTATATATGCATTAATATAGTGTGAAATTAAATTTTAGTATTCAAATATTTAACTTTATGACTAATATGTTATAAAAAAAGTTGTTAAAAATTTAAATATAATATATATTTACTCCATAAATTCACTATGTTTATAAAATTCAAAAAAATATAAATTGGTTCAGATTTTTTAATCAAATTTCGAATATTTATTAGATTCAAATGTAGTATTGAGTAACAAATATCATCTAAGATTTCAGTTTGAATTCAAATATAAATTTTAATAATTAAATTATTATTCAGATATAATAAATTCAATCCAAATTTAATTTATTGACAGTCCTAGATGATGATTTGCTAAATTCAAATAATGGCTCCATCACCGTATAAACTTATAAAATCTTACAAACTATTTACAATGAATTCTAAAAAATAAATTTAAGAACTCATAGAATAAAATTCCCATCTTATAAAATCTTCAAGATATACAAAAGAAGTCTTTAATATTAAAATTTATTTAATTTTAATTATATTAATTATAAAATTATTATTATTAATAACTTACAACTTTCAAAATTAATAAGATGCCATTAGCATATTATAACTTTCAAGAAAATATTTATAAGATAAAGATTTTAAAGTTAATAAAATAATAGTAATAATAACTTTATAATTAATAAAATTATTAAAATTTAAAAATACTAAATGTTTTATAATATCTTATAAATTATTAAACAATATATAAAGCATATTTAAATAATCTCTTATACACCGAAACAGCCTTTTACACTATTCAAGAATCTAAACATAGTATAATCAAATAAACTTTATGTCACAATTTAATTTTTTTATCCCTAAACTTTATTCGAATGGAATACAACTTTAACCAAAGTGTAGTGAGTGGAAGCCAAGGTTAAAAAGGTAAAAGAATAATCACCATTGATAAATCGAAGCATAAGAGTCACTCGGCTTCTATAATTAAAACCGTAGACAGAGAGCATAAAGTTACTGTTACTGATGCGCTCACAGTGTATAAGTTTAAAAGCACAAAAAAACAAGGGTTCAACGCCTTAAAACCTCCATTTCTCTCTCGCGATCCCTGACAGTGCTTGCTGACGGCGGCGGCTGCACGTCGACCATTGCTGCAAAAGGGGGCTGTATTCTGATTGGTACGTGGAAGTTTCTGTTCTTCACTATGAAGTTCTTCTTCATTTCTTGCGCCGTCTCATTATGTGTTTGCTGTTGAATTATGCTATGTGATGTTAATTGGATGAGACAAATGTTTAAAAAATTCTTGATTTTTTTTTCTTTTTGTGTTGATAAGAAATCAATTTTTGTCTGTGTTTGGCTTCGGAACTCTCCGATCTGTATATGCGGAGCTGCGACTTCATGCGTAATTACTGGATTGACATAACTGTAAGATTGCTAAAACTTCGTGTTGATGGAGTGGTGAAATTAATGGATTTTGCTGTTCAATATGAAAATAAGTGCTGAAATTCTCCCCCGAAATGTGAGTGTGTTTTCTGAAATTTATGGAATTTTGTAAGTGTTGCAATTCGTGGAGTTTGGTGACATTAATTAGAATTTGCTGAAAATTTGTGGAATCTTTGGTAATGTTACTGTAAATTTGCTGAATATGGCCAAATTTCTGCGTAAGTGTTGAAGTCCATTGACTTTTCTGGAGTTAATGTTTCTTGTGGAAATTGATTGGAATTTGTTGTATATATGATGAATTTAGTGGGCATACTTAATTATCCTTTCTATTTTTGCATTTCTTGTACTTCATGAAATCGTGTTAATGTAGAAATGAAGGCATTTTTATGCATCACATTGATAAGACATGCGCCTGTCTTTTCTCTTTGATGTGCCTTGGGCATTTGGCTTCTGTTAATAGTTATGTTATCCGTGGTTTTCACCAAAATTTTTTATTGTTTTTACTTGTGTGGTTTATATCTTAGTAAAACTAGGGCGGTGGAATGCCAAAATAATCAATTTTACACGCTATTCCAACAGTTTATTTATTTGTGGCCCATGTTTTTCTATATTGTATGCGTAGGTCTTATACTCTGAGTTTTGGAGATTCATTGCCATGGCTGGTAAAGATGCCAACACTTCTGCTGCCAGTGAGTATTGTCACACTCTTACCTTACCTCAGAAGCTAGCTTGATTCTTTTTCCTTTGTTTATACCCCTGTTTCTGGTTTCAGGCGCTTTTCTTTCCTTTTTTTTTTACATGACCATTCTTCTGATGTCGTGACTCATTTATGTAGAGGGAAAGAAGAAGGAAGTGAAAAAAGAGACCGGCCTGGGTCTCTCTTATAAGAAAGATGAAAACTTTGGAGAATGGTACTCTGAGGTATTAGAATCACCATATTCTAATTTTGTTGAATGATAGTCCATGTATTTTCCTTTATTTTTTTCAGTTACTACCACTTGTCGCCTTATAATTGTGGCATTTGGGTGTTTGTTTTAGTGAAGGAAAATAAAGTGAAACACCAAAGGAACGGTTTTTCGTGTCTGGCTTCAAAGAGAAAATCCAATGAGAAAAATGGGCAATCCTTTTGTGGGAGAACTTAGATGATTATTCAATCTTTTTTGGCTTATGTTATGCATATACTAGTGTGACATTTTTTGTTGCCTCTCTTGTAGATCTGTTTGCTCTATTCTGTTGACATCATAAATTAGAAATGTGAATCCTTTTGGTCCAAGAGATCTTCATCATTGATGCTTTGGGTTGTGTACAGGTTGTCGTTAGTGGGGAAATGATTGAGTACTATGACATATCTGGCTGTTACATTCTGCGACCATGGGCAATGTCAATTTGGGATATCATGCAAGTAAGAATTACAAAACCCTCCTGTAAAATTTAAATGAAGGCCACAGTTGTATGTGCTTATAATTGGAGAGGTTTTATCGATCAAATGGATTTTTGTGTAATGTTTGAAAACTCTGATGCTGTTACATTTGTGTAGAAAACCAGTCATTAGTTTTCTCCAAGTCACTTGCTCTTTTGCATCAGACTCTCTAAAACTGGCTTTTTTCTCGTACATATGTTACATTGCATTCATATTTTTGTAATGATCTAACTTCCCAAAATTTTTAGTTTGTCCAAATCTTCTTTTGAGTTATTTTGGAGCTTATGTATTTGCAGTTCTGTGCTTAGTGTACTAATATTTGATTGATGACATACTTTGTTAAAACAATTTTATGGGCATTCTTACTTCAGTTTTATGAGAAAAAAAGGTTATGTTGCTAGCCAGTACTTTTTCCTTCCTTAGAGTTATGATTCTGTTCCACATTACATTTATCTATTTTATGATGTGCCTTTTGCTAATTTTGTTAGCTATGTTACTTTACAGACCTTTTTTGATGCTGAAATCAAGAAAATGAAAATTAAAAATTGCTACTTTCCGCTATTTGTATCCTCTGGTGTCCTACAAAAAGAGAAGGAGCATATAGAAGGGTTTGCACCTGAGGTGAGATCACATTGCTTTTGGTTCTTGTTCGTGAACCTGAACTTTGTTCTTGTACTGGTGTATGATTTACTATATGATGGAAATGTGTGTCTGTGATCTCCAATTACATGAAATTTTTGTTGTATCAAAATCTGTTTGTATAGTCCAAAATTCCTCAATTGTTAAAGTATGTCAACAAACTGTTTTTGAGATATCAAGCTTGATGTTTGCTATATATATATATATATATATGTCCAATCACAATTTCATTTGGGAACTTGGACTGTCTTGTCTACTTTGTACCCTCTTCATATCTTCGAAATGGGTTCTACTTAATTTGGTGTATGAGGTTGTTGCATGATGTTTATCAGTTTCAGACTTGTATTCATAATTGTCTTTTAGGCACTTGATTTGATGTTGCAATCACCTTTTGTGCTGGGAGTAGAGAAACAATTTGGCTACGTTATAGCATACAACTGAAACATTTTTCTTAGTGTTGCATGGCAATCCTTTATGTTCTTATGTTGCTAGCTGCCTGTGAGCTTGATATGCATTTCCTCTCTTGTTTGTTGAAAACTTTTACAGGTTGCATGGGTTACAAAGTCAGGCGAATCTGAGCTGGAGATGCCCATTGCAATCCGTCCAACTAGTGAAACTGTCATGTATCCATATTTTTCCAAGTGGATTAGGGGTCATCGTGACTTGCCTTTGAGACTTAACCAGTGGTGTAATGTTGTTAGATGGGAATTTAGCAATCCTACTCCATTTATCAGGTGCTTATATAGTGATATGCTGCTTTTGGTTTCCCGTTCTTCTGGTGTCTCAGCCTAATAGCACTGCTATTTGTAGAAAGTGGTGTAATTTTCTTTCGCATGTTGTTTCAAATGTAAAATCCTAGTTCTTTAATATTCTATTTTTGGATTCTATGGCTGTTACCCCTTAAGAGTGGTTTTGATTTGTGAGATATTAATATTATGAAGCTATTCTTAATAGCTTGTGTCACGTGGCAGGCTGAAAAAATAGAATTTGTTGAAAGCTGCTTTTTTCCTTCCGTTTGTTATTGACAGTTTTTGATTTTGTAGGAGTCGTGAGTTTCTTTGGCAGGAAGGACATACTGCTTTTGCAACCAAGGAGGAGGCAGATACTGAGGTACTTTTTGCTGGCCTCTTGATACCTAATACTGAAATGGTTGTTGAATTATGCTATCTATTTTTTATGGATATGCATGGCTATATTGCTTAGAATTGATTGTAAATTCTCAATATTATTGTTGTGCAGTTGAAATAATTGTCACAGTGTATATTGCAACAATATTTCATCTTCCTATAGATGAATGCTCACTGTTAATAACATCATCTTATTTTTTGAAAAAGAGAGAAGTAATTCATTGTCACAGAGCACTACTGCCGTCTTGTGCTTGTATAATTTTCAGGTGCTTGAAATTTTGGAACTCTATAGATGCATATATGAAGAATTCTTGGCCATTCCAGTTATTAAGGGCAAAAAGAGCGAACACGAGAAGTTTGCTGGTGGACTTTATACAACTACTGTTGAGGTTGAAATAATATGATGTTATATGATACCCTTCCAATATAGTTTGTGCCAAAATATCTGCAGAGGAAATTTGCATATCTCTAAATGGTGTGTTTCGCTACGTGACAGGCTTTTATTCCAAACACTGGACGTGGTGTGCAAGGTGCAACTTCACACTGCCTGGGTCAAAATTTTGCAAAAATGTTTGAGATTAATTTTGAGAATGAGAAAGGAGAAAAGGCTATGGTCTGGCAGAATTCCTGGGCATATACCACCAGAACGGTAAATGATCTTCTTATTATATTCTCCACGTTAGGTTTTCTGGTGTTGTTGCAAAGTGTTTTTTTTATTATTATTATTTTTTTTTAGGTGTTGTTGCAAAGTTGAATGCTATGCGCTTAATGGTATATCATGTATTGTTCAAGCATATGCCTTCTTAGTCTGCTCATCTTCATACTCCAATGTTATGGCTGACATTTCTTTCAGCATTTGTTCTGGAAGGTTTAGAAATACCTGACTGCTCCCTTGTCATGTTTCTGCATCTATCTTACTTCTTCTAAAGAGCTTATATAGGATTTCGGTTTGAATTTAAACTCATGTGTTGTCATAGATATTTCAATCTCGTTTCACTGGGTGATGAGTATAATTGGTTTTGCTTGCTCTTTTAACTGTCACATCATTTAAAAAGTTATTACCTGAAACAAACAATAAGAATGAAGCATTTGAAATTGTAGATTTAGTTAACCTAGGATTTGACTTTTGTTGTTTCATCACTTCGTACCACAACTTTAATTTTCTTCATATTCTAAACATTATTCTACATGCATGCATTATCATATAGTTCTTTTTTAAAGTATCTTCAATCTATTAGGATTTACTTTTGGTTGATTGACTTTTTAGATTTTCTTTGCCTGATTGCTTTCTTACACCTCTTCTTTTATAACAAATAATTGGCAGATAGGAGTGATGGTAATGGTTCATGGGGATGATAAAGGCTTGGTGCTGCCTCCTAGGGTAGCATCTGTCCAAGTAATTGTAATCCCTGTGCCCTATAAGGATGCAAACACTCAGGGAATCTTTGATGCATGTGCGGCCACTGTAAAATCCTTGAATGAAGCAGGAATTCGTGCTGAGGCTGATTTTAGAGATAATTATTCACCTGGATGGAAGTATTCTCATTGGGAAATGAAAGGAGTTCCTCTTAGGATTGAAATAGGACCCAAGGATTTGGCAAATAACCAGGTATTCTGAGTCTGGATTCCCCTTTTTGTTTCTTTGTATTTATGATGCTTTCTCTTGGCTGCTGGCCTGTTGGATAATCTGTGCACAGTGTAAGCAGATAAAAGATGAAGAAAGGTTGCCTTCATTATTTCTGCTATCCATGACCCTTCTTTTTTCGTTCCTACTCAGTCAAATTTTTATTATGTCAGGTCCGTGCAGTCCGGCGTGACAATTCAGCTAAACTTGATATTCCCATGGCTGATTTGGTTGAACAAGTGAAAGACATTCATAATAACATCCAACAAAATCTCTTTGATGTCGCCAAGCAAAAACGAGATGCCTGCATTCATGTTGTGCATACCTGGGAAGAGTTTGCGGAAGCACTTAGCCAGAAGAAGATGATTCTGGCCCCATGGTGTGATGAGGAGGTATGAAATCCATTCTGTTTGTTATTTATTTTCCCTGTTGCTTCAGATCTAGTTAGCTGCTGTGAGACTGTGGTGTCTAAATGAGGTCTAAAGCATACTGGTGGAGATTTTGCACAAGAGGTCGCTTAAGGTAGAGGGAGTAGAAAGGATAGTGGAGAACAACATAATAACTAGGATATAAAATTTGAATTTTAGAAGCACAGCTTGGTAGTGTACCCTAATTCAAAGTCGTATTACAAATGTAAATTATTCCTAGCCCTAATTTCAAGGTTCTCCAATATGCCTTCTTTTCTTGTTATGCTGCCATTGATTATTTCTTTACTATTTCCTTTGTAATTTTCATGTCCATTTCTTTATCTAAGCCCATCTTGTGAGCTCTTAAAAATTCCATCACCATGTATCCTTTTATCAGTATAAAATTCAAAATCTGAGATCCCATTTCAACGGGCTCAACCTATATGTGCTATAACCCTTACATGTAATGTAAGTTCTGTTTGCTGCTGCGGTGATAAATGCATAGCGATCCCTTTCAGCAATGGTTGCTTATTTTACCCTATATTGCATGTATTCTCGATAACATCAGAAATTTTAAATTCCTCAGCTTTTACTGATTTTAGGCATCCTTTTCTTTTGGACCTGAAACAGGGACTTTGATTCTTGAATCCCCTCTTCTGTGCTAATACTTCGGCGTAATCTTTATTAAATTGTGTTGCGTGTCGCAGGAGGTGGAGAAGGATGTGAAGACCCGCACTAAGGGAGAGATGGGTGCAGCTAAGTCACTGTGTTCTCCATTTGATCAGCCTCCACTCCCAGAAGGTATGCTAATCCTTTAAGAAATGTTGCTAGGCTGCAAATGGTAAAACGAGATTTTTGGGTTAATTTAACATTGTAAAAGATGAAAATGTGAATATTAGTGGTAATTGTATACCTAATTATTCTTTTATACAGGTACGTTGTGCTTCGCATCTGGAAAGCCTGCCAAAAAATGGACCTACTGGGGAAGGAGTTACTGATCATTCTTTTCTATCCATACTTCCATCTGAGTATTGTGTTGTGTCGCCCTTAATGCTGACAAGGCAATCTGGGTTTAGTGATTTTGGAAACCTTTCAAAAATAGCATACAGTTATTATTTTCTTCAATGTTTTACTGAAAAAGATTATGTTAGAAACTTATCCTCATTCAATCCTGGATAAAATATATATAGAGTTTCGACTGTCTTGTGATGGGATTGCTGTGAATGTTCTACTGCATATTATGCATCTGCATCACTTGCGAAAAATTCACGTGTTTAATATTATTATTTAATTTTTGGCCCATTAAATGAAGCATATGATACCTTGAAGCTAAAGACACGCGCAAGTGAAAGCATGCATGCTTGCATGTGCTTTTCTTCTTCCTCTCGTCACCGCTCCGGAATCTTCTCCTTCTGATTGTAATTCTCTAATCCAAACACGCCTTTACGAAAAGATTACCTAGGAGGGGGATTGGAAGACATAGGTGAGAATAGCCACGCAATCACAGCAAATTCTCTTGCAGTTTACTTCTTCAGCTTGCTTCTATGTATGCATGTGCTACGACTATATATTGACAGGGCTAGCAAGCAAAGGGAATAATATCAACGGAGTGAAAAAAGAAGAGCTTTTGGAGAAAGAGGAAGCTCCAAATCAAAAATGGCTTTAGAACGAATCCAGGCGGCGTTGCCGGAGGGGCTGAAGGCTGAGCTTATGCCAAAACACGTGGCAGTGATTTTGGACGGCAACCGGAGGTGGGCGATGCAGAAGGGCCTGGCGGTGGAGCTTGGCCACCTAGAAGGTAAACGTGTGATGATGGAACTAGCATTCCTCTCCAGCAAATGGGGAATCAAAGTTCTTTCCCTGTTTGCTTTTTCAACTGAAAATTGGAAACGTCCCAAAGTAAGTACAAAGTCATGGTATCGTTCTCCTTATAAAGCCGTAGTCCCTTTTGAACAAAGTTAAACTGTTTATGATGACATATGAGGCAGGAGGAAGTTGACCTTTTGATGAGCTTGTTTGAAGAGGCCATTGGAAAACATGAAGATGACTTTGTTAGGTAACCATCTCAATTTTATCCACGAAGTTATACTTCTCGTCAGATGGAGTGAATGAATAATTCATTATTAGGGATGGAATTAGTTGAGATGATTCGCAAATCAAATTTGCAACTCAATTTGAACTCTAGTTATTTTGAGCTTAAGTTGATTTATCAAATTAATTTTCACCTCGAACCAAATATGGAGCAATTTATATTGAGATTTAGGATTCGTAAGTTGATATATAACTCTTTCATTGATTAATTTGACATTTTGAATCCTCATCACGAACTTCAATATTTTTTTTATTTTATGAATATATTATATCACTAATATTACTACATATGTATATATATTATGATAATTTGTAATTTTAGTAATCTTGTTTACCATGATGACAATATTTATGTTGAATAAATGAATGTTGCAATTGATAAATTTGAATTATTCAATATTAATTTTTACTATTTTACTAAGTTAAAAATTTCAAGTTAAAGTTTAACTCCTAATTCAAATCTCATCCAAAAATTCAAACATGAGTATATTGAATTTGAATTTTCAATCAATCAAACTTTAGCTAAAATAAATAAATTATCGAGGTCTAATTCGGGATTCTTCCACAAATTTAGCTTTCAACTTCGAGATTTTTCCCAAACTTTTGATCGGATCACGCGTGTTACTCAAATTAAGCTACATCAAGCATATGTCCAACGTGATTCAAATTTTCAGGTATAATATACGACTAACCTTTTTGGGGGACAGAACGAAGCTCCCTGAATCGCTGCTGGACCTGATAAATTCAGCAGAAGAGAGAACAAAACCAAACAAAGGCCTCCACGTGATGATCGGAATAAACTACAGCGGCCGATACGACATAATGCAGGCAACAAGAAGCATCGCCGGCAAAATCAGAGATGGAATACTACAAATCGAAGACATCAACGAGAGCCTGATCGACGACGAGCTGCAAACTAGCTGCGCCAAGTTTCCGGTGCCGGATCTGCTCATCCGCACAAGCGGCGAGCAGAGGATCAGCAACTTCATGCTGTGGCAGTTGGCCTATACCGAGCTCTTCTTCTCGAAGAAGAACTTTCCTGACTTCGAGGAAGAGGATTATGTGGAAGCTTTGGTTTCTTTTCAGGAAAGGGATAGGCGTTTTGGTGGGAAGAAATATTAGTGGAATGGAAAAAAGTTTTAGAAAATAATTATCGATCTTGGTGGACTGGGATTTGAGTTAATTACATTTTAAATGAATTTATATTTATCCTGTGTTGTGTTTGTATTAATTTTATTTTATTTTTAGGACAAAATGATAGGTCCCAATTTAATTTAAATATTCCACATCGCTCCCATTTTAATTAATATAATCGAAGCTTGGATTATATTGAAGACGAACCTTGGCCTTTAAAATTGTGGTTTAGGTCATCTATTTTAATCTTCTATTTCATTGTATGAATATATAACACATGTATTAAATATTTGCTTTTAAAAAGAATTGATTGAGAACCAAATATTTCCATAGTCTACGGTTTAATATTCTCATCAGAATTATACAAGTAAATTTTATAAGTTTAATTCTTCCAAATTGGAATTTTGACAGACTCATCAATTTTATCAAGGTAGCAATTTTAGGATGATGAGAAAATTAAGGAATGCATATTTAGAGTAATCGTTTTTGAACTAATATTTAGAAATGAATATATCTTTAGATGATTGAGTTACAAATTATAATTAATTCAACTCATAAGTTCATTTTAATATTTTGAAAATATATATTTAGTTTATTTGTTTCTAAATATAAAATAAACGAATTTGCCAACATTGGAGTTTAGGCTTCTAAAAAGTAAGATTAACCATATAAGTTAGTAAATTTATGTGCATCCAACACATAAAACTATAAAAGTACTTCTTCTGCTCTTATTATTTACCTTCTCTCTTTGGCCTTAGTAAAGTTTCCTTGTTCTTTTTCTTTTAGAATATTAAATTTTACCATAAATTTAATGATGCTCACACCGTCTTTTATGGTCTATGGTGGCTGTTGAATTATTGTAATATTCTATAATTTATATTTATATTTTATAGCTATCAAATTTCAAAGTGTATGGAGAGGTGAAATGCATTTTGGTCCCTTAAGATTAATGGCACTCGCAAAAACATCTCTGATTTCTAGAATTTCTCAATATCTTCCATCTGAACCATATTTTGGATTCAATTTGGACGAAAAAAAGAGAGAGGGCATTTTAATGTTTTAGTGAAATCTAATGTTGTGATTATTAGTGTGGATGATTAACAAATATAATTGGAACGACATGTGTGATTAGATTCGATGATACATTTAGAAAAAGAAAAAAGAAATTCAATTATGAACAAATATAGATGAAAAGATTAATTGAGTTTAAAATAAACTTATTAATTTGATTCCTCAATTGAATCGACCAAAACTAATACTTATAGAAAGATGATTTGAATGTGAGAAAAAGACTATTTTTTTATAAGATGTTTGTAAATTTGATTGTTTATGAGTATTATTAAGTAAGTTATTTATGAATATTGCTTGAAGAAAATGGAATGGATGCGATTCAAGTTTTACTTGAACAACAAAAAATGATGGCCAATGTTTTAGAAAATATCAATGATAAAATATCTTATCAATTGATAAAATTGATGTGGTTTGAATTTAGATATCAAGATCGAGAATTGCTAGAATGAAAATAAATTTATAGGTCACTCGAGAAAGTGTGTATTTGGAGAATTCATTTTGTAGAATCCCATAGTAAATACTTGATATCGAGTATGATTTGGTATCGTAATTGTCATTAATAATGATATTTATAATGTTAGAATTTATATATCCATTATTCTGCATGAATGATGATGTACATCTTCTTATCTTATATTGTTTTCATTGTAACGAGTGACCAATTAATTCAGTTGACTCAAATTTCATGTGTAAATTAAATATATATTTTTTATTATAATATTACTAATATATTCTTAAAATTTATTATTGTTATATCAAACATGAATAAATTATATTAATCATATTTATGTTTATTTTTCTTTTGATTAGGGGGGATGATTTGATTTCAATTAGACACTTAATTTTTTTTTTCTGTATAGAAGGACCTTATAAATTTGTCTGCCGAATGCGTCCATACAAGTTGACATTACGGCCGATGGCGGGAAAATAAAGCTGGACAATTGCAACCCCGCGTCCATAGCATCGTGCGCCGCAAGGTGAACTATAAGCCCGTCGTGTGAGAGAGACAGACAGAGGAAGAATGGCGGAGGAGAAAGAGAAAGAGGTCACGGAAAAAGTGGTGTCCGACGCAGAGGCGCTGCCGAAGACTATCGTGCGCCGCGTGGTGAAGGAGAAGCTTTCCCAGCTTTCCACCGACTCCGAGATCTCTGTCCTCCGTGACTCACTCCTGGCTTTCTCTGAAAGCGCCCGCATCTTCATCCACTACCTCTCCGCTACGTAAGGCCTCCCGCAAAAGTAGAAAGGATATTGTTGATTTACATATTTTGGTTTTGATGGGTATATACTCCAGACTGCTTGCAGGAATTATAATTTTTAATTTTTATTTTTTATAAAAGCAATGTGGAGAATTGGTTGAGTACTATTTTTCTTTTGTGAAAAAAAAATAATTTTCTTTGAATTATTTTGGTTTTCGGACTTCATTTGCTTTGTGGAGTATATGGGTTGAATTATAGGATTCGCTAATGTGCCTGCCATTTTCTAGGGTTTAGTTGTAAATTGGGTCTTTTTGGATTATGCTAAATTTGTATAACAAATTGACTTTATGTTTGGAATTATGCATTCTAGTATGGTTTCTGATTTAGTCAGTCCTTGTTGGTGTGATGAGTTTAGTTACTGAGGTAAGCATCGTGATTTTGAAATTTTGGGGTAAAATCAGTTGTCTACTCCTGGGTGACTATGAAACTGAATTACTGTTTATGGTATATGTGATTTCTTGAGTTTAGTTCCTGAGTTGAGCATCTTGATTTTGAAATTTTGGAGTTAAATCAGTTGTCTTGGGTGACTATGAAACTGAATCTACTGTTTATGGTATATATGCTTTCTTGATATATGCAGTGCCAATGACATATGTAAGGAGTCGAACAGACAAATAATCAATGCTGAAGATGTGTTCAAGGCCTTGGAAGAGATAGAGTTTCCGGAGTTCATTAGGCCTCTCAGAGATTCCCTTGAAGGTTAGCACCAATACTGCATTAATTTTTTATCAGCTTTTGTTACCCTGATTTGAAATTTCTAGGCATGCATATCATTCCCATTCAAATTGGTATTTTACCTCTATTCCGCATGTCGAATCCCAACATTTGCATATATGGTACCCTATAATACACTAACATGTGGATAAGAACTGCTGTTACAAGTTTAATAAGGAAATCCCTAAATTCTGGCATGCATATAATGTACCCTTTAATAATGGCAGAAAGCATAACAGACAGTTTTCTGCAATAGAAGGAAAAGTAATAATGTGAAAATGCCTGCTAGCTGGCTCTCTCCTTAATCCTTACAATTAAATACGTATTTGGGGATTATTGTGAAAATTTCTGTTCCCTTCTTCTCTTGGAAATGACAGTAAAGAGAACAGTGAGCACGAATATTGTTAGGTGGACATAATGGATTGAATGTGTATGCAAAACCCATCCTAGTAACGCATTAATTTCAAGTTATAATCACTGAACTTACTGGAATGAAGCATTTTCTTCATTGCATCAAACAAATTCAATTATTATATCAAATCTGCTGAACTTAAACCTCGTGTCTCGTGTGTTTGAGTATTGTTAATAGTTGGGAATTCAGCTGGTAGAGGTCCTTCCTTCATTTGCAGCATGCTTCACAATCTTTGATCCCAAAATGGTTGTTTTAATTCCTAAACATCGGACTTTTATGTGATCTCCATTAGGAGGGCCTGTGCCTATTTGTTAACAAAGTATTACACCCAAATCTCCAAAAAATTAAAGAAAGGGAAGAATAATTAGATGGACTCAGCTGGTCAGGCAATGTAGATTATAGCATAACTTTGGTAAGTCAGTTGCCCACCAACTATTGCCAAATTCGATTGGGAAGGAGAAATTGAATGGGTCTGATTGCGTGCTATCTTAAAACGCCA
>JACGDI010005835.1:1638493-1692348 GCA_014898725.1 Jacaranda copaia
TCACTAAGTGAAGTCCCTTGGCCAAGAGTTGTAGGCTTGTAATAACTGCTCCTTAGGCACTTTTGGGAAATGGGGATTGTAATTTGGAAATGATGCGCCTTTGGACCCTCCATTCCTTGAATATCTGTCTGTCTATTGGGGTGAGTCGGGTGACCACTCAATATTGTAGGTTTCTAACCTAATCAATTGAATTTGTCATTTGATGTTATTTTAAAAAAAATCTTTCCACCAATACCCGACAGGGTCAAATGAAGAGTTATATTTCCAACTGATATTCTTTTGTCTAGTAACAGAGTGGTATCCATGGGCATTTTCAACATGCTCTTCAATGTTTCTTTAACTTGGTTGCTTTGAGCATATGGAAATGCATTTTTGTTGTCGAGACTGGGCTAATTTATTCACTGCTTTTTGTTCTAGCTCTGAATGTGTTCATAAATTGTGGAACACTAAAAACTTCACTATGCCTTATGGTCACAGATTCTATGAATAGCTATCTGTTTTTATATTAAGAGTTTGCTTAGAAGGTCTTTGCTCGTGGTTGCATTTGATGTCTGGAAAAGACCTTCACTATGTCTTATCCTTATCTTGATATTTGATTCCAGACTATGACTACCGAATATCATGATATAATTCGTTAACATATGTTTTGTGTTGACTAATTTTCTCCTCTTTTGTGTTTCATTTTGTTCTGTGTTTTCTTGTTTTATGGTCTTTTGGTTTTATCTCCTATTTATCATATACCCTTGTATTGATTAGCAGAGTTTAGACAAAAGAATGCTGGGAGGAAGTCAGCATCATCAGGATCATCAAAGGCAAAAGATACTAACAAGAAATCAAAAAGAAAAGAGCCACCTGCAAAAAGTGAAGGTCGAAAAAAACGACATGAAGTTGAAAGCTAAGGAGACGCAGATGATACAGATTAAGACCAAATGTTGCTTACTATCAGATGCAAGAGACAGCGAATAGTTGCTTCTCTTTCTGTTCTATGTTCTGAAAACTAATCTGGTAAATCCTTACCATGATGCCCCATCTAGCCTTGGTTGAGGAATTCTTTAAAACTGTATCCTCTATTTTTTTGGCTATTGAAAAATTCTGCATTATATTATAAACTGTAGGCACTGTGGTATGGTAGTGCAAAAGAAGGGAGAAACTGGCATTTCTAGAAAATGCTCCTTGTGCATAGAGATAACAATGGCTGTTTCATATAAGCTGCTCCCTTCTGGCAGCTTCTAGGGAACTAAGTGCAGTTAACTGTATTAGAGCAGCAATCATCTTATTCTGCATATATCTTTATTTTTATTCAGCTTGTATTCTGATAGAGTTGCTTAGGTAGCACATTATGCATATTTCAGCAATTCAGCTTGGTTATTGCAGTTGAAGTAGAGATTGATTTTTGAAACTGAAAGCAGGAAGTTGTTGGAAAGCTTGTGTAAAATGACAGCCAACTTGGACTTGGGTAGTTTTCATCCAACCAAATTTAATTAACATTTGTAATGCTGGTTTTATATGGTGACAATGGAAGTAAGGGTACAAACGAGTCCAGTAGGTGCGCGAGCGCGAGCTTGAGCTAGGGCTATTTTGAGCTAGAGTCGAGTTGAGTCGATGTTGAGCTCTATTTCAAGTTGATCTTGAGTTGTCTGTATCGAGATTTGCGAGCTGTGATATAATTAAATCTTATTTTTATTTAATTAATAAATATATATTATGTTACTTTCATTTTATTTTTAGTTTAAGCACGAACTTGAGTTTGAGTTCAAAATCCCAATTGTTTATAGCTCAAATAACAATCAAATTGTGTAAAGCCAAGATTGAGTTTTTATTGAATAGAGCTCGAGCATTAAATTTTATGGCGCATTGAACTCAAACCTAAGCCCAAATTTAATATATATATATATATATATATATATTTTGAGTTTGAATTTCAAACTCGAGTTTGAGCTCGAAAATTTTTCCCAAATTCAATTCGTTGCGACTCAATTGCAACCCTAAATATCCTTGTATTTATAAAAATTTCTTATTTAATTAGGCGAGGACATTTACAAGGCATGAGATGCTGATAAACTAACACCTTTGATCTTTTTAGTTTATTTTATGTTGAAGTTAAAGTCTTAATAAAATTGTTGTAGTGGAGAAATTGTTTCAGGAGATAAAAACCAAAGTATTATTCGACCTTATTTTGAGAATTTGGTTTTATATTATGAGTTAACAAGTGAAGCTCATGTTCTTAAGTTGGAAACTTCGAACTTAAAAATTTTAATCACATAAATTCAATAAATAATCATATTATTTTATCGATGTATCAATAATTAATTACGCACAATAGCCAATAATCAATAATCACAACTAACATGGCCAAAAATTTTCTATCCTATTTTTAGTGCTAATTTGTCAATTTGAAACTGCAAGTTATAATCTTGAGCTATAATGCGACCAACCACTTAAATAGATACAATAACTAAAAATGAATATTGTTAATTTAAAAAATTAGATAGATCGTACTCAAAGAATAAAATAAGATATAAAGTAGAAAATAAAACTAATGAATTCTTAGACATTAAGAATTTAGATGGATAATGAGATAATCATGGCCACGAATATAAATAAATACTATTTTAAAAATTAGCTCGTATTCGTAGTGTAAGAGATGATAAATTTTAATTTTTTATTAGATAAGAAAATCCAAAGGCTTTTTATTTTTTTATGTGATAATAATAATTTTCTTCGTTACTTTGATAAACTATCAATTGGGTAGATTGGGTGGGGCTAACTTTTTACGAATATGTAAACTAACAATGTATTTTATCTATTTTAACAAATTAGTATTTTCACTCCTAAACATTATAATATTCAATTTGAAAAAATCTGAAAGTAATTTAATTAGACACATTTAATTTATAAAAGAATATATAAATATTTTTGAGAACACTATAAAGCACATGTCTCGATCAAATTTGTCTCCATCAATAAATTTGATCGATCTCTATTTTTTTCGAGGATGTTACACTATAAAAGTGTAATTCGCAAGTGTGCTAAGATTCATTCACCTTTATTCAATTTTGAGGAATACAAGCTCTTCAGTTCAAGATCTTATGTTGTATTATTATTATTGTTGTTGTTGTTTTTGTTTCTTCATAGTTTCTTCACACATAAATATAAGCATCACTTGTACTTAAAATCGTACACATACACAACAAACTAATCAATTACACACACATTCTCACTCACACACACGTGTATATATATGATAGATGATATTTTCAAATAAGCTCGTCCATTATTACAAACCATTATTAAAATAATATTTTTTTTAAAATCCTTTTTTAAAAATATATTATAATTTATATATAACAAATTAATCATTTACATATACATATATATGGAACCTTTTAATTATTATACACAAACCATTTAGGGCTTGTTTGATTTAATTGATTATACTTGATAAATGTACAATCCATCCTAATTTGTTATTTATTTGTCTTGATATAGGGCTCATGATAAGTTATTGGCTGGGTATTATGTTAGAATTTGAATTAAGAAGGAAAAGACTTGATACATTTTTCTTGGATTGGGTATGATTCTAAAAGATCAAATTACCTTTGATTAGTATGTAAAAAGATATATTAAAGTAAATAACAAAAGGTTATAGTCGTAAAATTATATATTTTATTTTAATTTACTTTTCTATTAATCTTATCTATTAACCAAACATGAAATTGTATTGTTTTACCTTGAGGGCATGTTTGGATATATGATAGGATTGATAAAATTATAATGATATAGTGGAATTATATTGTTGAAGATAATATGATACTATTGATGGGGGTGAAACCTACTTCAGACTGAATTAATGCTGGGATCCAAATAAATCGACCCGAGGATGGTCGATGAGTAATCTCCAAGATGATTATGGTCGAATCATGCAATCAACAACAAATGCCAAGTTAGACGAGATGCCCTCGAATCAGACACTCCAATAATCAAGTTAGTATATAGTTAACTAGATAATTGAGCAATAGAGTGAGGACTTTTGAATATAGAATGGCATATCTTATGGGAGGCTAGTAATGGGGTATTTATATCCTTCTTCAAATGTTTAATATGTCAAAGTTGGCCTTGTCATGTGGAATGACATACTGCCATTACTTGAAGACCTTTAGGTTTTCTCCTTTTTGTATACTATTATAGGTGTCTTCATCTCCAACTTCCCCGAACTAAGTAGTACATAGATGGTGCGCCTCCTGTCTGGCGTAGTAGTAAATGTGGTATAAAGGACAACGTGCACTATTAATGCAGAAGTATACTGGCTGACGGGGCATTTAATGCAGTAGGATGGTTCTTCCAGTGAGTTGCCCTTCTTGGTCGACCTATAAGCCTGTTTGTACACTATTTTTGGGCTATGGTCGACAACCAACACTTCTATGTGCTTGTTCGTTTCTCTTAATGGATCGATCGACCTCCTATGTTCGATACAAGCTCTAGTTGAAAGACGACGGTGTTGTCGAAAGTGATAGGGGGAGGGAACCGGAGAGGTCAAATGAGCCGATGATAGGTCCGAACTTGATCTCCCATAAGCCTAAAAGGCAATTGGGCCACCCCACTTCATGTCCTTTTTCTAGTCAAGATTTGTTAGGCTGAACTTGTTGGGTCATTCCCCATCATGAATCCCCTTATTTCCAAATTCTAATCGAGAGTATCAACAAGAAGGATTGGGGAGTAGCTGGTTCCTGGAGGGTAAGGTATTATAGTTAATAAGGGTTTTAACTTATTTAATGCATCTGTTATGTTGGGTGATGCGAAGTGTCAGGTGACGGCTGCATCATTATTATAAACGTTTGGTTTCCCGCACTTGGGTGCCTATAAACAGGCTTATGAAAAGTTTTATTTTACTTTTACAGCTTTTTGTGAGGTTGAGTAAGCTATTTGCCATACTTGTTGTTGTTCATTCCTTGCTTTAGCCTTCATTGAAAACATATAAGTCTCTCAAAATCTTAAATCACCTCATTTCGTTATTCATGTTAGGCTTGTTTAGTGATGTGAGTGTTTAGGGTAGTGACAGTGAGGTTACTAGGTCTGATCGAACTCCACTAAAAGGGGTAGGGGACTCAACTAGCGAGTTGAATAGTTCAATTAGTGATAGTTCAACCTCTAGTAGCTCGAGTAGCGAACGTGCTACTATTGGGGGTTGAAGCTGGGCCGAGCTATGTGCCAGTGTCCTAGGGTCGACTATTTACCTTTAGACCTGGCAATTTTTAATCCATACCCGTAGGTACTCAAAAAAATATAAAAAATAGGCCTTATTTTTTCAATTCAAAAAATTACGGGTAATTTTACCCATACCCAGTTTACTTACTGATTTTTGGCCTGGCCCGTGGGTACTAGCGGGTAACTTGTATTTATAATTTTTTATATATATAATATATATTTACATATAAATATTTATTCCCATGGATGCAACATCTTCTTCTAGAAGGATAACAATGTTTGATTGATATTATACTTTCAATTCAAAAACTTTTGGCATGTAATGGAATTTAAGTTTGAATTTTTGAATGTAATGTACTTTATTTGGTTGATTTTAATACTTAAGATGTAAGTTTTAAACTACAATATTGTTAATATGCTTTAGGTATTTGTTCAATTTAATATTTGAAATTTGTAGTCTTTTTTTAAAGTTTTGTTTAGTTAATATTTGAGTAATATTATGTAAATTACAAGTTGAATATTAATTATCTTTAAATATTTTTAAAAAAAAGTTACGGGTACCTATAGGTTACCCTTACTCATTCTTACGGGTAATGGGTCCCCTACTTCGTACCTAATAAAAAATAGGTAAATTTACCCATAGATAAATTTACTTACCTGCCATTGGGTTACCTGTGAGTACCCAATTGCCAGGTTTATTTACCCTTGACCACTATAGTGAAATAGTGTCTAAACTAACTCTTGTCAACCTCACGCACCTTAGATAGGTCTATCACGTTCCTAATGAATGTGAACTATAGTGCCTGGCCCCTCTGATTTTTCATTTGAGATTCGTGATAATAAAGTCAAAATTGCAAATTTCCTACCTTCTCCGTAAGGTGCCTCCCCGATCGATATTGTGGGGCCACCTTAACCATCGCTGGCTAATGTTTTGTCTCTTACTTATGTGTCCGAGAAGAAAGTGGAGAGCCCTATCGTAATTGCTATCCCCTTCAGTGACAAGCTCGAGCAAGCAGTTGACGAGGGCACTTGGGCTGCGTGAGCTGAAGGTGCAGGGTCGAGCAATCCCTAAAAAGTATGTGGTTGCCTTGTGAATCTCTCTCTCTCTCTCTAGTCACCCAGTGAGGCGTGTTTGTATAACTTTTACTTTGTAATCAAAGGTTGTTTAGGTTAATGAACTTATTCTTTTTGCCCTTCGATGAGTGATTTTTGTTGTTTGTTTTTCCATTTTGTCATTTTTCTCAACTATTAGATGTTGTGATCAATGATAAAATCTAATCAATTTCAAATGGCACAGAATAATTCCTAAATGAGGTTGTAATAATCTCTCTGGTTGGCACAAAGGTCGACTGGATTAAGCATTACAAAATTAATACAAGATTAATCCAACTTGTTTGTCAACTTTAAGGTCGATAGTTGCTGATATTAAGCATTACAAAGTTAACTTCTCAATGAAGAACATAGATAACTCAACCATATCTAAGGTTAGCGTCGACGTTTGCATTGACAAAGTATGGTGATTGCTGGGATTGATTATTAGGCCGATGGCAAACGATCAACATATTTTGTACATTGAGGCTGAAAAATTATGTTTCTTCAGCTTGAAACCGCCGCCTTTGTCGATCGTGAGGTCGACCATAAACGATCATCTCATTCATGTACTTGGGTTGGAAAGCTTTGATTATACAACTTGGAGCCATTGTGTTCTCGACCACTAAGTCAATCGTAAACAATTAGTTCGTTTATGTATGTAGGTTAGAAAGCTTTAATTATATGGCTTGGAGTCGTTGTGTTCGTCGACAACAAGATTGATCATAAATGATTAGCTCATTTATGCATGTGGGCTAGAAAGCCTTAACTACATAAGCTTGGAGTTGTTGCGCTTGTCAACAACAAGGTCGATCATAAATGGGATGGAAAGTTTTGATTGCATTGTACGAGTATATAGCTGACGAGATATAGATATTTCTTATAGATGTGGGATGATACTATAGTACAATGGGGAAAAGGAGTAGAGGAATTTGGTGCTCATTACACATATAATTTTTTAAGTTGACTGCGTTTCATGGTCATGGGAGCTCGTTGCTGTGCATGTTTGTGAGTCGATAGGCATTATGCTTGGATACTTTGACCACCGTATAAGGTCCCTCCCACTTAGGATCGAGTTTTCTAACATTCTTTGAGACCTCTACCTTTTTGAAGATAAAGTCTCTGACCTTAAAGTTATGTGGTTGGACTCCTTTATTGTATTGTTCTACCATCTTCGATCTGTATTTTTGCATTGTGTTGTAAGCTTCCCGTCACAACTCATCAATGGTTTCCAAGTTGAGTTTCTTCTCGAATGTGTTCTTGATCATATTGAAGTGGACCAATGTCACTCTAGGAAATTAATTGAATGTTTTCTATCAAGGAGACATGAAAAGATGAGGAATTTGGGAGTTAAAATCTCATAAAAAAAATCCCTCGAGCTATGTGTTGTTTTATTTTAGATGGAATGACTGCCTTTGAACTATAAACCAAACTATAGGGGTTGTGACCCGTAGCTCTTTAAGGGGTTGTTCTATATGCCCATAACATACCAGGGAGGTCATCTGTCCAACATGCTCCAGTCTCTTCTAGTTGAGCTTTAGAGTGGTGGAGGACAGTTCTATTTGTTACTTTAGTTTGGCCATTAGCCTCGGGGTTCCCAACTAAGGTAAAATGCTAATAGTTCCTTAAGGTTTAACACTAGTTCCTTGTGTTTCTGCTCTGGAACTGAGTTTGAGATTAAGACCTTGGGGAGACCAAAATGGCAGAAAATGTTCTTCCAAATGAAACTTTTGATGGTAGTGTCAGTTATTTTGGGAATTACCTTCACCTCAACCTACTTAGTAAAGTATTCAACTGCGACAATAATGAACTTTCTTTGATATGATGTCTTTAGTAAGGAACCAACTATGTTAATCCCTCAGTGGTCAAATGGCCACGTGACTTGGATATTTACCATTGATGTCGTGGGTTGGTGCAGTATGTTCGAGTGGACTTGACAAGACGAACACTTTCTAGCGAAGTTGATGGCATCTTTCAATAGTGTAGGCCAGAAATACCCATATCTGATAATTTTATGTGCCAAGGACCATTTTCCAAAATGATTTTTGCAAATGCCTACGTGAACTTCCTACAAAACCTTATGGGCATGGTCTGGGGTTAATCACCTTAAAGGTAGTCCATATATCAACCTCTTGTAAAGTTGGCCATACTCATTGAGGATAAATTTAGCCACTTAACCTCTAAGTTTGCATGCCTCATTCCTATCCTCGAGGATTGTTCCCTGACTTAAGTAGAGTTTTGTTGCATCTTGCCAAAAAGAAATGGCTTCTTTGATACTCTTTACCAAGTTTTGGTCAAGGGTGTTTATTATAGGTTTGCTGGTGACCAGAAATGTTATTATTCTATCTCTGGTCCCCTTCATCGAGCTTATAAACTTAGATAAGGCATTGGCTCACTTGTTCTCTCATCGAGATACCTGGCTAAGGGTGATTTTCGTGAAGGACTATTTTAGTTTTTTCACCTAGGCCAGCTACTAGCTTAGGGTGGACTCTTTGGCCTCAAAGTTCCCTTTGACTTGCTCTGCAACTAGCTCAGAGTTGATGATTGCCACCAGTTGCTCGACTCCACGATCCGCTATCATCTTCATGCCCTCGAGAAGGGCCTCGTACTCTGTCTTTTTATTAGTTACCAAGTAGTTGAGTTTAATTACAAAATCATATTCCTTCGTGAGTAGAGAGTAGAGTGAAATAACTATCTCACCCCCTAAAGTGGTTGTTGAGCTATCAGCGTGTAAAGTTCATGTAAGAGGGGTGTGGTCACTCTAATTAGGGAGGTTGAGTTTTTTGGTGATGAAATCGGCTAAAACTTATGCTTTTATGGTTGTTTGGGGTTGGAATGTGATATCTAATTCTCTTAGTTCAATGACCCATTTGGTTAGTCTCCTCGACGTGTCTTGCTTTGACAACACCTATTTTAAGAGTTCATTTGCCAACACAATGATTGCATGGGATTGGAAGTATGGCCATAACTTTTGCGTTGCTGTGACTAAGATGAATTTCTCTATCTTGAGGTAGTTGTGCTCAGGGCTATGTATTACTTTACTGCAATAATAAATAGGTCGATGAATTCTATCTTTGGTCGAGATCAAGACTAAGTTGATTGAGCCCATCGACATGGCTAAGTATACGTATAAAACCTCTCTGAGTTTGGGTTTGGCGAGCATGGGCGGCGAGGAGAGGTACTGTTTAAGTTTGACCAAGGCCTGGTTACACTGCTTCATCTATTGGAAACCTAATTTCTTTGCATTTCTAAGAATCTTGAAAAAGGGTATACTTTTTTTGGTTAACTGAGAAATAAACCTGCCAAGGGCTATAATTCTCCTAACTAAGCGCTGTACATCTTTGGCCGTTCGGGATGGGTCTAAAATTGCCTAGATTTTTTGTGGGTTTACTTCAATGCCTTTTTGACTAACCATGTAACCCAAGAACTTGCCCTATCGCACCTCAAAGGTACACTTGTTAGGGTTAAGTTTCATGTCAAAAGCCCACAGTGTTTAGAATGTGTAATTGAGGTATGCTAAATGATTCTCAATTTTTTCTGTCTTGAAAATCATGTCGTCGACATAAACTTTCATGAATTTTTCGATCTCATTTTTAAACACAAAGTTTATTAATCTTTTATAAGTTACTCTTGCATTTTTTAGCCTAAAGGGCATTACCAAGAAGCAATACACTCTGTTAGGGATGATGAAAGATGTTTTGTCCCTATCCTAGGGTACCATAAATATTTGATAGTAGCCTTGAAATGCTTCCATCATACTCAATAATTCACAATCAATAGTAGAATCAATTAGCAAATCTATACAAAGCAGAGGTAAGAATCTTTAGGACAAGCTTTATTTAAATCAGTAAAATCATTGCACATGTGCCATTTTTTCTTATTCTTAGGACAAGTACAACATTATAAAGTTAAGATGGGTATTGAATTTCTATAATATATCCTACCTCTAAGAGTTTGTTGATCTCCTCTTCGATGATTTGACATCTTTCAACATTGAAGGTCCTCGTCTTTTGCTTCATGGGCTTGTATGAGCAGTCCACATTCAGACGGTGGATAATGACACTAGGGTTGATTCCCTGGAGGTCGGAGGCTTTCTATGAAAACATGTCGATGTTTCTACGTTGGAAATCGACCGTAAGACATTCTATGTGGTGGCCTATGTCACCTCTAATTTGGGTGGTCTTGTGGGTTCCCTGGTTCTAGCTCAATTATTTTGAACTCGCCAATAGGCCCAATGCTAGTCTTTTTTAGCTTTCTCTTCTTAGTTTTCTATCTCTCCTTGAGTTTTGCTGCTAGGGTGTTCCACGAGGGTTTCAGTTTAGGTCAAGCTTTTTACCTATTTACTTTAACCAAAACCATGTAGCTGCACCAGGCTTCTTGTACGTTGCATAGGAGTTCATCTGTTCCGGCAGTAGTTGGGAATTTGACTTTCATATGATAGGTGGAAATGATGGCTTGGAAGTCATTTAAAGTTGGTTGACTAATGATGGCATTATATGCAAAAGGTGCATCCACGATTAGGTAGTTGACCATTAGAGTTTTATGTCGAGAGGCTTCTCCAAATGATGTTGATAGATTAATAGATCCTTTGGGGATGATTTTTGAGCCTCTAAAATTGACCAGAGGTGTACGGACAGACTCGAATTTCAATTGGCCCATATTCATTCTTTTCAAGGTCGAGAGGAAAATGACGTTTGTAGAGCTACCATTATCGATCAAAACTTTTATGACCTCAAAATTAGTAATTTCAACAAATACCACCATAGGGTAGTCCAACTTGTGGTTGGCTCCTTTACTCTCGAGGTGGGCAAGGTTAGTTTTGATGAAAGAAATTGGTTCTGCACTGGTTGAGAGATGGAAAACTATTTTGACTGGAGTAGATTTGGTCAATCCCAGTCTTTGCTGGTTCTGTTTTCTAGAGAACTTTGAATCCCCTCAGTTGGACCCCCTACAATTATGTCAATAACTCCTCGAATAGGTGGGCAAGGATCTTGGGCGGGTTTCTTTCCGTTATCCTCCCTTCAGCTAACTGACCTTTCTCTATAAGGAGTCTGGTCAGTTTTGCTCCCTTCCTATCGTGCATTCTCATCCAAAATATTTTTGAGATGGCCATATCGAATAAACTTTTTAATCTCATCATGCAGGTTAAAATAATCTTCAGTGTTATGAAGTTTCTCATTGTGAAAATAACAGTATTTCTTGGATTTCCTCATGGATTTTATATCGATGAGCTTCCTGGGTTTCTTCATGAGGTTGTTATGTTGGATGGCGAACAACATCTCTTTTCTCAAGAGATTGAGGGAAATATAGTCATGGAACCGCTTGATAGGAGATTGACGACCTTCTTTACGTTATTGATCATCTTTCTCCTTGGCCTTCTTCTTATCAACCTCAGGGTTGCCATATTTAAGCTTGTTCATGTCCTCATGAGTCATGTAGCTCTCAGCGAGGTCAAGCAGCTCCTCTATTAATCAAAGTCATTTGCTCATCAATGTGTTGGCATACTCTTTATGCCAAAGGCCTAGGAAAAACATATCAATTAGAAATTTGGTCCATGGCCTGTCAAGTTTCAACACTTCGGTGTTGAATCTACTAAAAAAATTGTGAAAGGACTATCTCTCATTCTATTTTATTATGTTAAAATTAGTAAGGGAGAGTTTCACTTTTCTTTAGTTAGCGAATTGGTGTAAGAACTTGTTGCACAACTAGTCATATGAATAGATTGACGCTGGCTCGAGCTTCACGAACCAATCGAGTGCAATGCCTTGGAAAGTGGTCATTAGCATCTTTGCTTAGATATCCTTGTTATGCATTATATCATGTGCTCAAACTGAAGGAGGTGTTCATTGAGGTTGGATGAACCATTATATCTAAGCAATTTGGTTGGGACTTTAGTATTAATGGCAATAGGCTCGTTGATGATCTCCTGGATGAATAGGGACCCCCTCTTGCAATGAAATATCTGTGTTCTATTATAGTAGGGGTTCCTCTTTGAAAATTCTTCTAAGCGCCTGTTTAGCCGCTAAACCTGGTAGGACACTTCTTTCCACTTTTCTTGATCGGCTTGAGAAATGTTCCTATTTAACTAATGCCTCGAGCTCTCGACCCTATCACATTATTGGGCTCAAACAGGTCATGCACAATGATCGACGAAGTCTATGACCTCTTTCTAGGGTGCTAGTCTTACTTCTTCTCTTGGGAAATGCTAAGGACTAAGTTCACGCCTAGAGGGTGGTTTTTTGGATTTTGGTCAACCACGATTCTCTTTAGGTGGTCTCTCTTCAAGTTGTGCAGGTTGTGGTGTGGCATTGGTAGCCAATTTAGGCTAGGAAACGTGCTAGTTTAAGGTGGCAAAAAGTTGGGCAGATATCTACTCGTTAATAAGCTGCATTAGTTAGAGCATAGTTAAGGTGACCACTTGATATGGTTAGGCGCTAGACCTTAGTGCATCGGGCACTTGCAGAGCTCGAAATGGAGGGCTTGGGGACCTTATATTCTCTTCTCACTCAGAAGTAGCTCACCTACTGTTAACCATTTTTTGATTATGGACTCATAGTTTTCCACAAATGATGCAAAATAATAGGGATGAAACCTACTTTAGACTGAATTAATGCTAGGATCCAAATAAATCGACCTGAGGATGGTCGACAAGTAATCTTCAAGATGATTAAGGTAGAATCCTATAATCAACATCAAACATTAGGCTAGTCGATATGCCTTCAACTCAGGCACTCCGATGTTCAAGTCAGTATATGGTCGATTAGATAATTGAGCAGTAGAGTGAGAGCTTTTAAATATAAAATGCCATACCTTATGGGAGGCTAGTAATGGGGTATTTAAAGCCTTTTTCAAATGGTTGATGTGTCAAAATTGCTCGTGTTATGTGGAATAGGATACTGTCCTTACTTGAGGACCTTTAAGTCTTCTCCATTTTGTGTACTATTCTAGGCATCTTCATCTCTACCTTCTTTATACTAGGTAGTATAAAAGGTGGTAAAAGGACGGCATGCGTCATTAATGTGGAAGTGTGCCAGCTAATGGGACATTTAATGCTGCAGGATCGTTCTTCTAGCAGGTTGACTTATATGCCCATTTGTGCTCTATTTCTGGGCTATGGTAGACAATTAACACTTCTGTGCACTTGTTCGCTTCTCTTGTAGGATCAACTGACGTCTTGCGTTCGATATAAACTTTGGTCAAAAGATGATGGTGCAGTCGGAAGTAATGGCAGGACAAAACTGGGGAGGTTGAATGAGCTGACGATAGGTCTGGACTCAACCTCCTCTAGGCTTGAAAGGCAATTAGGTCATCCCACTTTGCATCCATCTTCTGGATCAAGATCTACTAGGTTGGGCTTGTTGGGTCATCCCCCATCAATTGTATTTAGTGACTAAGATTACACATTTTGGATATATATTTATTTTATCAATTCCTTATTTGGATATAAGGATAAAATAATTGAGCTAATGAATTTACTAAAATATCCATGATAATAAGACAAATTGAAATATGTTATTTTATGTAGTTTTAAGGGTAATAATATCCAGTTTTATGAACTTAAATGGGTATAATTGTCATAAGCTTAATTTCTTATTCCTCCTACTAATTTGGATTACACAATCTTGGTGCAAGTGGTGGGATTAACATTCAATTGAATGTAGGATTGTGAATTGAGTTTTGTATTGATCTTGGACTTTTGTCATTACATCCAAATACTTGACATGACTTGATAAAATTATCTATTAAGCCATGTCTAACAAATAAAACGTGCCTTGATAGTTTTAAAATATATCCATTTGTTTATATATCATTTATAATCACATCATCCAAAACAAATGAGCCCAAATTGAATAAAAATTCAATTATATGACATTTGTAATAAAAACTATTTCATTCTTATTATATCATTTTATCTCAAATATTTTTAACAACTCCCAAAATAAAAACAAACATCTTATCCATAAATTCACTATCAAATTTTGGATTTCCACATCATTTTTTCCAAAACAACCGAAACACAAACAGAGTTTGAATTATCTAAGTGGCAATGACGCATAGTTCTTGAGGAATATTGATAAACTAATTAAACAAAAGAATAAATTTAAATTTAAAAAGATATAAACAACATAAATTTTCAAATTGACATAATTATGTACCATACACACGCTTTTCTAATACATAAAAATTCACAAAAATATTGTTACATGGGCCGGATTTTCGATTGACCCTAAGGATCCGTTTTGTTTTATTTTCATATCTCATTTTCACATTTTCTTACTATTTGAAAATAGAAACTCTTTACTACATTTTTATTTTATATCATTTTCATTCTCAAAACACATTTTCTAATAACTTATATATATTCTCTCTTTATTTTATTATTTCTATTTCTCTCCATTTTCAACTTACTAAACTTGTTGAGGTTGAAAGTCGTTTAGAGTAGAAAGTGTGGTGTTTGGGCTAATTCGACTAGGAAGGTCGAATGATTCAATTATTTTATTTCTCAAGGTTTGATATCTGCAATAATAGCACACGTTAAACTAGTCAAGGTGCCCCCGACGAAGGCACTCCAACGCTTAAGTTAGTTCTGGTCGAAAGAGGATAATTAAATAGAATATTAGAAGCTTATAGTGTATTTGGCATTACTTACAGTGAGGCTGACAATGAGGTATTTATAGCCATCTCTTGATGTGTAATATGTTAAAGGTGCCCCTATCAGGTGTATAGGGCTTTTGTCTTTACCAGGGGTTAATGGTCATTCCTAATCTCGATATTATTTTAGGTGGCATCATCTCCTATTTTTTAGGGTGAACAGTACTCTGGGTAGGTGCCTCCTTACTAAAGATGGTAGCAGGGTTGGTGGCAGAGATTGTATCGACTGTCATGTGCCATTAATGTGGAGACATACTACTTGTCAGAATATTAAATGCAGTGAGAATATGAGTCAGTGTCGGAGTGAGCGATCAGGTTGATTAAGGTTGAACTGATGGAGCAGTAGACCAGAGAAATGGTTGAACAGGCTAAATAATTCGAAGCCTTCTATTGAGTGCGGTCGAGAACAACATGCTTGACCAGACGGTTATTGTTGAGTGTTCCAACCCTTCTGGGCTTAGAAGTGATGTTAGGTTGTGCATGTTAAGTGGGTCCATTGGGCTATCACATATTATGAGTCCCCCTACTCGCGGTTCTGGTTGAGCCTGTCGATGAGCAAGAGTAGAGAGTAGATAATTGAATGACAGTTACAGTGGTTATGCGCATTCGACCAGGGTTCTGTCCACTCGATTGGGGTTTCTGAATAATCAACTAGAATTTTTGAATTCTCGACCAGGATTTTTGACTATTTCTCGCATTTAATGCTACAGTTACATCACAGAATACGAAGCGTGAGAGAGATGGCAAAGTAATTATTACTGCTGCTTGGGTTTCTGCATCCAGATGCCTATAAATATATGGGATAGAGACATCTATTTGCAGTTTTATTGAAATTATTTCTGGTCGAGTTCTTGCTTTCCAAGCTCTCTAGTTTAGAGTTTTTAGGATATCCGCTATAAGTTCTTCTACCCATTTGATCTTTTCTTCCTTTTCTTTACAAAAATGTTTAGCGGTTAAGATAGTGAGGACACTAAGTCCAAGGGCGTAGCACTTCAAGGGGAAATTGGGGTTGAAAGTGGGTTTGAAACAACTCATGAGAGTAGTCCTAATAGTTCATTGAGCGATAGCTCAAGTTTGAGCAACTCAAGCACAAAAGGGCTACATCTGGGGGCAAAGTTGGCCCTAGCAATTTTTCAGCATCCTAAGGTCGATTATTTACCCCAAATCACTATACCAAAATAATTTCCAAAATATCTCCCACTGACTTGGTGCGAATTAGAGAGATGTATCGTATCTCAAAAGAGTATGAGTTGTTGGTGTCAGTGGCTCGGGATAGAATGCATCAACCTCCTAAAGGGTGCATAATATTGTTCGAGAAGGGGTTGAGGTGTGGTCTTAAGTTTTCATTTGCCAAAGCTATAGTGCAGTCTTAGTTTTCCTCTTGTCCAAGCTATAGTTGACCTCCTGATGGCTCTAGAGGTCTGTATAAACCAACTGTTCCCCAATTGCTTTGCTACTCTTTACAGCTTTGCTATGTTGATGCATCTGTTTAACCAGCCTACTTTCTTCTCCAACTTTTTAAATTTATTCCATTTACCCATGTCCCAAAAGTCAGGCAGTACAGAAAAGTTTGGCTTCTATCATCTCACAGTGTACTCACGTCGAAAGTTTCTAATAGCCCCTTCCTCTTCTTATGACCAAGAGTGGAAGAAACACTTTTTTTATGTTTGGGAGCCAGGAGATTTTATTATTCCAAGGGGTTGTTGGAGGGGGCCTATGGAAATGTTGGGGAACTAGGCACCTAGTTGGCCCTACACCTTTATTAGGGATTTGGTCGAATTTGGGCATATAGAGGCCTTCGTTCTGATCGAAGAAAAGTGTCTAGTGTTAGCTGGCTTATTGCCAGTCGATCTTGACCTACCCTAGGCAATCGACTAGGTAGATATTTTTGTCGATTTTGTTAATTGTGACTGTTTTTCTTTTTACTCAATTTTTTATGCCTGTTGTGCTATTTATGCTTGCAGATTGAGAGAGATAATGACCAAAAGTCAAGCCAAAACTCAAGCTTGGGCTTTGAGGAATGAGGAACATCATCGAGGAGGGAGGGAGGGGTTGATCGGGGTTGAGTGAAGGGCACTGCAACCCATGCGCCCAATGAGCCCCTGATTGAAGCTCAAAAGAAGAAGGCTAAGGTCGATATGAGGTTGAAGGAGTTGGCCAATGAATTCACGTTTATCAAGGACCTTGTTGTCCAGCTTAGGGAGGAATAAGTCGACGTAACACAGTACATGTTGCATTTGAATAACTTTATGAGCAACGTTGCAGGGCCTTCTCAACCACCCCAAGCAGTTTTATTTCTTGCATACACACTGCTTGAGCCCGACTTAAACTGGCTAAAGGATGACCAGGCCGGGTCTAGCCAGAGTCGATCTTGAAGCTTATTACTGCTTTGGTTTTTGCTGCTGTTTGTTTTTTTTTGGTAGAATTGTAACGAGCTTCTTAATGAATGAAATAAATTTCTTGATCTTTATCAAGTGCAACTTTATTATCGCAATAGTATGAGGAATGACTAATAAAAGTTGGTTATCACAATTAATATCAAGAAAATCTAACAACGCAATTGTCGATTTTGCTTAATGTTAACTAAAACCAGGTTTTGCCAAAGCGTGTTTAGTAATTTATTTTTCACAACTATGTGGTTGATTCTTATTATTGTTTGGTCGACGTATTAATCAACCAGTTGGTTGATTATTTAGTTTGGGTTGAAAAGCCTTAAGTTTGTAGCATGTAGCTATTTGGAATTGACGGCGTGGTCGATTTTAGTTTTAGCAACATAAGGTTGTACTTGCGTTGACTGCGGGGTCGACTCAAAACTTGATTGGGCAGCGCATAGCTATTTCCTGTCAACTATGGGGTTGACTTTGATCTTGAGTGGCAGTGAGGGGCTGCTTATTCGTCGACTATGGGATCGACTAGAAACTTTATGGTAGCATGAAGCTGCTTATTCGTTGACTATAGGGTCAACTTTGATCTTAAGTGGCAAAAAGGGGTTGCTTATTCATCGACTACGAGGTCGACTAGAAAGTTTATGGCAATATGAAGTTGCTTATTCGTCGACTATGAGTTCGATTAGAAACTTTATGATAGCATAAAGCTGCTTATTTGTTGACTACAGAGTCAACTTTGATCTTGAATGGCTACCAGGGGCTACTTATTCGCCGACTACGAGGTTAACTTTGATCTTGGTGTTTGCTAGATATGGTTACAACAATGCTTGCAAATATTAGCGGTATTATTGGAACTTTATTCAAGTTGGAAAATACAAGGACGATTACATATATAATTTCAAATGTGGAATTTTCTCAAGTTGATGGCGTTCTACGGGTAATGGAGTTCATCCCCTTCCATATTGGCCAATTTGTAAGCATTACGCTTCAACACTTTTACAATAGTATATGGTTTTTCCCATTTCAGGTCGAGCTTGCCCACATTCTTAGAGATTTCTACCTTCTTAAGGATGAGGTGGTAGCAAGGGGCTGCTTATTCACCGACTATGGGGTCGACTAAAAACTTTGTGGCAGTATGAAGCTACTTATTCACCGACTGTGGGGTCGACTTTGATCTTGGTGTTTGCTAGATATGATTACGATAATTCCTGCAAATGTTAGCGGTATTGTTGGAACTTTATTCAAGTTGGAGAATACAAGGACGATTGCAATATAATTCCAAATGTGGAATTTTCTCAAGTTGATGGCATTCCACAGGCGAGGGAGTTCATCCCCTTTCATAATGGGTAGTCTATAGGCATTATGCTTCGACACTTTTACAATAATATACAGTCCTTCCTATTTTAGGTCGAGCTTGCCCACATTTTTGGAGACTTCCACCTTCTTAAGGATGAGGTCACCGACCTTAAAATGATATAGCCTGATTCTTTTATTATAGTTCTCAGCTATCTTCGATTTGTAGCGCTACATCGTGTTATAAGCTTCTTATCTGCGTTTATCAATAGTCTCAAGGTCGAGCTTTCTCTCTGATGTGTTTTTGAGGGGGTGGAGGTGAATGACTCGAGCTATGTGTTGAATGAGCTCAGAGGGGATAACTGTCTCAGACCCATAGACTAGACTGTAGGGGCTATGACCTGTGGCTATTCAGTGAGTTTGCCATGTATGCTCATAGCACTTTAGGGAGGTCGTTTACCCAATTCAAGCTAGTATACTATATCCTGGCTTTCAGATGGTCGAGAATCATTCTATTGGTTACCTTTATCTGGCCATTCGATTGAGGATTGCCCACTGAAGTGAAGTGCTAAGCGATCTCCAATGCTCCACACCAACCTCTAGTACTCCTGCTTTGGAACTGAGTGCCATTATCCGAAATAAGGACCTTAGACAGACTAAAATGGTAGATGATGTTCTTCCAGATGAAACTCTTAATGGTTGCATCTATTATCTAGGAACAACCTTGAACTCGACTCATTTGTTAAGGTACTTAATCGTGATGGTTATGAATTTTCACTGTATCGTCGACTTTGGCCGTGAGCCCAAAATATCGATCCCCCATTGGTTGAACAGCCAAGAAATTTGGACATTGATTATTGGTATTATGGGTTGGTGCGACAAGTTTGAATGGACTTGGCATGATGTACATTTTTTAGCAAAATCTACCAAGTCTTTTAACAATGTTAGCCAAAAGTATCCGTACCTAATTATTTTGTGGGTAATGGATCTTCCTTTGGAATGGTTGCCACACATATCAACATAGATGTCTTGTAATACTTCAAGAGCCTGGTCGGGATCTAGGCACCTCAGGGGGGGCTAGACCATGCTCGTCGAATGCAAACTTGGTAGCTTGACCTCGAAGGTGTCAAGCCTCATTCTTGTTTTCTGGGATTATGCCCTGGCCCAGGTAAAGTTTGATTGGGTCCTGCCAAGAAAGTGCAGCCTCCTCAATGCTTGCTATTAAATTTTGAAGGGTCCAATCGATGGCTTATCGACGACCAAAAATGTGATTTTCTTGTCTCTCGTGCCCCTGATTGAGTTTGCAAATTTTGATAGGGTATCTGCCTACTTGTTCTTAGATTAAGGTACTTGACTGAGGGTGAATCTTTTAAATGACTGCTGCAATTTTTTCACCACGGCTAGATATCGACTCATCTTCAAGTCTTTAGCTTTAAAGTTTCTATCAACTTACTCAGTCACAAGGTAGGAGTTAGTAATTGCAATCAAGTGCTCGACACCCCGATCGAGCGCTATTCTCATTCTGATGAGAAGGGCCTCATATTTTGCTTCATTATCCATGAGTATATGGTCCAGCTTTATTGCAAAATCATTTTCCTTTGCTGTTGGGGAACAGAGAGCAACTCCTATTTGCCCTCTACATATGGTCGACGATCCATCGATATGTAAAGTCCAAATAAGAGGGGCTTCACTATTCTTCTCGAGCAAGTCAACTCACTCGGCGAGAAAGTCGGCCATAACTTGTGCTTTGATGGCTATTCTCGATTGAAAAGTAATATTGAATTCTCCCAGCTCGATAGCCCATTTGGTCAGTCTTTCGGATGTGTCAGGCTTAAACAACACTTACTTCAGTGGTTGGTTAGTTAGCACTATAATGGCATGAGACTGGAAGTATGGTTGTAGCTTTTGAGCCACGATGACCAGTGCCAAGGCAAATTTCTCGATCTTGAAGTAATTATGCTTTGGTCCTTAGTGTGACTTACTGCAATAGAAGACTGGTCGATGGCAACCATCTCTAGTCGAGATCAAAATTGAGCTGATCAATGCTTTGGAGACCACTAAATATATCTAAAGTACTTCTCTAGTTCAGATTTTGCAAGCATGGGGGGGCAAGGACAAGTATTGCTTCAACTCAACCAATGCCCGGTCACATTGTTCACTCAACTAGAAACCCAATTTCTTAGCATTTCTAAGAATTTTGAAGAAAGGTAAACTCTTGTCTACCAATTTTGCAATGAATTTACTTAAGGCAATAATCCTTTCGACTAGCCTCTAGACATCTTTAACTATTTGCGGAGGAGTAATGTCGAGAACGGCCTGAATTTTCTACTGGTTTGCCTCAATACCTCACTGACTGACCATATAGCCCAAAAATTACCTCTGCAGACCCCAAACGTACACTTGTTCAGATTCAGTTTCAAACTAAATGCTCTTGGAATTGCAAAAGTATGATTGAGGTTGAGCAAATGGTCTTGAGCCTTTTTTAGCTTTATAATCATGTCATCAACGTACACCTCCATTAACTTACTAATTTCATTTTTGAACATAAAGTTGATCGGCCTTTGGTAGGTTGCTCTAGTATTTTTTAATCTAAAAGGCATGACCAAAAAGTAATAGACTCCATTAGAAACAACAAAGAAAGTTTTATCCCTATCCTCGGGAGTCATGAAAATTTGATGGTAACCTTGAAACGCATCCATCATGCTTAACAACTCACAACCAGCAGTTGAATCAACTAATAAATCTATTCGAAGCAGGGGGTAAGGATCTTTAGGGCATACTTTATTTAAATTCATAAAATTATTACACATTCGTCATTGTTCCTCATTATTTGGGACGAGTATAACATTACAAAATCAAGAGGGATATTGAATTTCTACAATATAACCTATATCTAAGAGTTTTCTGATCTCCTCCTTGATGATCTGAGTCCTCTCGGCATTGAATGTCCTCATTTTCTACCTGACTGATTTGTATGAGGGGTCGACATTAAGGCGGTGCACGATCACATTGGAGTCAATTCCCTGGAAGTTGGATGCTCTTCATGCAAAGACGCCAATATTCCTTCTTAAGAAATCAACCATAAGATATTCTAGTAGGGGCCCATGTCTGTCCCGATGTGGGTTGTCTTGTCTGGATTTCTCTATTCTAACTTGATGATTTTGAATTCCCTAACGGACTCCACCCTAGTATCCTCCAACTTTTTCTTTTTGTTGGCTTGGGTTTTCTTGGGTTCCGCTATAGAGGCATCTCCCAAGGTCTTCAATTATGGTTGAGTCATTTACTCACTTGACTCGATCAAGATATTGTAATACCTCCAACCTTCCTCCATTTTGCACAATAGCTCCCCTATGCCTGTTGGGGTCAAAAATTTAATTTTCATGTGGTAGGTCAACATAATGACACGAAAATCATTGAGGACTGGTCAACCAATTATAACATTGTAAGTAAATAAGGCATCAACCACCGGATAGTTCACCATCAAAGTTCTTCTTCGGGGAGTTTCCCTAAATGATGTCGATAGGTTGTTGGATCCTTCTAGAATAATTTTTGACCCCTCAAATCCAACCAGAGGGGTTCACATAGGTTTGAACTTCAGCTGGTCCATGTTCATTCTTTTCAAGGTGGAAAGAAAAATGATGTTGGCTGAGTTGCTATTATTGACCAGGACTTTGTGCACTTCAAAGTTGGCAATCTCAATAGAGACTACCATAGGATAATTTGTTTGTGGTTGATATTCTTGCGCTTGAGGTGGGCCAAGTCACTGTCAATGAATAAGATAGGCTCTATGCTCATCGTTAAGTGGAATATTATTTTAACGGGCAAGACTTTGGTTAGCTCCAGCCTCCTCTAAGTTTGTCTTCAGGCTGACTTTGAGTCCTCCCTAGTGGGACCTCCTGCGATCATATCGATCACTCGAATGGGTGGGTGATCTTAGTGGGTGAATTTCTTTCCTTTGTCCTCTCTTCTAAGGCTAACCAACCTTTCTCTATGGGGAGTCCGGTTGATTTTTCCCTATTCAAATTATGTATCTATGGCTACATATTTTTTGAGATAGTCCTGTCTAATTAGTCTCTCAATTTCATCCTAGAGGTTGAAGCATTCATCAGTGTTATACCCTTTCTGTTTATGGAAGTGGCAATACTTTTTTTATTTTTTCATTGCCTTAGTCTCCATTAGTTTTCGCAATTTTTTGAGGAGATTGTCATGTTGAATGGCATACAGGACCTCTCTCATCAGAATGTTTAGGGGCGTGTAGTTGTGGAAACATTTTATTGGAGATCAACCTCTTTCTCTGTGCTTTTGGTCATTTCTCTCTTTTTTCTTTTTGTCAACTTCTGAGGATTCAAACTTGAGTTTGTTCATCTTCTTCTGGATCATGTATCTCTCAGCCAAGTCAAGCAGTTTCTCCATCGACCTGGGGGGTTCACGCACTAATGCATTGGCGCATTCTTTATGTCTGAGCCTCAAGAACAGTATGTCAATTAGGAACTCAATCCTGGGGTTATCTATCTTGAGGACCTCCATGTTGAACCTCGTGAAGAAGTCACAGAGGGACTCCCCCTCGTTCTGCTTAATGGTATGGAAGTGGGTGTGTGAGAGTTTTGCTTTTCTCCTACTGGCAAATTGGTGTAAAAATTTGTTGCACAGCTGATTGTAAGAGTGTATTGATGAGGGCTCAAGCTTCACAAACCAGTCGAGCGCAATGCCTTGGAAAGTGGTCACCAGCATCTTAGCATAGATATATTCATTGTGATCAAGTGCTCATTAGGATGCGTCGAGCCATCGTATCTCGATAATTCGATTGGGACCTTGGCATCGACAGTAATACGCTCGTCAATAATCTCTTGGATAAACAAGGAGCCTCTCTCTTACTGAGACCTTTGGGGGTCTTCTAGATTGGGCGCTCTATCAATATTTCTCCTTGACATCTTGTCGAGGAGCCTGTTTAGTTGTTGGACTTGATGGGAAACTTCTTCCCATTCCTCTAGATCAGGCTGGTGGCATTCTGATCGACAAAAGGCCTTATATGCTTAGCTTTATCGCACTATAAGGCTCGAATAGACTAGGCCGCGAGGTCTACAGATTCTTCCATGTCCTCGTGGTAGTCATGCTTGGAATGTTTGATTCTATTGCATTGTGGGGCTCGATTAGGCCTAACGTGATCAACAGAGTTAGCGATCTCCTCCATCAACTTCGATCGCCTCCTTTTCTCCTAGGGGCATCTAGGACTGGTTTCACGTCATGTTGGTGGTCGCCTGGACAGCTGGCAACCATGATTGTCCTTGGGGGACCTATTGTTCGGTGGAGGTGGTTGTAGGGTGGCGCTGCTAACTGGGGTTAAGACAGTAGTGTGCCTATTTAATGCGGCAGACAGTTGGGCAGGGATTTAAGTAGAGATTTGCTTGCTTATCAATGCATCAATTGAGGTATAGTTAATGTCACAATTTGCTCCTAGGGGTGTTAGGACATAGAATGTGTGCACCTTGCTGGGGTAAAGGGAGAGGTGGAGATGTGGACCTCCTGTTCTCCTCTTTTTTTGGCGTGGCTCTACGTGTGTTCACCATTTTTTCCATTGCAATCTTAAAGTTTCCCATAGACGGCATCAAAATGTTGAGGTTGAAAGTCGTTTATAATGAAAAGAGTGGTGTTTGGGCTAATTCGACTAGGGAGGTCGAATGATCTAATTGCTGTATTTCTCGAGGTTTGAGATTTACAACAACAATACATATTAAACTAGCTGATGTGCCCCCAACGAAGGCATTTCGACGCTCAAGTTAATTATGATCGAAAGAGTATAATCGAACAAAATATTATGAGCTTATAGTGTATTTGACATTACCTGGAGCTAGGCTGCCAATGAGGTATTTATAGCCTTCTTCTAATGTGTAATATATTGAAGGTGCTTCTATTAGGTGTAGAGGGCTTTTGTTCTTATCAGGAGGTTAATGGTCATTTCTTATCCAAGTACTGTTTTAGGTGGCATCATCTCCTGTTTTTCGAGGTGAACAATACTTTGAGTAGGCACCTCCCTGTCAAAGATGGTGGCAACATTGGTGGTAGAGACTGTATCGGTTGTCACGCATCATTAATGCAGAGGTATACTGCTTGTCAGAACATTAAATGCGACGATGATACGAGTCAGTGACGAAGTGAGCGATTTGGTCTATTAAAGTTGAACAGACAGGGCAGTCAACTAGAGAAATGGTTGAATAGGCTAAATGGCTCAAAGCCTTATGTTGAGTGCAGTTGAGAATAGTATGCTTGATCAGACAGTTGTTGTCGAGTGGTCTAGCCCATTTGGGCCCGAAAGTGATGTTAGGCCGTGCATATTAAGTAGGCCTATTAAACTATTACATATCAAAAATCAATATAATTTATACTTTTTCGACAATCTATTTAAATATAAATTCATTTTTATTGATTAATTTTAAAATTTTGAAAATGATAAAAACAAAAACTAAAAATGAAAATAAAACTCAAAGGCCCTAGTCATTTTTATGGGCCTTTGTTAGAATATGGGCCTCTGCAGAATCTACTTTACGCAACCCAAAAGCTGTTTTCGCGGTGACTCTATTTGTACATGGAATTCTTTTACCATGAATGGCGGCAGGGTAGTCTGTGTCCTTCTCTTCATACTTCAGAATCTCAGCCTCCGTCGAGCTAAATCTTCCCTGCTGATCTCCTCTTATTCTCTGGTACTATTTATTGGGTACTTTTTTTTTGAAATTTTTTTTAAAGAAGTTTTAATGATTAATTTTTTATTGGTTTTTCAAGGAAATACATATGCTCAATTCGGTTGAATTTGTGATTTTGAACGAATTTTTCACTTCTTTTACTTCTGTTGTATTTGTGATTCTTCCAACGGATTGTTCACTTCTTTTCTGCAAGAATAGATGAAGGCTTTGAAAAGACTGAAAATTATTGTGCTCAGAGAGTTTCTTTCTTTTTTGTCTTTTCTTTCTTTCTTCTTCTTATTGTCTTTTTGGTTCTTTGGGATGAACTGGAGTAGTTTGGGCGATTGTTATACAAAAAAAGACAGGATTCTTGACGAAGTTAATTGAGTTATAACTAGAAATTTCCGGGTTTCCCAAACTGATGATGGGATTTTGTCTCAGATTCTCAGTTCTTATTTCCTTTCATCATAATTTTGTGTAAATTTAGTTTCTTAGTGCAATCTCTCTCTTGCTTGTTAATTTTCTCCTGCAAAATTTTATGTATTTTGATTATATATACAGGTCCAAAATAACTACAGGATGTGAAATGCATTTGGTTTTTGATTACATAATATGTAAAGTATACAGTCATTTCCAAAGGCAATGTGAAAACTTGTATTATCTGGAGACATACAACTGCTGTTTTGTTGATTTTTTGAACCTAATCCTGTAGAAGATCTTTTGATTTTGCCCTATAACACTTGTTTTAGTTGCATTCTTAGAGATTGTGTTGTTTGGTCTTTTTTCTAGTTAATTGAATTACAGATAAAATAAAGGAGTAGAAAAAGAGACGGGAAGGCCTGAAAGTATTTGAAATGGAAGCTGCCCAGGTTGAACTTGGTGGTAATGTTGAAAATCCAATAGGGACATCCTGTACCCCTCCTGCCCCGGCAGAGCATTTTGGTAGTCCTAAGTTTGATGGCTCCTCCGCATCATCGGCAAAGAAGAAGAAGGTCAAGGCCACCAATCCGGATTCACAAGAGAAAGATACACCTCCAAGTAATGTAACTGATACTTCTTGGTAGTTCATTAATATCATGTGGAAGATTAGTGTTAGATTTCTGTTGGCAAACTTGTAATGTAACTATGAGTCCCATATTTGAGCCTTTAATCTCTTACATTTGACTCCTAAAAGTTTCTTAATTGCAGTGGAGATTTTTCAATTTGGCTTTCTCAAAGAGAGTATCTCTATCCGACCTTGTCCTGATTGATACTAACTATAGCAACGATATACATTGTGATCTGAATTCTCATATTAATGGATGCATTGCAGGTGTCTCGAACTGTTATGTCTTCAAGAGTCGCTTGCAAGAGTATTGTCAGAAAGCAGGATTCACAACTCCAGTTTATGAAACTATAAAGGAAGGCCCTTCTCACGAGCCTTCCTTTAGATCAACTGTAATTGTGGACAATGTTAGATATGATTCTCTACCTGGATTTTTCAATCGCAAGGCAGCAGAGCAGTCGGCTGCTGAAGTAGCTCTTACAGAACTTTCCAACTCCGCCGATATCAAATTTGGGATATCTGTACCTGTGGTAATTGTCTTTAACTAGTTTGTCATATATCTTAGTTTCTAGAAGTGTATATACTTTTGCCATAATATCTTGACCATTTTATATCTTTTAGTTCAAGTTACTTCAACCATGCATCCCTTGGTGTTGCACTTCGAGGTCATACTCTTGTCCCATCATTTGCCTGGGATTAGAGTTTGTTTCAAGTTAAATGTAGGAGGATTAACATCTGAGGATAGGAAAATGGACTTTGGAGAGATTGCTGAAGGTTGCATGCATGATTGTATTAGAACTCGCTGCTATGGACAACATAATACTAACTTATTGCAAATTTGCTATAATGTGATCTTTTCAATGCATAACTGAATCATGTCACTTATTTCAGTTAAGAACTAGGACTCTTCAAACAAGTCAACTTCACAACCCTTTTCTCTTTTTCTTTTAAAAATGAAACTCTTCTGTTTGTGATTTGTACATAACCATTACATACTAATGATGAAAGCTGTGGAAATTTGCTTTGAAGCTTTGGCGATCATACATTGTGGATGAAGCTAAATTTCTTTAACTCTGCTTGTTGCCCTTAGTGATCCTCTTTATTTGGTTCCTGTGTGGGAGATTCTTTGAAGATAAGCTTAGCCAGTGTTTCCCCAAAAAATATGGGTGACATCTGGGTTTGTTTGCTCTCCCTCACCAAGCTTTGGATGATACAAGTGCAACTTTCAGTTGACTTCTTTTCTATTTTCAACTTTGATGTAGTTTTCTTGAGTGAAACTATTCGTTGCATTACTGAAGACATTTATAATGGTAAGGCTGGATTTTTACCATTTATTGGCATATTAGTGCCTAAAAAGCTACCAAAGCGATGCTGAAAATGATAGATGTTATGCTATATTTATCCCTACAGATATTTTCTGATGAAGAAATAATAATAAGAAATGAAATGTTTTCCGCATCAGCATTCAGCTTTTATTTTCTGCAAATTCCGCCCAAACTACCACATTCTGTTTCTTCTAAAACCTCAAAATGTACTGCTGGAGCTATTTGATCTCCTTCCATCTCTTTGTGTAGGTTATTATGAGTTGTCTTCTCTTAACTTAGAGCTTGTATGGAAGAAAATGAATCAAATAATTCTTGGGTTTAATGTATATCTTGGATACATGAATCTATTAGCCTTTTATGTTCATTTATTGTCATGTCTAGGCATGGCTATGGATTTTTTGGTGATTCAGGTAAATTGGTGCCTCCCCTCAAACCCTCCTTGAATTGGGTGTTCTCGGAGTTAAATAAATGGGTCTTGGGGCAGGTACTAGATTCTAATTTTATGGACCCACCCGGGTTGTTATGGCTTTAGTTAAATCTATTCCGAATAATAGGGATATGTCTAAAAATAAAAAATTAGGTTTTAGGGTTCATGACAAAGTTAATACAATTTATAGTCGTGACTCATGTGCTTGCTTGCAAAAATTTTAGCTACGTTACTAGACTAGCTCAAATGCAAAATTTATAACATTTTGAATAAAAAAAAGAAAAAAAGAAAAAAGGAAAAAAAGAAGAACAATAAATAATTACTGAGTTTGGCTTCAAGGTGAGGCAGTGAGGGGCTAAAAGGGAGGCAAGATGGGGTAGTTTTTTGGTTCCAATAGGAGTAGACAGCACAGGTTTTGGGTCCTGCTAGACTTGCTCAAAACTGGCCGCTTTGCAATCCCTATTTGTATGCCATTGCATCTATCCTAATATTCCCTAGAATTGCTTTTAAGGGGGATAAGGAAAAATATGGTGAAAAAATTTCCTTCATTCTTTTCATTTTTATTGTTACATACTTGTCTTTATTCTGTTCCTCAACAACCTCCAGTACCTGTTGACTATGTAAACTGACTGCTCTCCTTGAGTCACGAAGTTTGCTCCAATGGCATCCTTAGGCAACATGAACTTTTATTTTATCATATCATATCATATCATAATACTAGAGTTTACGAGTTTTTTGTTCTAAAGAAGCATTATGTGCCAAGAACCCAAGCCAAGTAAAATTACTAAATAATTCAATTCTCAACAAAATATTTGTTCACAAGTTCACTTTGATTATTCTTTCTTTCATTTGTTTTTACCTCGATTACTTATATCAACCTCTGACCTTACAATTTGTTTGTACATTTCAGCACCAAACGGGCTTGTGTAAGAACTTGCTGCAAGAATACGCCCAAAAGATGAACTATGCCATTCCCTTGTACCAGTGCCATAAGGAGGAGAAACAAAGTGGATTTCCCATGTATTCTTGCATTGTTGAAATTGGGGGTATCAAGTATATTGGAGCTTCGGCAAGGTCAAAGAAAGAAGCTGAGATTAAAGCGGCCAGGACTGCCTGGTTAGCCATCCAATCTGCTGGTTCTGCTGTGGAAGATAATGCAAGCAACTCTGTTTACACTGTTCTTCCACAGAAAAAGAAGGCATCTGATCTTGGAATTAGCACTCAGGAGACAGCAGCAGCCCTCAAACGGAAAAAATGCCGTATGATGAAGCAGCAGCGGAAAAAGAGACAGGCTGTGTGGAAGGCTAACTCTGCTCAAGGTACAATTTCTCTGGAGGCTGGCGCAGATGGTTAGGCTGGATTGGGATCAGGTGGATGATCTGATCTAGACAATCCCTGAATTGATTAAGATTGGTTGGGCCGTTGATTGGGTTTAATTTATCTGGCAGGCTATTTTTTCTGTGACTATCTTGAGAAATTGTATTGTAATCATACTTCACTTAATTGTTATTTGAACAAATAAAAATTCTCTATAGGCGCGAGTGGATAACATTTATCTTCTGCATGTCGATATGGTTTTGAAAAATTCTCGGGAGGAAGAAATTTATTGAATGAACTGCACTTCTTCATATACGTTTGCAGTTCATTGAGCATACAAGGCCTTATTATGTGATTTGCATCTTCAGTACATTTTATTCCTTTGCATGCAAGCAAAAGTTCATTCAAGTTGCTATGTAGATGTTTCCACGAAGTTCTGTAACTTGTTTGATGGATGATTGATATACATAAGTTTCCCATGCCAGAACAAAACTTCTATTCTTTTGAAGAAACTGAATATGAACAGAATTTGCTTGAAACTGCTGATATTTTAACAAGTCTCCTGAAAGAATCTTGATATTTCCTCCTACAGACAGGCTTTCCTTGTACATCTGCTGCTACTTTCTTCTTGGCTTATTACATTCTTGAAGAACATTCCCAAAAATTCCAACATTTTTTTTTTATTTTTTTGCACACAAAAATGCCCAAAAAGCCCCTCATTTTCTCACTTAATAACCAAAAATCCATTGAATTTTGCATTCTTCAAGGCAGCCATCCATCCCCGTCTTCCAGCTGCCAGCTGTCCCATCTCCACTTCTCTCTCCTCCCAACCAAGCCATCTCTCTCTCCCCTATAATATTTAATAATAACAATATTAGTAATAATAACAATGTTAGTAATAATAATAATAGTATTAATAATAATAATAATAATAATAGTCATAATAATAATATTATTATTAGTAATAATGATAGTATTGATAATTATCATAATAATAATAATAGTTTTAATAATAATAATAATAATATTATTATTATTATTATTATTATTATTAAAACTATTATTATTATTATGCCAAGTTGCCTGTGGCCCGGTGGCATAAATTTCACATATAATGTGAAAGGTTATGAGTTCGAGCTCTAATAGGCTTCTAATATCGTGTATGTGTATAAATAAATAAAAGATTATTATTATTATTATTATTATTATTATTAAATAACAAAAAATTCAATTAACAAACAAATCTATAAAATATTTGATGAGGTTGAAAGTCGTATTTAGTGAGTAGGGCAGTGTTTGGGCTTATCCGACTAGGGAGGTCGAACGATCCAACAGTAATATTTTTCTCGGGTTGAGATCTGCAACTAACAGCAAATGTGAAACTAGCCGAGGTGCTCCTAGCTAAAGCATTTCGACGTTCAAACTAGTTCTGGTCGAATGATGTAATCGAGCAGTAGAGTAAGAGCGTATAGTATATATGGCATACCTGAAGGGTGATTGGCAATGAGATATTTATAACCTTCTCCTAGTGGATGATATGTCTAAAATACCCCTATCAAATGTAGATGGCTCTTGTCCTTGCTTGAGGATTATTGGTTATTTTCAATCGTAGTGCTATTCCAAGTGGCATTATTTCCTACTTTTTAGGGTGAATAGTACTCTAGGGTTTACCTCTCTAATAGGGTTGGTGGCAGAGTTAGCGACAGAGCTGGTGACAGAGATTGTACTGGGGTGGCACGCACTATTAATGTAGAGGCACATTATCTGTCAGAGCATTGAATGCGACAAGAATATGAGTTAGCACCGAAGTGAGCATTCTGGTTGATTATCATCAATCGACCAAGGTGGTCAACCAGATGGATGGTTGAACGGACAAAGTGGCTTAAAGCCTTCTATTGGGTGAGGTCAAGAACTATTCATTTAACCAAGCGGTTATGGTAGATTGAATCAGCCCAGTTAGGTCCTGAAATGCCGTTGGACTTTGGATGTTAAGTGGGCTTGGAAGCCTTTTTGGAGTCAATAGCTTGTTGGGCTATCCCATATCATGAGTCCTCCCTACTCGCGGTTCTGATCGAGCTTGTCGATGGGAAGGAGTAGGGAGTAGATAATTGAATATCAATTATGCATATTTGGCCAGGGTTTTTGAATTATCAACCTAAGTTTTTGAATTCTCGATCGGGGTTTTTGAATGCTCGACCAAGAATTTGCACATTTAATGCATCATTTACATCGTGGTATATGAAGCGCCAGGGGGCGATAGTGCAATTATTACTGCCGCTTGTCCCGTATCTAAATGTCTATAAATAGACGAAGTAGAAACATTTTTTTCCACTTTTGTTGAATCTAGTCTAGTCGAGTTCTTGCTTTCAGAGTCCTTCAATCCTTTCTGCACTTTAGACTTTTCAAGCTACCCACTGTAAGTTCTTCTCCAAGCTTCTATTTTCCTTCGTTTTACTTGGTAAAGATGTCAAGTTTATCAGATAGTGAGGACACTAGGTCTGAGAGTGTACAGTTTTAGGGGGGATTATGGGTGAAAGTAGTCTAGGAGTCCGTCTGAGAGTACCTCTGATAGTTCGTCAAGTGATAGCTCGACCTCCAGCAGCTTGAGTATTGAGAGAGCTACTTCTGGGGGTGATGCTGGCCTAAGTGAAGTGCCGGCATTGCGTGGTTGATTGTTTACTCTAAACCATTACAGTGAAACAGTCTCTAAGATTTCCCTCGCTAACCTAGTTTGAATTAGGGAGATGTACCATATTCCGGGTGCATAATGGTGTTTGAGGAGGGATTCAAGTGCAGCCTTAGGTTTCCTTTAGCATCAGTCATAATCGACCTCCTAAGGGGCATTGAGGTCTATATAACATAACTTTTACCCAACTGCTTTGCTACCATATACAATTTTGCTGTGCTAGTGCACTTGTTTGGCCAACCAGCCTCTTTTGCCATTTTTTCCAATATGTTCCATTTGCCCATGTCTCGAAATTCGGGTAATACTAAAAGTTTGGGTTCTATTATCTGATGGCGCATCCACAATGAAAATTCCTAGTAACCTTCTCCTCAGCATATGACCAAGAGTGAAAAAAATATTTTCTGTATGTCCGAAGGCTTAGAGAGTTTAATATTCCTAGAGGGTGGTGGAGGGGGCATGTCGAAATGCTGAGGAACCAAATGCCTAGTTGGCCCAATACTTTCGTTCAGGACTTGGTTGAATTTGGGCAAATTAAGGCCTCAATTCTAACCCTAACCCTAAATTAAGGAGAGATGTTTGATGCTAATTGGCCTATCGCTGGCCGTGCTCAACTTGCCCGCAAACGACTAACTAGGTAGAGATCTTTGTCAACTGTATTGATAATAGATTTCTTTCTGCTCAATTTTGATCGTTTTGTTTTGTTTCTTGTTGGCAGGTCAAGAAGAAGTGGTGGCCCATAGTTGATTAGAAGCTTTGGCAAGAGCCTAGAGGAACTATAAACATCATCAAGTGGTGGCTTGATGAGATGCTCATGTAGCAGAGTCGGCCCCCACAACTCGCTCAACCACCATCCTCACCATACCCTAGATCAAATAAGTACCCTAACCTACCCCACCAAAGGAGCATATTCGAAGCAGTCCTGCGGGTCAGGACAAAAGACAAATGATCGAGAAAAGAGGCTTGACGCCCAAAAAGACAATGGGCTACTAGGGTAAGTAGAAGGCGGTCACTGGCTATGACTTGTTAGACAAGTGTAGTAATGGGGTATTGTTTCAAATTCATAAACTTCAATTACCCCACTTTGGACCTAACCCCACCATGGAGGTAACTGATTCCACTTTCATTATACAATCAGGGACAACGGGCACTGACGCACTCAAGTGTATGGTGATCAGGCTCTTTTTTGTCGACCAACAGAGATTCATGGGCTTGAGCCAGGTTGGCGTACTAAGGCTTTGGCCTACCATTGCTATATGGTAAGTGTGAAGTTGATTGTTTTCTCGTCGAGTTCTTTTTTCAAAAAGTTACATTATTCATTGACACTTTCTGTTTCAGGTGAGCTAGCTTGGCTACCACTTTCTCCGCTGGTTGGAGTTGGCCCTAGTGGACTGCAATGAGTTATGAGAAGGAGGGGAGCTAGATACCCTCAAGGTTTAAATCAAGTCTTCCCAGCTCCAGGTTGACCAGGTCACAAAGGAGGTGGCTGACCTCCAAAAGTAGCTCAATGCAAAGGATCAGTAGCTGGTCGAGGCTATTGAGGAAAGGAGTAGAATGGACTCTGCGCTGAAGAAGGCTTACTTAATCATGTAGGTACGCTACTCCTTAGGTCAATTGGCTGGTCGCGCTACTACGCTCGAGGAAGCTCTCGCAGGCTTCTCTATACAACTCCCCATAATACGGTAGAAGGTGGTGGAATAATTCATGTTGAGCTTGGCCTTTTAATAAACGAACATAGTTTTGTCCATTGATGATGCTCGCAACACATTTAAAAAGACGATAAAGCAGCTTGAGTATTTGGGCTACACTTTTTGAGTAAAAGATAAAGACAAAATAAGCTCTGTCCTGGATGAGAAGCTGCAACTTTACCCAAAATTCGAGGAGGGCACAGTCGATAAGGGTGGGGAGAGGGATACTATGACAAATGCTCTCGTAAAACCCATAATCAAAGTCCAACATAAATAGGTTGAGATCAAGGCCAAGCTAGTTGAATTGGCGAGCTAGTTCGCCTTTGTTGAGGACCTTGCCTTCCAAATGAGGGATGGGTAGGTCGACGTTGCATAGTACGTGCTGCGCTAACTTGATTCCATGAGCAACGTCGTGGGGCCTGCACAACCAACTTGAGCCATTCTTCCGCTTGTATCGGTGATGTCGAAGCCCGACCAAGACTTGTAGGAAGGTGCCTAGGCCGATCGATCTAAGGGTGTCAGGTCGAGGCAAACTTAATTTTCCAACTCTCTTCCTTCATTATTGATGTTTTTTTTTGTTTGTTAGTTAGTTAGTTTGTTTGTTTGTTTTTTTTTTTGTAATGGATAATGTTATTATAATGAACATTTCTATGAATGAAATATCATTTTGATATTTTTCTTGTCGAATGAAATCAATTTCATAACTTTCTTGTCGAATGTAACTATACTGTCGTGATTGTATAGGTGAATAGTTTACAACTGTGTTCATTATCAAGGAAGTCCAACAACTTTATCGTTGATTTTGGTTACTACTGAGAGATACGCATAGTCTTGCTGAAGTGTGTTTAACAATCTATTTTTACAACTTTGCTCAACTTTATAGTCAATTTTTATTATTTTATGGTCGACTTGTTGACCGACTACCTGGTTGATTGTACAATTTTAAGTTGACTGCATAGTTGATTTGGAACTTAGGCTTGGAGCCTTGAATTGACAGCTAGATGCTGCTTTCGGGTCGACTTGAAAATTAATTTAGCAACGTGAAGCCGCTTTTTCGTCGACTATGAGGTTGACTTGAAATTTGATTTGGCAGCATAATGGCACTTCTTCATCGACTATAGGGTCGACTTGAAACTTGATTTGGCAGCATGAAGTCGCTTCTTCATCAATTACGAGGTCAACTTAGAACTTGATTTGCTAGCAGAAAGCTATTTTTTCATCTACTACAGAGTTGACTTGAAACTTGATTTAGCAGCATAAAGTTGCTTCTTCATTGACTATGGGGTCAACTTAAAACTTGATTTGGTAGCATGAAGTCGTTTCTTCATCGACTACAAGGTTGACTTAAAACTTGATTAGGCAATGCAAAACTACTTTTAGGTTAACTTCAAACTTGGGGTAGTGCGATGTAAATGCAGCTACGACAATACAAACAAATGGTAGCAGTATTGCTAGAATTTTATTTATATCATAGAATATAAAGATGATTATAATGTACTTTTATATGTAGAATTTCTTCAAGTTGATGGCATTCCATGGGCGAGGGAGCTCATCTCTATCAATATTAGCAAGTCGGTAGGTGTTATACTTTGATACCTTCACAATGGTACAGGGTCCCTCTGATTTTAGGTTGAGTTTGCCAATATTCTTAGACACCTCCACCTTTTTTAGAATGAGGTCTCCAACCTTAAAGCGGCACAACCTAATCGTTTTATTGTAGTTGTCCGCCATCTTTGACCTATAGCGTTGCATGGTATTATAGGCCTTTTGCCTTTGCTCATTAATAGTCTCGAGATTGAGTTTTTTTTATGTGTTCCTAAGTGATTAGAAGTGAATCACTCAAGCTGTATGTTGTATGAGTTCTGAGGGGATGATTGCCTCGGACCCATAGACCAAACTATAAGGGTTGTGACCTGTGGCTGTACGGGGAGTTATCTTGTATGCTCACAACACTCCTAGAAAGTCGTTTGCCCAACTCAACCCAGTATCTTGTATCCTGGCTTTCAAATGGTCAAGGATTGTTCTATTTTTCACCTTTGTATGGCCATTTGACTGAGAGTTACCCATTGAAGTAAAATATTGGGTGATTCCCAAGGCCTTGCACCAACCTCCAGTACTTTCGCTGTGGAACTGGGTCCCATTATCTGAAATGAGGATCTTAGGTAGGCCAAAACTACAAATGATGTTTTTTTAGATGGAACTCTTAATGGCTGCGTCAGTTATCTTTGGTATTGACTCGGTCTTGACCCATTTGGTAAAGCACTCAACCGCCATAATTATGAACTTTTGTTGACCTGTTGACTTTAGTAGTGAGCCTAAGATGTCGATGCCCCACTGGTCAAATGGCCAAAAAATTGGAACATTGACCATGGGTGTGGCGGGTTGATATGGGAGGTTTGAATGGACTTAACATGATAGGTATTTTTGAGCAAAATCAATAGCATCCTTCAGTAATATCGGCCAAAAGTATCCATACTTGATGATTTTATGTGCGAGGGATCTTCCCCCAAAATAGTTCCTGCACATGTTGCGTGGATATCCTACAATACTCCATAAGCTTGGTTGGGATCTAGGTACTTTAGGGGTCGACCTCTTATATAGTTTGCCATGCTCATTGAGCGCAAACTTGGCAGCTTGTCCTTGAAGGCGATGAGTTTCATTTTTATCTTTGGGGGATGTGCCATGACTCAAGTAAAGTTTTATCGTATCTTGCCATGAGCAACTGTCTCCTTGATGCTCCTTACCAAGTTCTCCTCTAGTGGGCCGATCGACGGCCTATCAACAACTAGAAAAGTTATTATCTTGTCCCTTGTACCTCGGGTCGAGCTAGCAAATTTAGATAAAGCATCCACATGTTCATTTTCAGATCGAGGTACCTAACTGAGGGTGAACTTTTTGAATGATTGTTATAATTTTCTAACCTCTGCCAAGTACCGACTATTTATTGAATCCTTGTCCTCAAAATTTCCCTCAACCAGTTCTACCACCAATTGGGAGTCCATGATCGCAGCCTCGACTGAGTGCCATCCTCATTCCAATGAGGAAGACCTCATGTTCCACCTCATTTTTAGCAATTGCATAGTCGAGTTTGATGGCAAAATCATACTCCTTCACTGTCGGGGAACGAAGAGCCACTCTCACTTCCCCTTCTGATGTGGTTGATGATCCATCAACGTGTAAAGTCCAAACGAGAGGGGCTTTGCTACTTTTTTTAGGTAGGTCAACTTATTTGGCAATGAAGTCCACTAAGACCTGTACTTTGATGGTTGTTCTAGGCTAGAAGGTGATATCAAATTCTCTCAATTTAATGGCCTATTTCATTAACCTCCCTAATGTGCCTATCTTCGACAACACCTATTTCAATGGCTAGTTGGTCAACACTATCATGGCATGAAACTGGAAATATGGATGCAACTTTCGAGCCATGGTAACTAGTGCTAAGGCAAATTTTTCAATCTCCAAGTAGTTATGCTTCGATCTTTGGAGCGGCTTACTATAATAGTAAATTGATTGATGGCTTCCATCTTTAGTAGAGACTAAGACTGAGCTGATCAACACCTCCGAGATAGCCAAGTATATATGAAGTACTTCTCTAAGTTCAGATTTTGTGAGCATGGGGGCCGAGGACAAGTACAGTTTCAATTTGACCAGAGCTCGATCACATTGTTCATCCCACTAGAAACCCAACTTCTTGGCATTTTTGAGAATTTTGAAGAAAGGTAAGCTCTTATCAACCAATTGAGCGATGAATCTCCTAAGGGCAATAATCCTTCTGACCAGCCGCTACACATCTCTGACTGTTCGAGGTGGGACAATGTCCAAAATGGCTTGAATCTTTTGTGGATTAGCCTTAATGCCACATTAACTGACAATGTAACCTAAAAATTTACCTCCTCGAACCCCGAACATACATTATTTGGATTAAGCTTCAGGCCAAACACTCTCAATATTGCAAAAGTATGATTGAGGCCGAGCAAATGGTCCTGAGCTTTTTTTATCTTTGCCATTATGTCGTCGACATACACCTCTATAGACATGCTTATTTCATTCTTGAACATAAAATTGACCAACCTCTGGTAGGTTGCTCTAACATTTTTAAGTCTAAAGGGCATGATCAAAAAGCAATAAACTCTGTTGGGAACCACAAAAGAGTTTTTATCCCTATCTTTGAGGGCCATTAATATCTAATGAAACCCTTAGAATGCATTCATCATACTCAATAACTCATAACTAGCCGTGGAATTTACTAGTAGATCTATTCAAGGTAGAGGGTAAAGATCCTTAAGGCAAGCTTTATTCAAATTTGTGAAATCATTACACATACGCCATCGTCCCTCATTCTTTTGGACGAGTACAACATGATAAAACCAAGATGGATATTGAATTTCAACTATATAACTTGCATCTAAGAGTTTCCTGACTTCTTCTTTGATGATTTGGGTCCTCTCATCATTAAATATCCTCATTTTCTGCTTGTTCGATTTGTATGAATGGTCGATGTTAAGGCGGTGCACGATCACACTGGGGTTGATTCCTTGGATGTCAGATGCCTTCCAAGCAAAGAAGTTGATATTTTTCCTCAGGAAATTGACCATAATATACTCTAAGTGGGGGCCCATATCCGTTCCAATCCAAGTAGTTTTGTCGGGGTTCCCTAGTTACAGCTCGATCATTTTGAACTCCCCAACGGGCTCCACTTGAGTGTCTTGCAACTTTCTCTTCTTATTAACTTAGCTCTCCTCAGATTCCGCTACAAGGGTATCCCCTGGGGTCTTTAATTATGATCGATTCTTCTGCTCATTTGACTCAATCAAAATATTATAACATCACCAAGCTTTCTTGATGTTACACAACAGTTTACTTGTGCCATTCGAGGTCAAAAATTTGATCTTCATGTTAGGTCAACACAATGGCGTAAAAATTATTGAGAGCTGGTCGACTAATTATAAAATTATAGGCGAATGGGGCGTCAACCATGAGATAGTTAATCATCAGAGTCTTTCTTCGGGGTGCCTCCCCAAATGATGTCAAGAGATTAATGAACCTTTCTGAAATAATTTCTAACTCCCTAAACCTTATCAGAGTGGTACGCACATGTTCAAATTTCAGCTGCCCGAAGTTCATCCTTTTTAGTGTGAAGAGGAAGATGATGTTGGCTAAGTTGTTGTTATCAACCAGAACCTTTCTCACTTCAAAGTTGGCAATCTCAACGGAGACTACTATAGGATAATTAGTTTTATGGTCAATATTTTTCCCTTTGAGGTTGGCCAAGTCACTGTCAGTGAAAGAAATGGACTCTATTCTTGTTAATAAATGGAACATTATTTCGACTAGCGAGCTTTGGTCGACTTTAGCCTCCTCTAAGTCTGCCTCTTTGCTGATTTTGAGTCCCCCCCAGTGGAACCTCTTGCAATCATGTCAATTACTCCTTGAATGGTTGGACGACCTTCTTAGACAAGTTTCTTTCCTTTATCTTCCCTCATCAAGCTAATCGATCTTTTTTTATGGGGAGTCTGATTGGTTTTGCCCACTTTAGCCTGTGGGTCAACAACCATATTTTTGTTAGATGACTCTGCCTAATGAATCTCTCAATTTCATCCAAGAGATTAAAGTATTCATCTGTGTCATGCTCCTTTTGTTTATGAAAGTGGTAATATTTCTTTGATTTTTTCATAGCTTCAGTCTCCATCAGCTTCCTCAGTTTCTTGAGGAGATTGTTATGCTGGATGGAAAATAGGAGCTCTCGCCTCAGGATATTCAATTAAATATAGTCGTGGAAGCACTTTATTAGAGATCGACCATTTTCCCTATGTTTCTGGTCATCTCTCTCCTTATTTTTCTTTTTGTCAACCTCAAAGTTTTTGAATTTTAGCTTGTTCATCTCCTTTTAGGTCATATACCTCTTCGCCAAGTTGTGCAATTCTTTCATCAACTGCAGGTGCTCACGCGCTAAAGTATTAGCGTATACTTTATGTCTGAGTCCCAAGAACAGCACATCGATTAGAAACTCGATTCTAGGGTTGTCTATCTTCAAAACCTCCATGTTAAACCTTGTAAAAAAGCCATGGAGGGACTCCCTATCATTCTGCTTGATTGTATGAAGATGAGTATGGGGGAGTTTCGCCTTTCGCCGACTGGCGAAATGGTGCAAAAATTTATCACAGAGTTAATTGTAGGAGTATATTGATGAAGGCTTCAACCTAACAAACTAATCAAGTGCTATGCCCTAGAATATGGTCACCAATATCTTTGCATGGATGTACTTGTTGTGCCTATGTAGTTGCATCATATGCTCAAACTGCATCAAGTGCTCATTGGGATCTGTTAAGCTATCATACGTTGGGAGTTCGGTTGAGACCTTGGCATCGATGATGATGCGCTTGTTGATAATCTCTTGGATAAATGGTGAGCCTTTCTCTCAATGAGACCTTTGGGGGTCCTCTGGGTTAGACACCCTTTCAGTGTTTCTCCTTAAAATCTCATTGAGGCATCTGTTTAGTTGTTGCATTTGGTAGAAAACTTCTTTCCACTCCTCCCAATCAACTGGGGTGATGTTTCAGTCAAAATGAGGCCTCGCAAGCTTAACTCTACTGTGCTACAAGGCTCAAATAGATCAGGCTGTGTGGTCTGCTGATTCATCCATTTTTTTGCACTGAACATGTTTAGAACGTTCAACCCTATGGCACTGCGGAGCTCGATTAGGTCAAACATGATGGTCTATAAAGTCAGCAATTTCCTCCCTTAGCTCAAGTTACCCCTTCTCTCCTTGGGGGCACCTGGGGCTAGCTCTCATTTAGTTGGTAGTCACTTAGATTCCTGGAGACCTCGATTGTCTTGGGGGGACCTTTTCTCTAATGAAGGTGGTTGCAAAGTTACACTGCCAACAGGGGCTAGCACGGTCGTGTGCTTGTTCAATGCTGCAAAAAGTTGAGTAAAAATTTGGACAAAGATTTGTTCATTTATAAGTTGCATTAGCTAAGGCATGGTCAATGTTACAACTTGTTCCTACGGGGCATTGCGGTCTGGGGTATGCGAACTTGGCTAAGGCGGAGGGGGAGGTGGAGATGCTGACCTCCTATTATCCTCTCTCTTAGATGTGACTCTTCTAGTGTTCACCATTTTCTCAATTGCAATCTCAAGATTTTCCATAGATGGGGCCAAAATGATGAGGTTGAAAGTTGTATTTAGTGAGTAGGGCAGTGTTTGGACTGATCCAATTAGAGAGGTCGAATGATCTAATAATGATATTCTTTTCAGACTGAGATTTGCAACTAACAACAAATTTTAAACTAGCTGAGGTGCCCCCAACTATGATACTTTGATGCTCAAGTTAGTTTTGGTCGAATGAGGTAATCGAGCAGTAGAGTAAGAGCATATAGTGTATATGGCATACCTGGAGGGTGGCTGACAGTGAGGTATTTGTAGCCTTCTTCTGGTGGATGATATATCTAAGATGCTCCTATCGAATGCAGAGGGCTCTTGTCCTTACCTGGGGGTTATTGGTCATTTTCGATCCTAGTGTTATTCTAGGTGATATCATCTCCTACTTTTCAGGGTGAATAGTATTCTAAGGGTTCGCCTCTCTAACAGGGTTGGTGGCAGAGTTAGTGATAGAGATTGTACTAGGATGGCATAGGCTATTGATATGGAGGCATGTTGCCTGTCAAAGTATTAAATGTGGCAAAGATATGAGTCAGCATTGAAATGAGCATTCTGGTTGATTATCATCAACTGGTCAGGGTGGTTGACAAGAGGGATGGGAACGGACAAAGTGGCTTGAAGCCTCATGTTGGGTACGATTGAGAACAATTCACTCAACCAGACAGTTGTGATCGAGTGAATCAGCTCAGTTGGGTCCTGAAATGCCATTGGGCCTTGGATGTTAAATGGGCCTAGAAGCCTTTCTGGAGTCAATAACTTATTAGGCTGAGCCTGTTGGGCTATCTCATATCAATATTATAATACAACCCACTTAATCATTATATCAATCATTACAAACTTATAATATAGTCATATCTATTTACTACATATACACACATATATATATATAAAATATTTTTTATTATTATTCTTACAATTAAAAAAATTCTTTAATATCAAATTTCACCCCCAAATACCAATACAAAAATAATGATGTGACATTTACAGTAAAAATTGCCCCCTTAAAACATAACTAAACATATCAAAACTCTTCAAACCTCATTTTTTGCTATTCTTAAAAATATAATCAAATATCAATCACATTCCCCAACCTTCATTTCATATTCTCCCACAATTCTTTCATTATTCATTCTCCCAAAACACACAATAAACACATAATAAAATCAAACATAAAACATATCCAAACACTACCATAACTTATGGGTTGTATCTTGTAGTGCAAGGAGTCAACCTTAGATATAATATGCAACTAAAACTAGAACTTGGGGACAACGCGTTCAATCTAAGCCAATTCCAATTATTTTGGTTTTGATTTTTGTTTTTTCATTTTTTTCATTTTTCATTTTTTTGATTTTTTAGTATAATGTTTTATTTTAGGGCATTTAATTTATAAATCCCCAAACTCACTTTCACTTTTGTGTTTAGTCCCTATATAACGTTTTTTAGTTTCAACTCCCTAATTCAACTTTATCTTTTTAGTTGACTAACCATGCACTTATTTTGACCTAAAAAAACCCCTCAAAATCTTATTTTATCTTCTTTTTCTTTTTGTTTATTTGACATTATTCCTTTCCTCTTCTCATTCTTTCTTCTCTCCCATGAATAGCAGGTAAGAAACATTTTTTTCCTGCCATTCTCAAATTGGTTCACCATTAGCAAAGTACAAGCTAGTGTTTTGGGGGGATTAATCCGTCGGCAAAATCAACATTATCACTCACTTCATGTACGATAAATTCGACACGACCTATGTAGATATGTATTACATATGTTTCTTCCTCTCTCTCTCTCTCTCTCATATATATATATATGTGTGTGTGTGTGTGTGTGTGTGTGTTTGTATGTATTTCTGGTCCAGTATCTATGTTGGTTGGCTAGATGAATTTTAATAGTTTTTGTTATTTTTGATATAACGACAGATTTGTTTACTGTTTTATTGTATATTTGTACTTGTATTACCATTTGTTATTACTCATGAAATAATATTTTGATTGATTTTATTTCACTTTAATTAGGAAAAAGAGGATGCAAAGAAGATTCAAAAGAAGAAAGATTAGAAATAAACAATGTTCATGTGCTTCTAGTAACTGCTAAATTCGTCCTTGTTTGGAGGACATGTTAAGGTGTAGCATCTGTACTATATTTTATTTTAATTGAAATTTTTTTATGTAATTATTTGTGTTGTGTGCTTTGTAAAATATGGACATATTGTACTATTATTTTAATATGAAAGATATCATGAATGAGTATTCTTTTTAACTATTGGGAAGGTTTACATTGGAGCTATTATCTAGATTTATTTTTTATTTTATTAGAAAAAGTACCTAATATTGGCAGTTATGTACTCCAAAACTGTGTTTATATACTTAATTTGCCAATGTTGTACATTTATTTTTTGTTTTATTTAATTGCTCTTCAAAGGCCGAGATGAGGCTCAATTCAATATATGAAACAACAAATAAGACACCCCCAATGCAATAAAATCTTGGTTTGTTGAAGAAATAGTTTGGATATACATATGTAGAAAAAGTTTGGAACACAAATACCTACATCCAATTACTTGCACGCTCATTATAGTAGTGTAAAATAATTCATATATAATACCAAAAATCTCTAATGTGTTGATAATGATACATCATGGTCTTATGATCACACAATGACTAGATTAGACCGAATTGAACTAAATCCCTTATGTGTTTAGAATAATACCAAAAATATGCTAAAAGTGCCCAATATAGGCATTTATGTACTTGCTTTTCCAAAGACTGAGATGAGGCTCAATTCGATATGTGGAATAACATATGAGTGACCCAAACGCAAAAAAATCATGGTTTGTTGAAGAAATGGTTTGAATATGCACGTATTGAAATTGTTGGAACGCAAACACCTACATCTAACCACTTGTGCTCTTATTTATAGTAGTATGAAATCATTTATGTATGGTGTCTTATGATCATGCAATGGCTAGATTAGACTGAATTGAACTTGATCCCTTATGTGCTAAGAATAATATTGAAAACTAGCAAAAAAGTACCTAGTATTGGTAGTTATGTACTCCAGAACTACATTTATGTACTTAGTTTGTCAGTGGTGTGTACTTATTTTTCGTGTTTATATACTTGCTTTTACAAAGATTGATATGAGGTTCAATTCGATATGTGAAACAACATATAAGTGACCTTAACATAACAAAACCATCATTTGTTTAAGAAATAGTTTGGATATGCACATGTTGAAATAGTTTGAAACGCAAACACCTACATCCAACCACTTATGCTTTCATTCATAGTACTATGAAACCGTTCATGCATGGTATTGAAAATCCCTATTGTGCTGATGATGATACACCATAGTCTTATGATCATGCAATGGCTAGATTAGGCCAAATTGAACTTGATCCCTTATGTGCTAAGAATGATACCAAAATTTAGCGAAAAAGTACCCAATATTAGTAGTTATATACTCTAAAACTACATTTATGTAATTAGTTAGCCAATGTTGTGTACTTTTGTTTTTATGTTTATGTACTTGCTTTTGCAAAGGCTAAGATAAGGCTCAATTCAAAGCGTGGAACAACACATAAAACACCTCAACATGATAAAATCGTAGTTTGTTGAAGAAATGATCATGATATAAGTGTTGAAATGGTTGGGAACTCAAATACACACATCCAACCACTTGCACTCTTATTAGAATAAGATAAACCATTGATACATGAGCTAAATGAATCCTTCCGACACCACCATCGAAAATCAGTGAACTTATCATAACTATATAACTTTTAAGGCTAACATGCCATGATTTTATGATCACGCAATGGCTAGATTAGGACAAATTGAACTCGACACCCTTATGAGCTAAGGATGATATTGAAAATCGGTGAAAAAGTACCAAGTATTGCCATTTATATACTCCAAAACTGCATTTATATACTTAGTTTGTCGATGGTGTGTACTTATTTTTTGTGTTTATGTACTTTCCTTTCCAAAGGCCGAGATGAGGCTCAATTTGATGCGTAGAACAACATATAAGACACCTTAACAAAACAAAATCATAGTTTGTTGAAGAAATAATTGTGATAGTACGTGTTGAAATAGTTGAAAACTTAAACACACACATCTAATCACTTACGCTCTTATTCAGAGTAGTTTATACTATTGATGTATGAGCTAAATGAATCTTCCTGATATCATCATTGAAAACCCTTGAACCTATCATGACTATATGACTCCTATGGCTAATATGCCATGGTCTTATAATCTCGCAATGACCAAATTAGGCTAAATTAAGCTCGATCCCTTATGTGCTGATAATGATATCCAAAATTAGTAAAAAAGTGTCCAGCATTGGCAGTTATATATTGCAGAATTGCATTTATGTACTTAGTTTACCAATGTTGTCTACTTATTTTTCGTATTTATGTACTTGCTTTTTTGAAGGCCAAGATGAGGCTTAATTAGATGTGTGGAACAACACATAAGAAACCTAAAGAAACAAAATTATGGTTTATTGAAGAAATAATCATGATAATTGAAATGGTTGAGAACACAAATAGACACATCCAACCACTTGCGCTCTTATTCAAAGTAATATAAATCATTGATGCATGAACCAAATGAATCCTCCTGATAGAACCATAGAAAACCAGTGAACTTATCATGACTACATGATTTCTTCGATTAATATGCCATGGTCTTATGATTGCACAATGGCTAAATTAGACCGAATTGAACTCGATCCCTTATGTGCTAATAATGAGACTAAAAACCACAAAAAAGGACCCAGTATTGACAGTTATATATTCTAGAACTGCATTTATGTACTTAGTTTGTCAATAGTATGTATTTATTTTTCATGTTTGTGTACTTAGTTTTCCAAATGCCGAGATGAAGCTCAATTCGATGCATTAAACAACATATAAGACACCACAATTCAATAAAATCATGGTTTATTGAAAAATGGTCGTGATAATACGTGTTGAAATGGTTGGAAACTCAAACACACATATCCAACCACTTGCGCTCTTATTCAAAATAGTATAAACCATTGATGTATGAGTTAAATAAATCCTCTTGATACCACTATTGAAAATCAATGAACCTATTATGACTATATGACTCCTAGGGCTAATAGGCCATAGTTTTATGATCACACAATTGCTAGATTAATTGAACTTGATCCCTTATGTATTGAGAATGATACATGAAATTGCCGAAAACTGCCTATATTGGTAGTTATGTGCTCCAGAACTGCATTTATGTATTTAGTTTGCCAATATTGTGTACTTATTTTTTGTGTATATGTACTTACTTTTCCAAAGGCCAAGATGATGCTCAATCTAATATGTGGAACAACACATAAGACACCCAACACAATAAAATTATGGTTTGTAGAAGAAACAATCAAGATAGTATGTGTTGAAATGGTTGGGAACTCAAATACGCGTATTCAACCACTTGCGCTTTTATTTAGAGAAGTATAAACTAGGGGTGGGCAATGGGTTTGGGTATGGGGTCCGACCCTATCGAGCTTTTCCCGTTCGGGTCAGGTATTTTTAACCCCCATACCTATTCGGGTAATTAAGGGCGTACCTAAAATTTGGGGGTCGAGTATTGGGTATTGAATTAGGGTACCCGATACCCGATCGGGTACCCCCATTTAATTTTTAAAAAAAATAATAATAAATTTTTAATTAAGTGTTTGGGCCATTATTTTTGATTTTATATATAAATATATTTTTGGGCTCATTTTAATATCCTAATTCCCAAGCCCAAAGTAAATTGGAGAAGGAATTTAGTAGCCCATTACCCAATAGTCCAATACTCCAATACCCATTAGGCCATTACCAATTTATCATGAGTATATTACTCCATTAAGGGATTATTTTCTTTGAAACCTTTGTTGGTTTTATTTTGGAATTTGTTCAAATATTTGGATTTACTAATGCTTTTGTGAGTTGTAACTTGTGAGTTGTGATAAAATATTATTGTGAATTGTGATATTGTGAAAATATGATATTGACTAAACATTATTGCCAATATATAATTGCAATTGTAAAGCTTGTTAAAGAAACAACAGAAAAGCATGAAGTCAAAAGACTCATTTCTTTGTATGTGACTATGTGTTATTGTATTTCATGGGATACGAAGAAACTGGAGTGTTTGAATTATTTGCTTCTTATATGGGTATTGCCGTATTAGCCTATTGGGTAATGGGTTAATTCATATGAGTTTTTGGGCAAACAAAAGATCGAGGGATTGTGAAATAGAAATTGATCATTTTCATATTTTTTTCTAAAAATTATTAATGATCATGTTTAAATTTATTATTGGCCATAAAATATCAAACTCCACAAAATATTATAGAGAATATTTTTTTTTAATAAAAAGGCATGTTAAAGATATGAAACAGAAAAAAAAGAAAGAAAGAAAGAAAGAAATGGAATAATTTATTAAACAAGCTCACAATTCTAATTCTTACATTATAATATAAGACTTTATAATACCATATTAGACATTAATGTTTATATTTAAGTTTTAAAATTATATATTAGTTGGTATTTAGAACTTATGAATAATGAAATGTAGTACTATCAATTAGCTCACGACGAAAATAAATAATAAATTAACAAAATTTCAATTTATATTTATTAAAATTATATAAAAAATTCAATGGGGGTTTGGGGGTACCTAATGGGGGTCAGGACTCGAATATCAAAAAATGATACCCAAGCCCTCGGGTACCCGACCCCCGCCTATCTCTAGTATAAACCATTGATAAATGAGCTAAATAAATCTTTCCGACATCACCATCGAAAACCAATGAACCTATCATGACTATATGAGTCTCAGGACAAATATGCCATGGACTTACGATCATGCATTTGCCAAATCAGACTAAATTGAACTCGATCCCTTATGTGCTGTGAATGATACCGAAAATTCACAGAAAAATACCTAATATTGGCATTTATGTACTCCAAAACTATATTTTGTACTTAATTTATTAATGTTGTGTATCTATTATGCATGTTTCTGTACTTGCTTTTGAAATAGCTGAGTTTAGGCTCAAGTACATGTTTGGAACAACACATAAGATATACTAACACGACAAAATTGTGGTTTATTAAAGAAATGGTCATTATAGTATGTGTTGAAATGGTTGGGAACTTAAAGACATGCATCCAACCACTTGAGCTCTTATTCAGAGTAATATAAATCATTAATGCATGAACTGAATGAATCCTCCTGATACCACCACCGAAAATTAGTGAAACTATCATGACTATATAACTCCTATGGCTAATATGCCATGGTCTTATGATCATGCAATGGTTAAATTAGACCAATTCGAACTTAATCCCTTATGTACTGAGAATGATACTCGAAATCGGCAAAAAAGTGCCAAGTATTGGTAGTTATGTACTCATGTACTTAGTTTGCCAATGTTGTATGCTTATTTTTCATGTTTATGTGCATGCTTTTTCAAAGGCCAAGATGAGGCTTAATTTGATGCGTTCAACAACACATAAGGTACTCCAACTCGAAAAAATCATGGTTTGTTGAAGAAATAGTCGTGATAGTACGTGTTGAAAAGGTTGGGAACTTAAACACACATCCAACCACTTGTGCTCTTATTCAAGTAGTATAAACCATTGATAGATGAACTAAATGAATCCTCCCAATACTATCATCGAAAACCAATGAACCTATCATGACTACATGACTCTTAGAGCTAACATGCCATGGTCTTATAATCACGCAATAGTTATATTAGATTGAATTGAACTTAATCCCATATGTATTGAGAATGATACTCAAAATTGGCAAAAAAGTACCTTATGTTGGCAATTATGTACTCTAGAACTGCATTTATGTACTAACTTTGCCAATGTTGTGTATTTATTTTTTGTATTTATGTATTTGCTTTTTCAAAGGATGAGATGAGGCTTGATTTCATGCATGAAACAACACATAAGGCATCCCAACACGACAAAATCATGATTTGTTGAAGAAATAATCATGATAGTACGTGTTGAAATGATTAGAAACTCAAACACACATATCCAACTACTTGTGCTCTTATTCAGAATAGTATAAACTATTTATGCATGAGCTAAATGAATCTTCCCAACACTACCATCTAAAACCAATGAACTTATCATGACTATATGAATTCTAGGACTAATATACCATGATCTTATAATTATACAATTGCCAGACTAGGCTGAATTGAACTCGATTCCTTATGTGCTGAGAATAATATTGGAAATCCATAGAGAAGTTCCCAATATTGACATTTATGTACTCCAGAACTAAGTTTATATACTTAATTTGTCAATATTGTGTACCTATTATGCATGTTTCTATACTTACTTTTGAAAGGGCCGAGTCCAGGCTCAATTTGATGCATGGAGCAATACATAAGACATACTAACGCGACAAAATCATAGTTTGTTGAAGAAATGATTGTTATAATGAGTGTTGAAATGGTTGGGACCTCAAACACGTGTATCTAACCATTTGCGCTTTTATTTAGAGTGGTATAAACTATTGATGCATAAGCTAAATGAATCCTCCTAATACCACCATCGAAAACCAGTGAAACTATCATGATTATATGATTCCTTAGGCTAATATTCTATGGTCTTATGATCATGTAATGGCTAGATTAGACCAAATTGAGCTCGATCCATTAAGTACTAAGAATGATACCCAAAGTCAACAAAAAAGTGCCCAGTATTAATAGTTGTATACTCTAAAACTGTGTATATGTACTTAGTTTGTCAATGGTGTGCACATTTTTTTCGTGTTTATGTACTTGCTTTTTCAAAGGCCGAGATAAGGCTCAATTTGATATGTGGAACAACGTATAAGATACCCCAACATGATAAAATCATAGTTCATTCAAGAAATATTCATGATAGTATGTGTTGAAATGGTTGGGAACCCAAATATACATATCCAATCACTTACACTCTTATTTAGAGTAGTATAAACTCTTAATACATGAGCTAAATGAATTATCCCAATACCACAATCTAAAACCAATGAACCTATCATGACTCTATGACTCCTAGGGCTAAAATGCCATGGTCTTATGATCACGCAATGGCTAGATTAGACCGAATAGAACTCGATCCCTTATGTACTGAGAATGATACCCGAAATTGATGAAAAAGTACCCAGTATTAGCAGTTATGTATTCTAGAACTGTATTTATGCATTTAGTTTGTCAATGGTGTGTACATTTTTTTCATGTTTATGTACTTGCTTTTTCAAAGATCGAGATGAGGCTCAATTCGATACGTGCAAGACACCCAACACAACAAAATCATGGTTTGCTTAAGAAATTTCGTGACAGTATGTGAGGAAATGGTTCAGAACTCAAATACACACATCCAACTACTTGTGCTCTTATTTAGAGTAGTATAAACCATTGATGCATGAGCTAAATGAATCCTCCCGATACCACCATCAAAAACTAGTGAACCTATCATGAACTCAATCCATTATGTGTGGGAATAATACTGAAAATCCACATAAAAGTACCTAGTTTTGACAACTATGTATTTTGAAACTGCATTTATGTACTGAGTTTTTCTTATTTATGTACTTATTTTGCATGATTTTGTACTTGCTTTCCAAAGTTCGAGTTTAACCTTAATTCAATGCTTAGAACAACTCATAAGACACTTTAATATAATAAAATTATTTTTTATTCAAATAATGCTCATGATAGCATGTATTGAAATGGTTGGGAACCCAAACACCAGCATCTAACCACTTGTAGTCTCATTTATACTGAAAATCTACAAAAAAAAAAAAAATTAATTAGTTTTGACAATTATGTACTTTGGAAGTGTATTTTTTTATTGAATTATCACTAGCTGTGTACTTATTTTGAGCTAACTTGAAACATTATATATCTTTTCTAGTATCTATATATAAATAAATTTTCAAATATACTATGAATTATAAACACCATCTATTATGATCTTCCAAATACACAAATTATAAATGTTATCCAGTAAAAATATCATAAATACTTAAACAATCACCTCAATATCCACATACAAAAAGTAAATTCATCTAAATAATAACCATCTGAACATCATTATTGCTTTGGAATGCATTAAATCATGCTCATCAATTAGAATTTTTGTAGCAATGTGCTCAAATATTGAATTATCCTTCTCAACATTCATATATAAATACTAAAATCATCCAAGTAATAACCATCCAAACACATCATTAATCAATATTGAAACATAGTAATCCATGCTCATTTTTTTTTTCATTATCCCCCATTGTCCCCTTCGCCATCATCACCATTAAGTGGATCTCAACCTCAACAACAACACGTTTTGGGAAATGATCTATTAGAGGACTATCTTTGTACTTGAAAGTGTTAAGATTGCTTCAACTTAGTTGAATCTAATGTTCAACTTTGGTATATGATAATATATAAGAAATTGGGTTCTCTTTATTAGTTGGAGGTGTTGGAACCTAATTGTGGGTTTCAACTCTTCTGTTGCCAAAGGAAAGTATCAAGGAAAGCAATGGGCATATAATTCCAATTTGCTTCTTGTCATTTCTACAAATAAGGAAATAATACAAATAAGTTTTAGAAATATTTCAATGCACATATATAATTTAAGGTTCTGACACTGCATACACCAATATAAATACTGAATTGGATTGTTTTTATACTAAAAATAATAGCATACAATGCTAGACAGAGTAAATTGTATGTTTTTCAGGATAAAAAATAGAAAATAATTAGATATGCTTTACACCCTTTAAATAGACTACAATTTGAATAGAATCTCTAAAATTTAGTTGATGACATATCCAAGATTAATCATACTTTAAATTAAGTCTACCATTACAAAAGTCAAGTATTAATAACTAAATAAAGTATATATGTTGATAATAAAAAGTATTAAAATAAAAAAAATGAAGAAGAAATTACCTTCATTATGAAATAATTTACAATTAAGTTCTAAATCCAATTCCAATCGAATAAGTAATAACTAAGAAATAAACATATGTATAGATTTCAGATAGCCAAATCAAATTGCTTCTCATAGGCCTCAAATGAAAAAAACTCACAATTATTCTCTTATCACATCATCTCATTTTTCTATCACCACATTCCTAACTTTACCCAAATATACATTCAAGAAAAGAGTCTTCAATCAAAAAGAGCAATAAAGATAGCCTTGGGACTTACCAATCTTCTTGGAGCCAAGTTCATTGTACCACTAATTTCAACAGAAAACACCGCCTTGCGTTTGCCTTCCTACTAATTTTCTCTCAAATCATTGTTCTTTTCTCGAAATTAATGAATGTGGATGTAAATTTAAAAAAAAAATTGGCAGATGGGAAACAACGGTAATGCAAATACTACTTTAAGCCTCAAACACAAATCACTCACAAGAAGAAGAAGAAAAATGAAACAAGAGGAGCTTAACAGTTATAGGGTGTTTCTAGATGAAGAGAAAAATCGAGGTAAATGGAGAGAAAGTCGTGCATGAAAGAACAGAAAGAAAAAAAAGCTGGCCATAGCTTCTCGCCCATTTTCTAGAATGTGAAGAAAGTTTAAGTCATTTTGTAATTTAAATTCCAAATGACAGGCATTTTAGTACTTGTACAACCAGTAGGGACTGATTCAAAAAATAAAATTGAAATGGGGAGTAAAGATCAAGTAAAAACAAACAGGGACTAAATACAAAAGTGAAATTGGGTTTGAGAATTTAAGGCCCATTAACCAAATAAATCTTGATATTTCCTCCTATAGACAGGCTTTCCTTGTACATCGGCTATTTCTTTCTTCTCGGCCCATTACATGCTCGTAGAAACAAGATTCAAGAATAGAGAGATGAGGTTGATCCGACCAACGTGACCCAAAACACTAGTGACGTACACAAGGATGGAGTTTGCAATCTGAACTGCATTGATTTGGCAATGCAGAAATTCAGAAACTTGATTGCCAAAGTTATGAGGCATTCTTGCGCACTTCTTCTCACAATATCTGCACATTCAAGAGTACAATATCTTGAGCCACTTGGATTTGCTACACACACAGGCGTGCGTGCGCGCGTGTGTGTGTGTGTGTGTGTGAAAACCTTGATGAGTAAGAAAATCAGTGAGAGTAGTTTATATACCTTGTGATATTTCAGTCAGATAAGCTGCCAAATTGAATGACAAAAGCAAACCCATAAGAATGAGGGCATTGTACTAAGAAGGGCTTTTGATCAAGATTAACTTGTGGGAATCAGAATCTACCAAATTTAACTCCATTTTTTCTCCTTTATATGACTCTTGATGGTTTGTTCTTATGCACTGCATATGTGTGTATTCGTGGAAAGGACTATTTATAGTAGGAGTTTTGAAACCTTGAAATGGTCAACTATTCTCTTAAATGACCACTAAATTGTTTAATGAAGTTGAAATAATAGTGATCAATAATGTAACGCACTATCAAATAGGAAAAAGGGAAGGATAGCTTACGGGTTGTATCTTGTAGTGCAAGGAGTCAACCTTAGGTATAATATGTGCAACTGATAGAACTTGGGGAGAACGCTTTCAATCTAAGTTGATTTCGATAATTTTGGATTTTTTTTGTTTTGTTTTGTTTTGGTATAATGTTCTATTTTATATTTCATACTTTATTTTTAAGTCATGATATATATTTTTTTCGTTCGACAGAGTTGTGCATCTTTTATCTCAAATGTATATCTAAGTAAATATTTATACACACGACATGTATATATTATGCGAACTGATGAAGTATTATATTGAAATAGATAATTTGAGACCAATTGACTTGGTATTTCTTTATATTGGTGACATCAAAATATGGATTGCAATCCTTATTTACATTAAATACTCGAGTTTAACTCGT